>JABWTJ010000486.1:1259669-1581548 GCA_016801875.1 Solanum sitiens | reverse complement strand
GTTCGTGACACCCGATTCCCTAATACTATGTGTCGGTATGTGACACTCCGATCCCCTAATTCTACGTGTCGGTTCGTGACACCCGATCCCCTAATACTATGTGTCGGTATGTGACACTCCGATCCCCTAATTCTACGTGTCGGTTCGTGACACTCCGATCCCCTAATTCTACGTGTTGGTTCGTGACACCCGATCCACTAACTCATTACTTTAGTTCATTAAGCCTTCTTTTATACCAAGGCATCATCAATAACAAGTGAATTTAGGGTTTCTTCAAAATTTTGGCTTCCAAAGCTTCATTATGCTTATTTTATCACAATCACATAATCACATTCATGCAAGCATACAATTTAGCATATAGAAGGGTTCACAATACTACCAATACATATCATTCACTATTAAGAGTTTACTACGAATAGTATCAAAACCATAACCTACCTTCACCAAGGATTCTTGATCAAGCAAGCAATCTCTCAAAGCTTTTTGTTTCCTCTTTGTTTGCCTCTCTCTATCGATCGTTCCTCTCTTCTCCTTATTCTCTCTATTTTTCTTCTTCAAAACCCTCTCTCTTTTCCCTAATTAGCATCTAATTAGGTATAAAAGATGAGGAAATAACCCACTAAGTAACTCAAGGTCATCTCCTTTACACCCCCAAGAATTTGAGTTATTAATATTAACCCACGAAGTTCATAATTATAGCAGGAATAGTCCAAACGCCCCTTTAAAACTTACCCAGAAATTCAACCCAGGACTGGGATTACGCAACCTGTTGACGGCCATCGTGCCTGCGATGGTCCGTCCTGAGGTTCGTCACAACCTTCAGAGACTCAATTTCCTTGATGCGTCTGCGATGGTCCGTCGTGCCTACGATTCGTCCGTCCTGTGCACTTCCGTCCCGAACGGACAGGTAGCATTGACCCAAGTACTCAATTCTCAAGAGGTGAAGTGTTTTGGAAAGGAAACCTCACAACGGTCCGGCATGTCTGTGACGGTCCGTCCTGCAGGTTCGTCACAGAGTTCAGAGAGTCGATTTCAGCACTCAAATATAAGAATTCCAAGTGTTTGGAACGAGACACCCTCGACGGTCCGTCGTGCCCATGACGGTCCGTTGTTGGATACGTCGTCTCAGACAGTTTTCCAGAAATAAAATCTGCTGCTCAAAACGACTAAGCAGGTCGTTACATGTAATTAGGGGTGTGCATGGGTCGGTTTGGATCGGTTATTGGTCAAAACTAAAACCAAAATAACTTCATCGATTTTATAATAATCAAAACCAAACCAAACCAACTATAATATATATTTATCGGTTTGGTGGTTATTGGTTTCGGTTTGTTTTGGTTTGGTTATTCTGTTATTAACCATATACAAAAATAAAAGAAACAATTCATTCAAAATGTCAAAAAAGGATAACAATCTATTTAAAATGAAAAATTGTTAGAATGACTTAAATTATTGAACTTTTGATTACTAAATTTACTATCAATAAAACTTTATAATTCTCTATATTGGCCTAGAAGGAAGAGACAAAAACATTTTCAATCCCAAAAGAATTGTCATAGACACTCATATACATGAAATCAATAAGATAAATGTTTTCATCTTGGACATTTTTGCTTTCAATAAGTAAATATATATGTATATATATGTATATATATATATATAAAAGATCTCTAAGATTATTTATGAAAACAATATATTAAGTATGTATATTAATAATATATATATATATATATATATATATATATATATATATATATATATATATAATTCATCAGTTCAACTATTTCTTCAATTTTTTCGAATAAAATCATAACCAAATCAACTACTATCGGTTTTCAAAAATCTAAAACCTAACCAAGCCAAACTCAAATAAAATTAGCTTTATTTTATCGATTTGGTTTGATTTTTGGGTTTGGATCGTTTTTATCCAAACTGTGAACACCCATACTTAAAACTATGAGTATGCTGAATTTCAGGAAGACCAAAGAAACTGTTACCCAACTTTGAATTCTCAAGAAAATAAAATAAGCAAGAAAAAAGCTAAAACAAACAATAAAAATGAGCCAAGTTTTTTTTTTGGTTTTCTTTACCTCTTTGCGATAGTCCATTATGTAGAATTGAAGAGTGAGAGAATATTTGTTACATAGAATTAAAAAAAAACTATTGAGAAAGATTAGGATCATCCATCTTTCATATTTTGTGGAGAAGGATTGTTGTGCATCAAAAGTTTTTTTTTTTAAAACTCTAACCTCGTAAAAGTCACCTTCTAGGTACAATTGTACTGCACGTCAACCACATTAGGTTCTTTTCCCGTGCTAGGTGAACCTATAGATAAAAACAATATACAACAAATATAAATCATTTGTAACAACAATACCCAATAAATATAACAAAAACACTAATACTCTTTTCTATTTGTTCGAGATTATCGAGATCTCCTTAACACTAGTGGGTTGTTTTAAATTTTCACATCGTAGCCAATCATGAAGATAGACAAAATATTGCACCAATTAAGGAGTCGATGAACTCCTATATGAATCAAGAAGACGTCTTCCCGTACAAAATACAGTCTCATATGTTACACTTGAAATTGGAACAACTAATACATCATATGCCATAAATAACACTTACTCAAACATCATTACAAGTGCATAGCCAACTGATTCAAGGTCGTAACGAGGATCCAAAAATTATGAAATAAAAATTATCTTTTTTGTTTTTGTTGTATCAACCAAATACTTACCAATTTTTTCTTTCATCTTCGTTGCTATATCACTTAAATCAGTATCTTCACTTGCAATTGTTTACATCCTCAGTTTTATAAATAAGGTGCAACGTCATGAGACTCAAAAAATGATAATAACTCAATCAAATTAAATTTAAAAAAATCTTTAAAAAAGATTTAAGATTCCACGCCTAATTTTAGGAAATAACTAGGAAACGAATTAATTAATTAATTAGAATATAGCCAACGAAACCAATATATTCTTTGTAAGAGTTCAGGTTATTTTGAGGGGAAGTATAATCACCCTTCAGAATTCACAATTGTGAGTCCTGGCTAAACTTAGTTTTTTTTTAAAACAAACTGATAAGGAGATAAAAATAAAGTATAAATATAAGAAACATAAAATATGTACAAATATTATATTAAATAATAATATGAAAAACAACATAATACTTTCCTATCATTAAAAAACTATACATTAAAAATATTATTCGAATGTCTTTCGAGTATCTTCCTTGGAAAGCAACTATAGGTACTTGTAAATACACTTAGAAACAATATTGTTTATGATTTAATATGAATGAAATAAATAGAAAGAAATAATAGTTAAGCAAAATAAAATCCATCTTATAAGCACGAAAGGCTCGAAAATCAACGATAATTTCTATATCGGCCAATTTCAACGTATAATATATATGAGTATAAATTAAAATTTTCAACTTTTAAAAAATAGGGAGGCCTTGAAAACCATCGATGAAAGCTTTTTCATTGGCCAATTATAATATATAACTTAAATAGAATTACTAACAAAAATATAAATAACAAAGTTACTTGAAATATGAATTACCTAAAAACAATAATAATGTAATGATAACCGAAGTAAATTTATTATCTAATGATTAAAGATAAACATAGAAGTAAAGAATTAATGCAAAATAGTTCTTAACAATAATCACTAAACGTAAATTTATTATGTAATACTTAAAGTCAAATAGGGAAGTAAAGAATTAATATGAAATAGTTCTCAACAACAATCACTAACAATGGAAAATTAATAATAAAACAAAGTAGGTTAACAAACGTGGGGAAAAAACATGATCTGCAATCAAAATTAACCAAAACTAACCAAATTAAATAACAAATCATTATTTAATGAACAAAAAGGTTGTCTAGAAAAGTTTACCATCACTAGAGAACAACGAAAGCTACAACAACCATCTAAACTAAAATTACCACACTAAAAAAATGTAATAATACTTGATGAGACTTAACAAAAAAAAAGAATATTACTTGTGGAGTTTTAACTTTTCTATCCAGATCTAAAGAGTAGATTAAAACATTACTAAAATAACAACAACCTTAGTAAAATTAAACAACACTAACAAAGTTGTTGGCAAAAGAGATGAACGACTGCTCAAATAAGATGTTAACACAAGAAACTGATCTTTTCTATTGTTTTTCTAAAACAACGATACAAGTCTTTAAATAGAACATGGAAACAAACAAACTGAGAGAAAAAAATAGGGCCCTAGTTTTGCACTAATTCATTACCCACTAACTGACTAACATCAACTAATTAGGACTCTTGGAGCTAGTTAACTGGAAACACAAAAGACTCCTAAATGTACTTCCACTAATAACACTAAACTTTTGAATCAGTCAACTAAAAAAAGACATTCTCAAAAATAATGAGTAAAAGAAACACAAGAAAGATCAAAATAGACTTCAAAACAGATGACGCAAGAGTAGCAAATCTCACCAGAAATGGAGGGTTGATGAAGACCTAGTTAATTTTTGTTAGGTGTTGTGTTCACTGAAGTGATGAAGAGGATGGAGGGGGGTTTTGGTTGTCAAATCTGGGGATTCCTTTGTGTTCATCGGAGTGGTGAAGAGGATGGGATGGAGTTTTGGTGTTCAGATATTGTCACGACCCAAAATCTAGCCGCGAGTGGCACCCACACTTATCCTACTATGTGAGCGAACCAACCAATCTAAAACTCCAACATATTGAACAAAAATACAAAGCGGAAGACTTAAAACTCATTATCCCCAAATCTGGAAGTCATCATCACAAGAACATCTATCCTCAAGTTACAAATCTAGAAGTATCTAAGAAGCTAAAATAAATAAAAGGCTAGTCCATGCCGGAAGTTCAAGGCATCAAGACATTGAAGAGAAGATCCAGTCCAAGCTAGAAGCATTAGCTCACCCTGAAATCCGGTGTAGTGACGACTGGCTAGAAGTGCTGCTGAGTTGAAGACGACGGTACGTTTGCTGCATTCCCCAAATAACAAAGAAAGAAACAACAAGTAGGGGGTCAGTACAAACACAAGTACTGAGTAGGTATCATCGGCCAACTCAAAATAGAAAACAGTATATATCAGTTCATATCATAAATCAACTACAATACTCAACATGTAGTAACAAGTACTATAATCATCAATAAGTACTACCAAGTTCATCCATGAGGACTCAAGCCTCAATACCACACTCATTTGGGAATTAGGTTCATTACATTGAGTATATAAACATCTCTCAAGATTTATTATCTTTCTTCCTCTTGTGTCGGTACGTGACACTCCGATCCCCTACTACTATGTGTCGGAACGTGACACTCCGATCCCTTAATTCTACGTGTCGGTTCGTGACACCCGATCCCCTAATACTATGTGTCGGAACGTGACACTCCGATCCCCTAATTCTATGTGTCGGAACGTGACACTCCGATCCCCTAATTCTACGTGTCGGTTCGTGACACCCGATCCACTAATACTATGTGTCGGAACGTGACACTCCGATCCCCTAATTCTATGTGTCGGAACGTGACACTCCGATCCCCTAATTCTATGTGTCGGTTCGTGACACCCGACCCACTAATACTATGTGTCGGAACGTGACACTCCGATCCCCTAATTCTACGTGTCGGTTCGTGACACCCGATCCACTAATACTATGTGTCGGAACGTGACACTCCGATCCCCTAATTCTATGTGTCGGAACGTGACACTCCGATCCCCTAATTCTATGTGTCTGTTCGTGACACCCGACCCACTAATACTATGTGTCGGAACGTGACACTCCGATCCCCTAATTCTATGTGTCGGTTGATGAACACCCGACCCACTTAATACTATGTGTCGGAATGGACACTCTATCCCCTAATTCTATGTGTCGGTTTCGTGACACCCGACCCACAATACTATGTGTTCGGAACGTGGACACTCCGATCCCCTAATTCTATGTGTCGGAACGTGACACTCCGATCCCCTAATTCTACCAATTCATCAAGCCTTCCTTTATACCAAGGCATCACCAATCTCATTACTTTAGTTCATCAAGCCTTCTTTTATACCAAGGCATCATCAATAACAAGGTGAATTAGGGTTTTCTTCAAGATTTTGGATTCAAAGCTTCATTAAGCTTATTTTATCACAAACACATAATCACATTCATGAAAGCATAAGATTAAGCATATAGAAGGGTTTACAATACTACCAATACATATCATTCACTATTAAGAGTTTACTACAAATAGTATCAACCATAACCTACCTTCACCAAGGATCCTTGATCAAACAAGCAATCTCTCAAGCTTCTTGGTTCCTCTTGGTTGTCTCTCTCTATAGATCGTTCCTCTCTTCTCCTTGTTCTCTCTATTTTTTCTTCTCCCAAACTCTCTCTCTTTTCCCCAATTTGGCATATAATTAGGTATGAAAGATGAGGAAACCACCCACTAAATAACTCAAGGTCATCTCCTTTACACCCCCAAGGATTTGAGTTATTAACATTGACCCACTAAAATTTATAATTATAGCAAGAATAGTCCAAAACTCCCCTTTAAAACTTACCCAGAAATTTGACCCAGACTGGGATTACGCAACCTGTGACGGTCCGTCGTGCCTACGACGGTCCGTCCTGCACTTCCGTCACGACGGACAGAGAATTGCTCTCAGTACCCAATTCTCAAGAGTTGAAGTGTTCTGAAACGGAACCTCACAACGGTCCGTCATGTCTGTGACGGTCCGTCCTGCAGGTCCGTCACAGACTTCAGAGAATTGCTCTCAGTACCCAATTCTCAAGAGTTGAAGTGTTCTGAAACGGAACCTCACAACGGTCCGTCATGTCTGTGACGGTCCGTCCTGCAGGTCCGTCACAGACTTCAGAGAATTGCTCTCAGTACCCAATTCTCAAGAGTTGAAGTGTTCTGAAACGGAACCTCACAACGGTCCGTCATGTCTGTGACGGTCCGTCCTGCAGGTCCGTCACAGAGTTCAGAGAGTCGATTTCAGCACTCAAATATAAGAATTCCAAGTGTTTGGAACGAGACACCCTCGACGGTCCGTCGTGCCCATGACGGTCCGTCGTTGGATACGTCGTCTCAGACAGTTTTCCAGAAATAAAATCTGCTGCTCAAAACGACTAAGCAGGTCGTTACAAAATGGTAGGTTCAATTGAACAAGGAAATAAGTCTACATCCAATTTTGACTATAGCTTCTTAAAATATATAGATATTTTGGTGTAATCACTTAATCATTAATATACTTTTACTTATTGAAACAATTTAAGCCTACCCTCTCGGGTAGATTGGGTCCATCAAAGGCCTCGAATCTATCCAACGGCAAAATGTACATTTAGAAAATGGTAGGTTCAATTGAACAATGAAATAAGTCTACATCCAATTTTGACTATAGCTTCTTAAAATATATGTATTTTGGTGTAATCACTTAATCATTAATATACTTTTACCTATTGAAACAATTTAAAATCATACTCTCTTTTTTAATCTTTGAGTCATTTAGAATGTTTTTATTATACATATGATTTTTTTTTAAAAAATAATAATTCATTTTTATTAACTTATTTGACAAATGTCTTCATATTTCAATATTAATAAAAGGATTATTTTTATTATTAGACAAACTTACTCCAGCAACATGAAGAAAGAGTCTTCTATAAAATGGAATAAAAATATTTGAATCAATGTTTATGGTTACAAAGTTTCGGTGGTATATACCACACTGCTGAGACATTATAATAAGTCTTCAAATAAGTTCGTGGATCACATAAATTTTGTCATCGTGATAAATTTATCGCATGTATCAAGTGTAAAAAAAAATGCACATTCATTAATGTACTAAGGAGGAATGCAGAATGTATCATGATGTATTGGCATATACGCATTGGACGTGTGTTGATACTTATTTTGGCACGCGTGTTTTATTTTCATGCTTAATTTTTAAAATATTTTTTTACGCATGCAAGTTATTTTCAAATTTGTTTATCTTAAAATGAGTTCTCTTCTAGTTGATCAATATGATTTATATAATTTTAATATATTATTAAGATCGTTTACTATTAATAATTGATCTTAATAACAACTTTCATTATGAAAGTCAAATTGATCAATTAGAAGAGATTTCATTTAGTATTAATAGATAATTGAGAATTACAACTTGCATATGAAAAATATAATATTAAAAAATAAAGCGCAAAAAGAAAACATACTTGTCAAAAGGAGTATCAAAATACTTTCAACGTGCATGACCCAAAGAATCATGACAGATCCTGCAATCCTCCTTAGAGTGCTATGGAACCTGCATTTTTTTGCACATAGTACTTATAATAAATTCATTTTGAAAGCTAAATTGGCATTTTTTGAAGGTTGATTCTAATATTTCAAAAGTGCAACCTTTATCACTGCAATTTTGTAATCCTAAACAAAGATCCAGATATTATTTTTCTATTTTCAGGACTCTGTTCCAGCGTGTTTCTCATATTGAGTTTGAGTATACTTGTCTAAACAATAAAAATCGACCTTTATTAGTATCAAAATGTGGCAATATCTACCAAAGAAGGTAATTAAAAAGGAAAATATTTGTTCAATCAAAATTATAAGTAAAATAATAACATTATAAGTGACTCATGATATTAAAAAAGTACAATAGCTAATTACATACTAATGATCAAGCAATTATACAAAATACATGTTTAGAGAAGTGATATCCACAGGTCAATGTTGTCTTGTTTATTGATTCAATTAACCTATCATTTTCCAAATGGACATGTTATAGGTTCTTTTAGAAAACATTTGAGGTCATGTGGACAAAATTTTTATATATATGATAGAAATTAATGTGTCCATAATTTAGAAATTATCATTATGGACAATAATAACATATTCAATATAATTCAACAAGTCAAGCTGAGTAAGATATAGTGCATGTAGATCTTACTCATACTTTGAGATTTATACAGGCTATTTATGGTGGACTCTTTGTTGAGAAGTTATGGAATATTACATTTTAATTTACATATCTTGTGAAATATTGTTTTTGAAGCGATGATCTAGTTAATTTATGAAAATTCTCACAATACACAAATACAATTTAATTGGTTTAAAAGGATGGATAAGAATAAATAACTTTGGGATAGAGACATTGTTGTATAATGAAAGTCATTAGATGCTACAAACACTACTAAAAATTACTATTTTCACATTGAACTTTTCTACTGAAATATTTTGGTTTAATTGGTGAGAAGGAAAAAAATATAGTAATGTTTTTATATGGAAGAATTAAGAAATTTCTCCTAATCTCATTGAAAATATGTTCTTTACGATATCTTTTCAGTGAGGTGATTCAGTAAAAATTATGAGTGTTAAAATCGTATTCTACATCACAAAATATCTTAGTGATTTGCTGTGATAAAAAACAATTGTTTCTTGCAATGAGGCAAGCGTTCAACCAATTGTTTGTTTGTCAACATGCTCACATGACAACAATTATATTGAAATTAATGTTCTTTCAAAAAGCACTAATTAGCTTAACCCCTTTATCATTATATCATCAACCAAAATTATAAAAAGTTTAATAAATATCGCCTCTTTAAAGCCAATAAATAGAACTCATAATGGTGCATCAGTCAAATCAATATAAACAACAATGATATACACAACCTTGTACTTACCTTATAAAGGTAATGATACTATATCCGATACACCCTCGATTTGAGTAAGCATGTCACAAGTACTTGAAATCTTGTCTTCTTTTAAAATGCACAGACTTATATTTAGGATATATTTCACTGAACAAAGTTTCAATTTTCGATCTCATTGTTAGGATATACTATTAACCATGTGTTTTGATATAGTATTATTATTGAACAATTGTTTATTCATTAATTCTAACTCAATAAAGTGTTGCATTAAATAGATCAATTGTCATATATGTGTCCTTAACTTATACAGTAGATGATTTGGGGTATAGAGTTTAAGCTTATACACAAAAGATTAAATCATCGGTTCTTATAAGCTAAAAGTTACTGTTCACAATCATAGATGAAAATCTGGACAAAATCATCAGAAAGATTGTAGCACGAGATTAAATGTAATTTATCTTGATTATGAGAATGGTATAGTTCTAACTTCTTGTGCTAGTGCATTTGATATGTATTGAACGGGACCGAGTAGAGATAGATATTTAGATTGACTGATAAAAACATATCTAATTGTTAAATGTACTTATATTCTTAATTTTGATATAACGATATGATCTGTATATATATTAATTATCTTTTTGATTTATTAAAAGATGAGATTCTGAGATGGATCAATATGCCTGGTAGATTGGATGATAATAATATATATTGGTGAAATAATTAGTTAGTTGATGGAATCCATGTCTCAGTACAGAGACTGATGATACACCTTTTTATGGGAAACTTATAAGTTTTCATGTGTAAACCCGACCGATAGATTTATGAATCTGGCACATGAAATAAGTTAAGTATTGCTTTAAGGGAAGTTAATCATTGAATTAAATTCGTCAGTAATTTAATTTATTGATTAGTATCAGTAATCTTAACATGAGAAATTACATAAGTGTTTAATGGTGAATTGCAAAATAAATAGAGGAGTGCAATTACGAATATTTAGTGGAATGATTTGTAATTTATTATCGTAAGAATAATTCAAATTAATTATTTGAAATTATTTTCATAATAAGAAGCCTCAATAATAAATTTTGTGGTTCCTCCAGTGCCCAGTTTAACTAGAACTCAGAATTCTATTTTCTAGTAAAAAGAAAAAAAGAAATGTGTTTCTTGAAAAAAAGAAGAGAAACTTGTTTTCTTGGTTTTCTTGCAAGAAAAGGAATTCTCTTTGGAATGGGAAGACAACTGTATAAGTAGGGATTTTTCTGACCTATAAACAGATTGAATTCAATATTCTATACAATACTTGCCCACCCAAGTATTGAGATAGTTCAATTGTTAATTGGGATCATTGTAGAAGACTGTAGAGATGGAGTTGGATTTACTTCAAGATATCTGCACACGCTTCAAGAGGTAATCCTGAGTTAATTTTCAGCATACTTTGTATGTGATGCGTATTTGTGATTGTTGTCTATATTCATGCGAGATGTATGATTCTGAGATGCTTCCGCTGTGTATGCTATTTTCTAACAATTGGTATCAGAGTCATACTTGCATCTTTATAGATAACCTAAAATATGCGCATGTGAAATTTTATGTATGAATCGTGGTTAGGAAATTTTATGTTATCACGAAAAGGACAGAATTAATGAAACTTAAATTAGTTTGTTTTGTTGGGTGCATACAGTAAAAAGGTTTACGGAAGACGGCAATTTTGACGTGAAGAAATTTTTTAATTTTGATCTCATATGTTTTGTGTCGCCTGAATTTTTTATTTTCTCATAATAATGTGATGGTTGGTTCTTATTGATAAACAAGAACAAAAGAATTATATATAAAGTTGAGGCGGTAGTTTGTGAGTATTGCTTTAAATTTTTTTCATAATGGTACTGTTTCTTGTTTCCTCAATGATTGAGTGGATTTTTTTTATTAACAAGGCAGTAAGCATTTTTGATGATTGGAAAATTCTTTTTGGGTTTATATATGAACCAATTATTCGTGAATCATTGAAAAGTTTTGCAATGTTAATGTGTAAATTTTTTCCAGTAATATGTTTGACAATATGAATACGAGACTATATGTTGTATGAACTGAATTTTTGTTGCAAATTTTTTTATATAAAATTTGAAGAAAATAAAAATGTTGATAAAGTGTTCTTTTCAATATTCACCATGATTAAATAGTAGTGAAGTATTAAGTTTAGTGTTGACTTAGACCTTCCTCTCCATCGGATGAATTTAATACAAGTCATATTTAATCGCTAGTTTGATAATTTGTATTAACTCTCCTAAATTGAGTAATATATGAAATATTTTTGTGCCAGCTGAAAATATTTATGGAATTTTTGCTCTTCTTCTGCCTGGTAAGCTCCCATGCTGAGTGACAAGTTAATAAGCCATCATCCTTGAGCTTCCAAATAGCCACATCAGGACCTCCTTCATGAAAATGAATTTTGGGAACCAGAAGAGGTGGAACATGTTGTCTGACCATAGTTTCATTCCAATTCCCATCAAGGATGAAATGTAAGATTTTGGTGTTATTAAGAATAGAAATAGATGGGTTGTAGCAAGCCAAAGCCACTTCCCCTAGCCAATTATCCCATCAAAAACTACAATTTTCAGACTGAATTTTCCACCTGATAGGATTTTCTGCAATATGCTTGTTTTTTATCGGACTAAACCTGAGATTTTGGTCTTATTTTCTTTCTAAGTGTTTCTTTATTTGTTTTGGTGTTGTCCATTAATCAAACAGACACTGAGTTAGTTTCTGTCTTAGCAACTCATCAGTCCATTGTCCCTCCTCTTAAAAATAATTCATTTCTTTGATTTTTTCATCTTTTTGATTTGATGGCACAAAATGAAAATGAATGCTTCTTACTTGTAAGTTTTCAGATTAGTCACACCACTTGTTTTATTTTTGTACTTTGGATTTCATCTATTGACACATTTCTTTTTTATTTCAGGTTATACAATCTGAAGTTCGCAAATTTTATATATGGTGATTTCAAAGACATTATTCGAAGAAGAGTAACAAAGCTTATTTTTATAAGTTGTGGTTGTCTATTTTGGATCAGCATTTCCTTTTGTTTGTCAAGATTTAAAGAGCTATATTCTATTTTATTGATTAATAGTAATATATATGTTTTAACCATTGGCGAAATTGTTGTTACTATGAGGCTCTCTTTTGCGAACATGTTTGTTGGATTATTATATATACATGCTATAGATAAATGTAGTAGATATTATTAATGATGGTTAAGAAATTGTCATCAAATGTTATGATATTTAGCGGCAATTCAATGGAAATTATTAGTCATAAAATAGACGCTAAAGGGGAAAACTAAGACATTTTTAGAACGGATATTGTAGACATTACTCACCATAGTAAAATTGTCGTTAAAACTACTGCCTTTTAGCAACTATTTATTTTGATTTATCGACTAAAACAATGGACGCTAAAGTACCACAGATAGACGATATGAATTACCTTTAGTAGCCAACATAATTTCCGAGATCAATCGCCATTAAAACTACTAACCTTTAATGGTTATTTATTTAGATTTATCGACTAAATAATGAACACTAATAGACCATAGTTAGTCAATATGAATTACATTAAGAAAACAACACAATTGCCGCAAACAATTGACATTAAAAGTACTTCCTTTTAGCGGCTATTTATTTATATTTATCGACTAAATTAATGGACGCTAAAAGACAATAGTTAGGCAGTATGAATTAGTTTCAGCAACTAACATAATTGTCGTAATCAATTATCGTAAAAGCTAATGGTTTGTAGCAGCAATTCATTCTACCCTTTACCAGCATTTTTCACAATGGCTGCAAAAGCCTTTGCCGACCCCAACATTATCGACTAAAGTTTATTGACCGATATAGAGTATCGTGACAAATTTTAGTACCGCTAAAGACATATTTTATTGCCGCTAAATTACCCTTTTCTAGTAGATAATGCAACATATTTGGGTTAGTGCTTGACATAGAGAACTGATGATTGGTCAAGTGTTCTTGGTTGTTTTCTTGAGTAGCATTCCATCATTAAACAAGGGTATCTGGTAGAAGAAAATAAATTTTGGTCTATTTTAGAATCCAACCTATCGAAGTAATAAATTGATGAATGTAGTAATTTAGGTTGAAAACCCTAATGACGAACCCTAAGGAAGAATTAGGGCTAAACTTGGTCTCTTGAGTATTAAGAATTGAGAGAAAACCCTTAGGTGAGGGTTGTGATTTCATGATTGTGTGATGTGTTCATGTTCTTGCTTCATTATGATATGTGTATGTATGTGAACGTTGCAATGTTGATCACACTTGTTGTAATTGAGATAGATGTAGGATGTAGCCATGAAATCATAATGTAAATGTATGAGCTTAATGATGTACTTGTGATTGTGATTGTGATGTGTGAATAGAGATCAGATTTCCACGTTCCCGCAAGCTAACTTTGAATCGGGTTGCCACGTTCCGGCTCAACTTGGGATCGAATTGCCTGCGATAAGATAACTTTGGATCGGGTTGCCACGTTCTGGCTCAACTTGGGATCGAATTGCCACATTGCGATAAGATAACTTTGGATCGGGTTGCCACGTTGCGGCACAACTTGAGATCAGATTAATTTCCACATTCCAGCAAACTAAGTGGGATCGGTTACCACGCCGATACACTAACAGTTTGAGTTTAGTTCCGTGAGAGAACCAATTACTTGTGATAAGGGTGTAAGTAAATCATGCTATAGTTCGGTATTGTGATGTGAACCTATTTGTGAATGTTATGTTCCTATCTAATGATGACAGGATGTAGGTACAACTGTGTGTCTGTATGTGAGGGTGGGGTGATGTATAGATACTTGATGAAGTGTACTTGTCGAGAAGGAGTGGATTGTCGAGGTGTTGGCTGGGTAAGTACCCAAGGAGAATGGAACATGGTAGGAGATTGAGGCAAGAAGAAAATATATGACTTGGGGGTAGATAAGCTGACAATCATTTAAGAGTGTCACATGATCGATGGTGGGAAGGGATGCTAGCGGAGTTTGGGATTATCTAATGAGGTTAGCATGTATTAGGCTATGATTTAATAAAACCAGAAGTGTTAGTGGTTGGGAAAGAAAATGGCTAGTGGTCAGAGTATTGGTGTAGGTTGAAGGTGTTCTAAGGAAGGGAAAGGGTGGAGAAACGAGTGGTACTTGCATAATCTTATTATTCTTTTCTTATATTATGAGGTGGGCGTCAGGTTGACCGTTGATTCCTAGCTACCAGTACGTGTGGTTGTACTGATACTACTCTTGCTATGTCTTTTTGACATAGTTTGGATGCAGGATTGGTGATGTTTTATTAGGTGAAGACGAAGAAATCCTCCAGCATTCGAATCTTTTTTCCGCATGGTGGGCTTTTATTACTATTGTACAGTCGTTACTCTTAGTAGCTCTTGTACTTGTCAGACTAGATCCTTGGGGTTGTTAATTACTTTAAAAGTCTTAACTAGTTCGTGAAATAAAAAGAGTTTGTTATAAATATTTTATCTCTATTATATCTATGTTTCGTTAATATTTCGAATGTATAAACCTTTTGGGGTATAAGGATTCTCCTACTTAGGTGTTAGAGGAGGTGTCCGCACGACTAGATGGGTTGGGTGGTGACATATATTTCATTCCTTTACTTATTTATATAAGTTTTGCTACCAATTTTTCAAATTCGTGCCTTCAATGATAAGCTTTTATGCACTCTCTTGAAATTGTCGTACAGATGTCTTAATATATATGCTTAACTTATCGAATAATCTAAATCCCTCTAATTCCTAGAAAAGTGAGAAATAGATAAATATAAATATTTTTTGATATGAAAGACTATTAAATAATCAAGTGCTATTATAGGTATATGATAATTGGTATTTCTTTTTTTTTTTCACTTTCAAATTATTATTTGGATGGTTAAACGAGGGATATTTTACCATAATGTTTTTAAAATATTTTGAACTGTTGATTATAGTAATTTATAATATTTGAAGTAGTTTTAAGATATCTAAATTTATGTGAAAAAATTGAAGGTATTGATTCAAATTTACATGAAAATTTAAGTATTTTGTTTCTTGTACAACTATGACTATAGGCACATACTAAATTAGAAAAATATCATCTCTATATTTAATGACACAACCAATACGTCCCTATGTGTTCTATTCGATTTATTCTTCTTCTTATTTTTTATTTTATTATATAAAGAAATTGATCTTTATATAAAAATATTTTATGGGTCATAGCAGCGGTACATACCATCAACAAAGAAGAGTTGCATGATCTAAGTGTGGAGATAAGAATAGATGATTCATTGAAGGGAATATGTGGCTTCATCAAGTGTGCGCGTGCGTGCGTGTAATGTTTTTTTGTTAAATGTGTGTGTTGATTCTATCATGTTCTCACGATGAAATTTTATTTCTGTATTTACTCAAGTCGAGGGTCTATCAGGAATAGTTTCTCTATCATAGTGTCAAAATTGAGTATGTTGTTATTGTTGATATTTATTTGGCCGATGAAGTTTACTAGAGAAATTACTACACTGTAACTTTGATTTGGTGGATAAAAGCGTGATCTTTCATGATCGGTGTATTTGTTAGATCTGAAAATATTACATTTATCAAACTTTTTTCTAATTGTGGTTGATGATATATTCATAAAGGGGATTAGTTTATTACTGCACTTTTCGTTTTTTGAGAGTCAAACAGTTTGATTTTTCACTTGAAAGCATTACTATTTCTTTCCTCACTGATCATAGGAATTTCTATGACAGTCTTAAAATGGTGACTTTTAATACTGTATTTATCATATAATGACTGTCAACTAAATCTCAATTTCAACATTAATTTTCCTCATCCAACTGCATTTTATGTATTGTGATGATTGTCATAAATTGACTAGATTGTCACAGTATTATAGAAGTAACATTTCACAAGAGATGTGAACTAATGCACTATTTATTATTTCTCAATAGAGATCTATCGCACAATCTACCTTTCAAGATAGAGGTAAGGTCTGTCTACTCTATTCTCCAAGACCTCACTTATAAAATTATACTTAATATATTTTGTTTTTGTTGATAATAGTAATTATTAAAGGGCGTATTTATTAATTCGTGTCATATATATGTAACAGTTTGTTCTTAGGACCTCATTTTCTTTCTCAAATGACCTGCAGCATGTACATTTGAAAATTTGTAGGTTAAATTGAACAAGTAAATAAGCTTACATCTACCTTTGAGAATAGCTTCTTAAAAAATGTATTTTGGTGTAATCACTTAACCATTAGTATGCTTTTACCAATTGAAATAATTTAAAATTATATTATTTTTTTCGTTACTGAGTTATTTAGAATGATATTATCATACTTATTCTTGTGATTTTTTACGAAACAAAAAAGTAGTCGGTCTTATTATCATTTGATATATGTCTCCATATATAAGTACTAATAAAAAAATATCTTTTATTATCAAACGAACTTACTCCGACTAAATTTGAGAAACATAATGAAAGAGAGTCTTTCATAAAATGAATTAATATTATTTGAATATTGTTTATGGTTGTAAAATTTTGGTGGTACAAACTTTACTGCTCAAATTTTATAATAAGTCTTCAAATATGCCAGCGGATCACATAAATTTAGTCATTGTGATGAATTTATCGTAAGTACCAAGTGAAAAAAAAAAAGAATGCATACTCGTTGATGCTGTAAGGAGGAACACACAACTTACTGTTAAAGCAAAGGTTTGTCTCACTCCAAATCAGTGATAATTTATGCTATAGAAAATAAAATAAAAATCACTCGTTTTCCATTAAAATTATGCATGCGAAAAGTAAATCATTACTAAATAGTCAGAAGATTTCTAAGTTTTTCACTTGATGTCCATAAAAGTAGCCAATCAAAAATTGCATGTGAGAAAAAAAATATCACTCAATAGTGAAAAGCTTCGTAATTTTTCCACTTGAAAGCATTACTATTTCCTTTGTTCACTAATCAAATTGATTATTTTTTTTACAATAGCCTAGGACAGTTTTCAATAAAATTCTTTGTGTTCAAATAGTGACTTTCAATAGTGTATTTAGCATGTAATGACTTTCAATTACATCTCAATTACAAACATTAATTTTTTTTATCCAATTGCATTTTATGTATTGTGATGATTTTCATATAATGACTAGATTATTGTTTTAGAAGTTACATTTCACAAGATATGTGAACTAATACATTATTTATTATTTCGTAATTGAGATCTATCGGGCTATATATCTTCCTAAAGAGGTAAGGTCTATCTATTATATTCTGCTAAACCTCACTTGTAAAATCATACTGAGTATATTGTGGTTTTGTTGATAATAGTAAGTATCAAAGGACGTATTTATTAATTATTGTAATATATGTGTAACATTGTTCTTAGGACCTCGATTTCTTTCTCAGAGGAACCTGCAACATGTACATTTGAAATATGGTAGGTCCAATTGAACAAGTAAATTAGTCTACATCCACCCCCGAGTATAGCTTCTTTAAACATGCATTTTGGTGTAATTACTTAATCATTAGTGTTCTTTTACCTATTGAAACAATTACATATTATACTATATTTTTCATCTATGAGTCATTCACAATGTTATTATCATACTTGTTCCTATGATTTTTTATGAAACAGAAATATATATATTCTTATTATCGTATTTGATAGATGTCTCCATAGTTAAGTACTAATAAAAAGATTATCCTTTTTTATTGACAAGTTTGCTCCGATTAAATTTGAGAAACATGATGAAAGAGAGTCTTGCATAAAATGAAATAATATTTTGAATATTATTGATGGTTATAAAATTTTGATGGTACGTACTACACTGCTCAAATTTTATAATAAGTCTTTAAATATGTCAATGGATCACATAAATTTAGTTATTGTGATTAATTTATTGTATATATCAAGAGCAACAAAAAAAAATGTAGATTCGTTGATTCTCTAAGGAGGAATGCAAAATGTACCATAATGTATTAGCTAATACACATCAGAAGTGTCTTGATATTTATTTTGGCAAGCATATTTTATTTTCATGCCTAATTTTATTAATGTTATGTTTTTCATATACAAATTCTTTTCAAATTCGTTATTTACGTTAAAAAGAGTTTTTTTCTAGTTGATCAATATGATTTTTTAAATTTAAATACATTGTTAAGTAAATAATGAAAGTCAAATTGATCAAATAGAAGAGATTTCATTTAATATGAATAAGCAATTGAAAACAATAGCTTGCATATGAAAAATATAGTGTTAAAAAAATAAAGTGTGAAAACAAAACATACTTGTCAACAGGAGTATCAAATCACACTTTCAGTGTGCATAGACACTTTCAGTGTGCATAGGCCAAAGAATCATAATAGATTTTGCAATCCTTCTTAGAGTAGCAATGGAACCTGCTCTTTTTTTGCACTTGCTACACGTGATAAATTCATATATTGACAGTTTTGAAGATTGGTTAAGAAAATTTAATTAGTAGCGCAGTCTTTACCAATGAAATTTTATAATCCAGCCAAAATATTCAAATATTATTCTTCTATTTTCAGGATTCTCTTCCAGCGTGTTTCTCATATTCATTTAGAGTAAGCCTGCCTAACAACAAAAAATCCATTTTTATTAGAATTTGTTTCATCACTTTGATTAGAATTAAAATATGACAATATCTACCAAAGAAGGTAATATGAAAGGAAAACATTTGTTTTCACTTACATTATAATTTTCTTTCCTCACTGATGAAATTATTAACTTTTTTATAATAGCCTATTGTTTTCAATAGAAATTTTTAGTGTTCAAATAGTGAGTTTTAATAGTGTATTTAGCATGCAACGACTTTCAACTACATCTCAATTTTAACATTAACATTTCTTATCCACCTGCATTTTATGTATTGTGATGATTACCATATATTGACTTGAATGTCGATTTAGAAGTGAAATCTCATAAGAGATGTGAACTAATGTAGTACTTATTATTTTTCAATTGAGATCTACTATCTATCTCCTAAAAAGGTAAGGTCAACCTACTATATTATGCTAGACCTCACTTGTAATACTACACTAAGTATATTATGTTTTTGTCTATAATAGTAAGTACTAAAGAGCGTATTTATTAATTCTTGCCATATATGGGTAACATTTTGTTCTTAGGACCTCAAATTTTTTCTCAAAGAACCTGCGACATGTACATTTGAAAAATGATAGGTTGAATTGAACAAGGAAATAAGTCTACATCCACCTTTGAGTATATCTTCTTAAAATATGTATTTTGGTGTGATCACTTAATCATTAGTATGCTTTTATCCATTGAAATAATTTAATATTGTACTTTTGTTGACACTCAATTTTGGCTTGACATTTTTTCAAAAGTGTAACTTTTAAGTTTTATTTATTTAATAGTTCAAAATATTTTTTTATAATTTTAAGTAAGTTTATCGATAAATATCATTATTTATCAAATTTAAATTTTTTTATCAATTAATTTTAGAATTACCTTTTTACACGTCATTAGTTAAGTTGATTATAATTTTTTTAAAATTTTCATTTTTTTTATTACATTTGTTAATATTTATTTTAATATTTTGCACAGTCTAAAAATTCATTTAAATACAAATAAAATTTACACACACAAATTAATCAATGATTTTGAGCCACAATCTCAAGCCTATGATTTGAGCCCATCAAATAATAATTCACTATTTAAGTAACTATTAGGTCAAAAGCTAAGGGTGGTGAAAAATATTTAAGGTAGGAGGAACTTTTTCTCTCCTCCTATAAGCTCTCACAGTCGCCACCCAAAACCCCAACGATTCTTCCTCTCCTATAAGCCATCTTCTTCCTTGCTCCACAACCGAAAACCCACCGGAAAGAACCAAAATGCTACCACGCTGCTGCAACTCTGACCAGAGACAAACACAACCAGATCCAAACAGACCTCCATCACCAACTCCGGCGAGGAGCTCTTAGCTCCGATGAACCTGAATAATAAAAAATCAGTGACCATCGTCCGAACCCCTTTCCTCTTCCCCCATTTTCATTTTTCAACTTGTTTTGCAGGTCACCACAGTATTCGAAGCTCCAAGCTGAACCATACCCACACCATTTTTCCCTCCATTGCGGCGAACAACAATACTTCAACGAACCAAGAACCAGGAACCAGGAACGAAGCTATGATTGGTATCTCTCTGATTGCTCTAATTCTGCTTTTCTTTAATTAGGATTATGGTGGTTATATTTTATTTAAAGCTATTTACTTCCTGTAATGTTTCTGCTGCATTAACCTCGACTTCGAAGATCTCCCAATTTATTATTTGAGTTATTTATTTTTACTCATATTTATTTAGCACAAATACTTTTATTAAGTGTTTTACATGTATACGGAGCTACTTCCTAATAAAGTTATTCGAATTATATTATTTATACATTATTTTGTATATATTGACGTTAGACAAACATTAGATTGATTTAAATTATTATTTTATTTTATTATTTGTGTATATTGCATGGTGATTGTACTTGTATATTGTTTTTATCTCTTCCTCAATTTGAAAAAATAAATTCAATCGGGACCCACATTTGTGGATTTCGAAGAATGCTTAACACCTTCCCTTCGTTATAACCTGAACTCTTATCTAGAATCTAATGTTTCGTGGATCATATAATTGATTTCCTAGATTCCCCTAAAATTAGATGACCACTCCTTTTAAAATTTGTTTATTCT
The DNA here is from genome assembly GCA_016801875.1 of Solanum sitiens. Lineage (NCBI taxonomy): Eukaryota > Viridiplantae > Streptophyta > Magnoliopsida > Solanales > Solanaceae > Solanum > Solanum sitiens. Next base: position 1,560,120 of record JABWTJ010000486.1, on the reverse strand, counting down.
TTAAATTCTTTAAAATTTAATTAACTAATTAGTTTTTGAGTCACAATGACTTTCGCCTTATTTGAATAAAGTAAGAAATAAAATAGTACTCTATTTTTTCATCATTGAGTCATTTAGAATGTTATTATAGTACTTGTAATTTTTTGTTAAATAAAATAATATCCATTTTTATTAAATTATTTGACAAATGTGTCCATATTTTAATACTAATAAAAGGATTATCTTTTATTATTAGACAAGCTTACTTCGGCAACTTGAAGAAAGAGAGTCTTCTATAAAAATGTAAATATTTGAATCATTATATATGATTACAAAGTTTCGGTGATATATACTACACTGTTGAGACATTAAAATAAGTTTTCAAATAACTCCGTCAATCACATAAATTGAGTCATCGTGACATGTATCAAGTACAAAAAGAATGCGCAAGTCATTGATGTTCTAAGGAGGAATGTACCATGGTGTATTGGCTTATGGTACTGAAAGTGTGTTGATATTCATTTTGGCACGTATGTTTTATTTTCATACAAAAATTTTAAAATTTTATATAACGCATGCAAGTTATTTTCAAATTAGTTGTTTATCTTAAAACGAGTTCTCTTCTAGTTGATCAATATGGTTTGTATAATCTTAATATATTATTAAGATAGTTTACTACTAGTAATTGATCCTAATAACAACTTTTCATTATGAAAATCAAATTGATCAATTAGAAGATATTCCATTTAATATAAACAACTAATTGAAAACTACAGCTTGCATATGAAAAATATAATATTAAGAAAATGAAGCGTGAAAAGAAAACGTACTTGTCAAAAGGAGTATCAAAACATTTTCAACGTACATAAGCCATAGAATCATGATAGATCATGCGATCCTCCTTAGAGTGTTATAGAACCTGCATTCTTTTTTGCACATGGTACATATAATAAATTCATTTTGAAAGTTAAATTGGCATTTTTTGAAGATTGGTTATAATATATCAATAGTGTTGTCTTTATCATTGAATTATTGTGCCCTAAACAAAGATTCAGATATTATTCTTCTATTTTCAGGACTCTCTTCTCATATGTTTCTCATATTCAGCTTGAGTAAGCTGGTCTAACAACAAAAAGATCAACCTATATTACTATCAAAATATGACAATATATACCAAAGAAGGTAATTAGAAAGGAAAATCTTTGTTTCATAAAAACTACAAGTAAAATAATAACATTATAAGTGACTCATGATAAGAAAAAAAGTAATACAATATTAAAACATTTCAATATCTAATAACATACTAATGATCAAGCAATTACACAAAATATATGTTTCGAGAAGGTATAACCACATGCCAATGCTGTCTTGTTTACTGATTCAATCAACCTACAATTTTTTAAATAGACATGTAATATTTTTTTTTTAAAACATTTGAGGTCATGTGGACAAAATGTTCACATATATGACGGAAATTAATTTGTCCAACATAAATTATCATTATCAACAACAACATAGGTAGGACTTCAATTTTTTTCTCAATGAACCTACAAAATGTACATTTAGAAAATGGTAGGTTCAATTGAACAAGGAAATAAGTCTACATTGACTTCTGAATATAGCTTCTTAAAATATATGTATATTGGTGCAATCACTTAATCATTAATATACTTTTAACTATTGAAACAATTTAAAATCACTCTTTTTTTTTTATCGTTGAGTCATTTAGAATGTTTTTATTGTACTTATGATTTTTTAAAATAAAAAAATATTCATTTTTATTAACTTATTTGACAAATGTCTTCATATTCAATATTAATAAAAGGATTATTTTTTATTATTAGATAAACTTACTCCAGCAATATGAAGAAAGAGTCTTCTATAAAATGTATGTTGCTGTCTTAAGAGATTCAATCCACAAGGACTTAGGTAGCTTAGAGCTACTTAACATACTATGCACCATGTCCAATAATGTTCGGTTTCTTCTTTCTGCTACACGATTCTGATTCGGAGAACCACACATAGTATTATTGGGCAACAATCCCGTTTTGTTGAAGAAACTTCGCAAACGGACCTTATGCTTGTCCATCTTCTGTATATCTACCATAATACTCACCACATCTATCAGTTCTTACAATCTTAATTTGTTTTTTGCATTGTTTCTCTACTTCAGCCTTGAAAACTTTAAAGGTTTCTAGTTCTTCGCTCTTATAATTAAGCATGTAGAGATATATATATCGTGAGTAATCATTCACAAAAGTGATAAAGTATTTCTGACCATATGCATCCATGTCAGGACAACATATATCTGAATGTATGATTTCTAATAGGGTTGAACTCCTCTTGGAGTCTTTCTTTGACTTGTTGGTCTGCTTGCCTTTAATGCATTTCGTACAAGTATCAAAATTTGTAATATTTTAAGTACTAAGTTCAGTTACTAATCTCTTAATTTTATCGATGAAGATATGTCCCAATCTCTGATGCCATAAGATATAAAAATTTTTATTTATAACACATCGTTTAGGGTATGCTTGTACATGCATAACAGTACGAGTGGAATCATTTTGTAAATTAAGAGAGAAAAGACCATCTGACAATGTACCATATCCAACAAGTTTAGATTTATAAAATAGTTTGGAATCACCTTCTAGAAAAAACGAATATCCCAAAGGTACAAGTCTTGATACTAAAATTAAATTCCTAGAAAAATTAGGAACATAAAAAGTCTTTTCCAACTCTAAAATAAAACTACTACTAAGTACTAAATTGCATGTCCCAATAGCTTCCACATGCGACTGCATCTTTTTTCCAGAATAGATGCTTCGCTCAGCTCCCACTGGCTTCTGCAGGTTTCTTAAATCCTGCAAGGAATTCGTAATATGAATTGTAGAAGTAGAATCAATCCACCAGGTGTTATGATTAACAATCATATTAGCTTCATAACAAACAAGAGAGATAGAACTACTCCTTTTTAACAAGCTATTGTTCAAACTTGACACAATCCTGACTTATGTGTCCCTTCCTTCTACAGAAAAGACACTTGGCTTCCTTTTTTATGTCAGTTTCTAGTCGTGCCTTTTGCTTTAGACCTCTTGTTGGCTTGATTGATCTTCTTTCCTTGAGTATTAACGAATGCACTTTCTCCTGTTTCCACCAGTAGTCGACCTTCCTCTTGAACACACATGGCCATGAGTTCATTAATAGATCATTTATCTTTATGTGTGTTATAAGAGATCTTAAAGGGACCATATTGTGCAGGTAGAGTATTCAAGATCTAGTGCATAAGAAACGTTTCAGACATTTCGACTTCAAGAATCTTTAGTTGAGCCGCTAAGTCTCACATTTTCATAATGTGCTAATGCACATTTCTCACACTAGTGAGCTTCATTGATGAGAATTTCATAATTAAGGTGCTGCCAAGTGCCTTATCTGTAGTCTCAAACTGTTCATCAATAGCCTTCAGTAATGCCTTGACATTTTTATGTTGTTGGACAGAACCACGAATATCAGCAGAGATTTTGGTCTTAATGAATATAACACTCAAACGTTTAGAGCGTTCTCATTGTTCATGAAGAAAAATCTCATCATGAGTGCTGATTTCATTAATAGGTGGTTGTCTTTCCTGATAGCATAATCAACATCCATACACCCTAAGTGAAGGATAATTCCTCCTTCCAAATCTTATAGTTCTAACCATTCAGTACGGGATTATCACAAATATCAGAGAAATTTGCATGTTGCATAACTACAAAAAATGTACATATATACTTAACATAAATTTGAGGCAAGTAATATAAAATTGAATTTACTGATATAAAAATTGACTGCGGGCTAAATTTTTAGTTCAATTATATTCATATTTATGATAAAATTATCAATTTAATAGCATGATATTCTATCTTTATGACAAAACTATTAAAATCTCATTCATAATTCTTGTTGGAAAAGTATTTAATATTTCATCTTAATTATTATGCAACTTAATAATAAATAAATTAATTTATCATATCATGCATAATTAATTACAATTCTAATGTCAAAAAGTTTCTTTATGTGATCCTTAACTCTTAAATTTTATTCAATTAAAGATGTTGTGGCTAAACTTTAATCAAATAAATTCTAGATCACTTAGACATTTATTTGTTTAAGTGATCCAAAATATAATATATAATAGCATCTCATTAAGATTGTTGTGGCTAAATCTCAATCAAATAAAATTATATGAATCACTAAATATTAACTCAAAATAATATACAAGATTTATTATTGTACATTATGCAACAAAACAACAATCTCTTTGCTTTTTATTATTAGAAAATATTTTCAAAAATTTTTAAGAACCATTTTGAGTGATTTTATATAATTTCGACAACTAACAAAGCAGAGGAAATTCAATGGCTCTGATGCCAAATGTAAGATATTGCGAAGCAATGATGCAGCAGAAATATAGAGTGATCGACATACCTTCATCCATTGTTAGCGATATAGTCGGAGTCTACAATTCTTCTTTTCTTCAAAGATTTTCTAAGCACTCAAAACCTCACTCTTAGATGGTATGGAGTTTTTAGATTTAATGTGCTTAGGGACCTTTGAACCAAATAACATATTTATAACCGTGCTTCCATCAAGAACGGTTAAGAGGTTATGGGAAGTTATAAATCACTAGTATAGTAGGATAGTGGATCCATGGAGTGGGATAATGGGTAGTTAACCATTGTCCCATTAGTGGAATAATGGGTAATTAACCACCTTCCCATTAATGGGATAATGGATCCATGTAGTGAGATAATTGGTAGTTAAACATTATCCCATTAGTGGAATAATACGTAATTAACCACATTCCCATTAGTGGGATAATGGATACAAGTAGTGGGATAATAGATCCATGAATTGGGATAATGGACCCATGTAATACGGATCATATCGGCAATAACAAAAATGCTTAACATTGAAAGCATTACTATTTCCTTTCCCCACTTATCAAATTGGATTTTTTTTAGAATAGCCTAGGACAGTTTTCAATAGAAATTCTTTGCGTTCAAATAGTGACTTTGTAATGACCCGGAAAGTTTTTTTTAGATTTTTTTTTTTAAATTATCATTTTACCCCTCTCAATAATTTTCCTGAGTTATTTTTGATCAATCGATAAAGTTGATTTGGGATTTTGAACTATCTAGTTAACTATAGTTAATTAATTAATGAATAAATTTTAGATAATTTATTTAATTTGTGCAAAGGGATAAATTCGTAATTTATTTAAGACCCTAAACTACTTATCCAATATACATAAATAAATTATTAGGGTTAAGAACTTTTGAATCATAATTCACGAGAAGAAGAAAAAAAAAAGGTTACGACTTCCCTAAGGCATCGCCGACGGCATTCAGGTAATATCTTTTGTTTTCTTAAGAATTTTTCGTGGATCAATTTAATAAACTTTAAGGTTTTCTTCAAAATTTGTTTGTAGACTTTGATAAAGTTATTCACTTTGGATAAATTTTATTGGTTGAAATTTTGAATTGGCAGTGGTTTGCTAGGAGAGGAAAATAATTAAAATATATTTGTTAAAGTATTCATTACAGTATCATTGCATGAACTTGTGACAATAATGGGCTAATGATGATTTGGGAGGCTTAAAATGTTAGGTCTGCAAAAATGTTAGTATTCAGGGATTATCGTAGGTTCAGCTTTCAATCTCGATATTTTTTTTCATTTCCGGATCCTTCTTATAAGTAGCATATTGTGATTTAATTTTTGATATATTGAAATAAATAATTAAATATTTGATATATGGTATTATGTGAATATTATTAAATCTATAGTATTGAGGGAATTAGAATTAAATCCTAGACTTGAAATTTGGAAAAAATTGAAGAGTTGACATGTTAATTGGCATTAAGGTTAAGAATTGGATTATAGTAAAATGGGTGTTGTTAAATTAGAAAGCTCATTGTGAATATGTACTTGAATAGATTGCATTGATTTGGAAGTTCAACAGAAGGGGAAGACTCAAGTGCCGGAGTGAATTCATGATTGGTTGAGGCAAGTGAATTTCTAAACCCTTGCTAAGTGTATGAAATGCGTGTTTTCCTTGTGGTATATGTTTGGGAGTAATGGGACTTAGTGATGGGTTGACTTGTCCATATTGATTAATTCTAATGATAAAAAGGGGATAATAAAAGACAATGTGATTATTTGTTTGTATGTGATGTGTTGAGAATGTTACGAGTATCGGTGTTATAATGGGAAGGTTTATTACTATAGAACATGGATTGTAATCCGAGAATGCCAAAGCATATGGGCATTAACTGAAATATTATTGATTTGATTGTGATTGTGTTCTTTACTGAACCCGTATAAATGTGATAATTGAGGTGATTATATGTTATAGCAATATTTGGTTTATTGAGATGTTGTATCATCTCATTTATTTGATATCATATTGTGCACATGCATTGACATGAGACTGGGTATGAGTAAGGGTCTAACACGTGGAGATTGTCCGTGTTGAGATTGAGTTATGATTATTTTGAGCACGTGGAGATCGTCCGTGCGATAGAAAAGTTATGATTATGATTTGGGCACGTGGAGATCGTCCGTGCGAATTTGTTTGATTTATGATAGTGCGTTGAGATCGTCCGCACAGACACGTGGAGATCGTCCGTGTCGGTATATGGACCTCGCGAGTCCCCCATGGGTCATGAACTCTCGATGTATTTCCGAGGAGTATCATGTATATACGGTTGAGAGAGAAATTGGTATTCTGAGGCATATCACTTCATGGTGTCATATTGCATTGCATCCCATGACATTCTTCATTCTTGATGATTATGTGTCTTATTGGTGGTTGTGAATTACTTGATATTTGATTACCTCTATTTGCCGAACTTGATCTTATGTGTTGCTGATATTGTGAGTGTATGTTGTGTAAAGTTGTGATTGTTGAATATTTAGTTTGTAGTTGAGGATGTGTAATTTGGTTAAAATGATTTTTATGAGTTGGGTGCTATGAAAACTATGAACTGTAGGTTGGGCTGATTTTTATGCAGGTTGTAATTGTGGAGGTTCGGTTGGTGTGTAAGGAGTACTCTTATTTTATCCCTTAGCTTGTGTTTAGACGTTTACTTGCTGGGTACCGTGTGGTTTGGTACTCACCCCTTGCTACTATAATTTTTTTGTAGGTTACTAGCCCGGATTTTGTGATATTTTTCTTCTCCTTGTCTGAGGCTTCTTGGAGATTTGTGAGGTAGCTGTTTGTCATCTCAGCGGACTTTCCTTCTCCTTAGTTATGACCTTGTTCTATTCTAGAAACAAGTTCATTGAGGCTAGCGTTTCTTTTGAATCAATTGTAATACTTTAGAGGCTTGTACATGTGACAACCAGATTTTGGGAGTGTTTTGAATTGATTCTGAAATTTTCGCAAATGGTTGAGTTTTAGGCTAACTTGTCTTGGTAGGATAAGACGAGTGCCATCACGTCCATTTTTGGGTTGTGACAGACTTTCAATAGTGTAGTTAGTATGTAATGACTTTCAACTACATCTCAATTACAACATTAATTTTTCTTATCCAATTGCATTTTATGTATTGTGATGATTTTCATATAATGACTAGATTGTTGTTTTAGAAATTACATTTCACAAGAGATGTGAACTAATACAGTACTTATTATTTCTCAATTTAGTTCTATCGAACTCTATCTTTCTAAAGAGGTAAGGTTTATCTACTATATTCTGCTAGACCTCACTTGTAAAATCATACTGAGTATATTGTGGTTTTGTTGATAATAGTAAGCATTAAAGGATGTATTTATTAATTATTGTCATGTATGTGTAACATTTTGTTTTTAGGACCTCGATTTCTTTCTCAATGAACCTGCAACATGTACATTTGAAAATGATAGGTTCAATTGAACAAGTAAATTAGTCTACATCCACCTCTTTCTTAAAACATGTATTTTGGTGTAATCACTTAATCATAGTGTACTTTTACCTATTGAAACAATTAAATATTATACTATATATTTTTTTCATCTCTAAGTCATTTAGAATGTTATTATCGTACTTGTTCTTATGATTTTTTTATGAAATAGAAAAATATTCGTTCTTATTATCGTATTTGATAGGTGTTTCCATATTTAAGTGCTAATAAAAAGATTATCTTTTATTATTGAACAAGTTCACCTCGATTAAATTTGAGAAACATGATTAAAGAGAGTCTTTCGTAAAATGAAATAATATTATTTGAATATTATTGTGGTTATAAAGTTTCTATGGTACATACTACATTTCTCAAATTTTATAATAAGTCTTTAAATATGTCAACAGTCATTGTGTTGAATTTCGTATCTATCAAGTGCAAAAAAAAAAGAATGCAGATTCATTGATGCTCTAAGGAGGAACGCAAAATGTACCATGATGTATTAGCTAATACACATCAGAAGTGTTTTTCATATTCATTTTGGCAAGCATATTTTATTTTCATGCTTAATTTTATTAATATTATATTTTACATATGCAAACTATTTCTAAATTTGTTATTTATGTTAAAAAGAGTTCTCTTCTAGTTGATCAATATGATTTTTATAATTTAATGCATTGTTAAGATTATTTACTAGTGTGAAAGTCAAGTTGATCAATTAGAAGGGATTTCATTTAATATGAATAAGCAATTGAAAACAATATCTTGCATATGAAAAATATAATATTAAAAAAATAAAATGTGAAAAGAAAGCATACTTGTCAAAAGGAGTATCAAATCACTTTCAATGTGCATAGGCCAAAGAATCATAATAGATCTTGCAATCCTCCCTAGAGTAGCGATGGAACCTGCACTTTTTATTTTTTATTTTGCACTTGATAGACATGATAAATTCATTTATTGGCATTTTTGAAGATTCGTTCAGAAATTTTAGTAGCGCAGTCTTTACCAATGAAATTTTGTAATCCAACCAAAATATTCAAATATTATTCTTCTATTTTCAGGATTCTCTTCCAACATGTTTCTCATATTCATTTAGAGTAAGCTTGCCTAACAATAAAAAATCCATTTTTATTAGATTTTTTTTTTGCCATTTTGATTAGAATTAAAATATGACAATATCTACCAAAGAAGGTAATATGAAGGGAAAACATTTGTTTTCACTTGCATTACAATTTTCTTTCCTCACTGATGAAATTAAAAACTTTTTTATAATAGCCTATGATTGTTTTTAATAGAAATTTTTAGTGTTCAAATAGTGAGTTTTAATAGATTAACTTTTCTTATTCACCTGCATTTTATGTATTTTGATGATTATCATAAATTGACTAGAATGTCGATTTAGAAGTAAACTCATAAGAGATGTGAACTAATGTAGTACTTATTATTTCTCATTTGAGATCTACTATCTATCTACCAAAGAGGTAATGTCTACCTACTATATTCTGCTAGACTACACTTGTAATATTACACTGAATATATTATGATTTTGTCTATAATAGTAAGTACTAAAGAGCGTATTTATTAATTCTTGTCATATTTGTGTAACATTTTGTTGTTAGAACCTCAAATTTTTTCTCAAAGAACCTGCAACATGTACATTTGGAAAATGATAGGTTCAATTGAACAAGGAAATAAGTCTACATCCACCTTTGAGTATTTCTTCTTAAAATATGTATTTTGGTGTGATCACTTAATCATTAGTATGTTTTTATCCATTGAAATAATTTAATATTGTACTTTTGTTTGACACCCAATTTTGGCTTGATATTTTTTCAAAATTTGTAACTTTTTAGTTTTATTTATTTAATAGTTCAAAATATTTTTTTTATAATTTTAACTAAGTTTATCAATAACTATCGTTATTTATCAAATTTTGAATTTTATATCAATTAATTTCAGAATTACCTTGTTACATGTCATTAGTTAAGTTGATAATAATTTTTAAAATTTTCATTTTCTTTGTTACACTTGTTAATATTTATTTTGATATTTTACACTGTCTAAAAATTCACTCAAATACAAATAAAATTTATACACACAAATTAATCAATGTTTTTGAGCCACAATCACAAGCTCATGATTTAAGCCCATTAAATAACAATTCATTATTTAAGTAACTATTAGGTCAAAAGCTAAGGGTTGTGAAAAATATTTAAGGTAGGAGAAACTTTTTCTCTCCTCCTATAAGCTCTCACAGCCGCCACCCAAAACCCCAACGATTCTTCCTCTCCGACAGAAGCGAACAAGAAACTAGCCATCTTCTTCTTTGCTCCACAACCGAAAGCCCACCGGAAAGAACTAAAATGACACCACGATGTTCCAACTCTGACCAGCGGCAAACACAACCAGATCCAAATAGACCTCCATCAGTAACCATCGTCCGGACCCCTTTCCCCTCTCCCCCATTTTCATTTTTCTACTTGTTTTGCAGGTCACCACAGTACTCGAAGCTCCAAGCTGAACCAAACCCACACCATATTTCCCTTCATTCCAGTGAACAACAACACTTCAACGAACCAGGAACCATGATTGTGTGCTTGAAATTTCCAAATCTGACCGGAGAAGCCACGTATCGGTAACTCTCTGTTTTTTGCGTAATCCGTCCGGGAAATTCCTACCACCACCAACAACTTTCGCTACGAGATTTGACTTGGTAAGTATTAACTTTCTCAATAATTTTTCTTTCTTTGAAGTGTTATTTTCTTGATTAATATAAATTTTATTTTTAAAAAAATTATTCTATGATTGGAAACTCTCGGATTGCTCTAATTAGGATTAAGTGCATATATTTTGTATGTTAGAATGATCAATGAAAAATTCTCTCAGTCGAATTTGAGAAGAGTCTTCTCATTGTAAAAGACTGAATTTTAATTTAGATTGACATTAGACAAATCTAGATTGATTCTTACATTATTATTTTATTTAATTTTATTATTTGTGTATATTGCATGTTGATTAATCTTGTACATTGTTTTTATCTCCTTCTCAATTTGAAAATATGAATTTAGTCGGAACCCACATTTGTGGATTTCGAAGAATGTTTAACACCTTCCCTTCGGTTTAACCTAAACTCTTATCTAGAATCTAATGTTTCGTGGATCATATAATAGATTTCTTAGTTTCTCCTAAAACTAGATGAAGACTCCTTTTAAAATTCATTTATTCTTTAAATTCTTTAAAATTTAATTAACTGATTATTTTTTGAGTCATCATGACGTTTTGCCTTATTTGAATAAAGTAGGAAATAAAATAGTACTCTCTTTTTTCATCATTGAGTCATTTAGAATGTTATTATAGAACTTGTAATTTTTTATCAAATAAAATAATATCCATTTTTATTAAATTAATTGACAAATGTCTCCATATTTTAATACTAATAAAAGGATTATCTTTTATTATTAGACAATCTTACTTCGGCAACATGAAGAAAGAGAGTCTTCTATAAAATGGAATATAAATATTTGAATCATTGTTATGGTTACATAGTTTTGATGATATATACTACACTGTTGAGGCATTATAATAAGTCTTCAAATAAATCAGTCTGTCACGTAAATTGAGTCATCGTGATATGTAACAAGTACAAAAAAAGAATGCACACTCATTGATGTTCAAAGGAGGAATGTACCATGGTGTATTGGCTTATGGCATTGAAAGTGTGTTGATATTCATTTTGGTACGTATGTTTTATTTTCATACTTAATTTTTAATATTTTACTTAATGCATGCAAGTTATTTTCAAATTTGTTGTTTATCTTAAAACGAGTTCTCTTCTAGTTGATCAATATGGTTTGTATAATTTTAATATATTATTAAGATCGTTTACTACTAGTAATTGATCATAATAACAATTTTTCAATATGAAAATCAAATTGATCAATTAGAAGAGATTCCATTTAATATGAACAACTAATTGAAAACTACAACTTGCATATGAAAAATATTATATTAAGAAAATGAAGCGTAAAAAGAAAACGTACTTGTCAAAAGGAATATCAAAACAATTTCAACGTACATAAGCCAAAGAATCATGATAGATCATGCGATCCTCCTTAGAGTGTCATGGAACCTGCATTTTTTCGGCACATGGTACATATAGTAAATCCATTTTGAAAGCTAAATTGGCATTGTTTGAAGATTGGTTATAATATATCAATAGTGTTGTCTTTATCATTGAAATTTTGTATCCTAAAGAAAGATTCAGATATAATTTTTCTATTTCAGGACTCTCTTTCCATATGTTTCTCATATTCAGCTTGAGTAAGTTTGTCTAACACAAAAAAATCAACCTTTATTAGTATCAAAATGTGGCAATATATACCAAAGAAGGTAATTAGAAAGGAAAATCTTTATTTCGTACAAACTACAAGTAAAATAATAACATTATAAGTGACTCATGATACGAAAAAAAGTAATACAATATAAAAACATTTCAATATCTAATAACATACTAATGATTAAGCAATTACACAAAATACAATGCTGTCTTGTTTACTGATTCAATTAACCTACCATTTTCCAAATGGATATGTTATAGGTTCTTTAGGAAACATTTGAGGTCATGTGGACAAAAAGTTCATATATATGATAGAAATTAATGTGTCCATAATTTAGAAATTATCATTATCAACAACAATAACATATTTAATATAATTCAATAAGTCAAGCTGAGTAACATATAGTGCATGTAGATCTTACTCATACTTTGAGAATTATAGAGGCTATTTATGTTAGACTCTTTGTTGAGAAGTTATGGAATAGTACATTTTAATTTACATATCTTGTGAAATATTGCCTTTTGAAGTGATAATCTAGTTAATTTATGAAAATTCTCACACTACACAAATACAATTTAATTAGTTTAAAGGGATGGATAAGAATAAATAACTTTGGGATTGAGACGTAGTTGTATGACGAAAGTCATTATATGCTACAAATACTTCTAAAAATTACTATTTTCGCATTGAAATTTTCTATTGAAATATTTTGCTTTAATTGGTGAGGAGGAAAAAATATAGTCATGTTTTCATCAGGCAGAATTAAGAAATTTCTCCCTATCTCAATAAGAATATGTTCTTCACGATACCTTTGAAAATTAATGTGTCCATAATTTAGAAATTAAGATTTTCTTTTGAAAACATATGTAAATTTTCTTTGAAAAAAAACAATTGTTTCTTGCAATGAGGCAAGTGTTCAACCAAACTATTTTGTTTTTCAACATGCTCACACAGCAGTCATATTGAAATTAATCTTCTTTCAGAAAGCACTAATTAACTAAACCCCTTCATCAATATATCATCAACCAAAATTATAAAAATTTAAATAAACATTGTCTCTTTAAAGACAATAAATAGAACTCATAATGGTGCATCACTCAAATAAATATAAACAACAAGATACACGACCTTGTATTTACCTTATAAAGGTAAAGACACTATATCCGATAGACCCTTGATTCGAATAAGCATGTCACAAGTACTTGAAATCTTGTCTTCTTTTAAAATGCACATACTTATATTTAGTATATATTTCACTTAACAAAGTTTCAATTTTCGATCTCATTTCATAAAATATCGGATTAATTCATTAGCAACATATCAGTACCAAGGGTCCGCTTGGAATCATTCGTGATCTTGAATACAGTCACACCTTAAGTGTAGACTCGATCGGGTCAAGACAAGTAATTGATAGTCCATATGTCATAGTGTGAATTATATGCACATCTTTTACACATAATACAAGATACATATTTGGTTTGGAAACCCATAAGTCATAATGTGAATCATACTCATATCTTGTAGAGATCATGAGAAATAATGTTTGATAGTTCATAAGGTAAATCACTGAAAAATATTTAAGTTCATAAACCATATTTCATAATTTGAAATCATGCCATACATTATAAGGTTCATATTTTCTATAAAAAATTCATAGGATTTATGTTTTGAGAAAAAAGTCAAATAATTATAATTCATACCTTTAAAATCTCGTAGTAAACAAAAGGGCCGACTCTTTGTTGAGTTGGGTTGAGTATTTTTTTAGTTGAGTTGAGACAATGTGACATTTTTCTTTTTATCACTTCAAGCTTGTGTTTATTTTCAGAGTTCCCCTTAGATGTTCATATATTCAATGTAATTGAATTTATTTGGCATGCATCTTTTCATGATGCAAATACATGTATTTAGGGTCATCAACATGCGCTCCATTGATATCAATTATAGTCATAATTAGCTTTGGTGAGTCTCCATGCTTCAGAGGGTTCCACATTTACTTTCCAGTTAGTTAGGATTTCATGAATCTTGTCCCGACTTCCATCATAGTTATTAGAGGCTTCACATACATTAGTAGTTGAGGAGTCTTTTCCTATCTCTTTTGTAATGTTTTAAAGACTTAAGTTGAACAATTATGTTTTGAGTACTTCAGAGTATACTAAGTTAAAACTATTTCATAAATGGTATCTTTATAAGTTGATTTTGCATAGGTCAGGTCATTTCTATTTTACTTGTTGTAGCAACATGTTTCCATCGTCAAGGAAAAGCCAATGGAGAAGGAACTTGGTCTAGAAAATATTTGAGTAGTGACTTGGAACTTTCTAGCCTTGGCCAGAATGAGACGAAATTTGAGTTAGGTGAGGTCTAGAGAAATTTGGTAATGAATGGGGATTCTAATTAAGAATTTGATCACATAAATGGATACCCAACACGTTAAGGAGCCTATACAACTTTACAGAATCGAATACGGGCAAGTAGAATTCTCAAACTTAATCTTGGCGTGAAAAGGGTAGTTTTATATATCCCTAATTGAAGGTGTGTTGTGAAATGGGAGATTGGAACTCAAATTTTGAGCTTTTTTCTCCATACAAGTCATCGTGGCAGGGTTAGTTCTGCCAGGGCGATGCCGCTGTGGTCCGACAGTCGCGAAATAAGTTGGGGAAAATCTCAATTTTGTTATTTTCTACAAAACTTCATTCTTAAGAGTTGAGAGATGACCCAGGGCAATTCTTGACAGTTTTCCATGATTTCAAATGCTAAAGCTAAGAAAATTACTCCCCTAATCCGTATATTCATTTCTAGAACTTAGAATGTTAAATAATTAGCATTGGGAGAGAGTTTTTGGCCTGAAGTAGATGGTAGGGGGGAAGCCTTAGTTGAATGTTAAATTCATGGGTTTGGTCTTGGGTTATTGAGTCTATTATAATCCGGGTAAATTGGATCTTTTTTATTGATCCTTGAGTTAAATTACTTGTTTATTGACCAAGAACACGTTGAAAGACTCTGGAAAAGAAGGCTCAAGTGTCTTAGGAGTAATCAAGATTAGTTTCGAGGTAGGTGATGGTTTTATGTCCCGTCGTGTGATATTAATGAATAATTGCTTCATTGTATGAGTGCATGTATGTGAATAGGGAATGTGAATCAATCTAATGAAATGATGATGTGAGAACATTACATGCCATGAACATGTTACTTAATTGTATGATTTGAGTATTGTTCATTATGGATGTGTGTGTATCTCTCTCTCTCTCTCTCTCTCTCTCTCTCTCTCTATATATATATATATATATATATATATATATATATATATATATATATATATATATATATATATATAATATATATATATATATATATATATATATATTTGATCAGATGTCACGTTTTGACACATTAACAGTTTGGGTGTGAGTTCCATCAGAGAACAACTTGTGATTGTTACATTCTTGGTTACCTGTCATTGATATTGGGGAATTGTATGTTGCTCCAAAAATTAGAACTGATCTTTGTATTTTGTTAATGTGTGTTTACTGTGTTGTAAATGTTTGTTATGTATTGTGCTAGTGGGAGTAGCCGCGTGATCCTATTAATACACTGTATTTGTGTATTGATACTGCACTTTCTTTTCTTTGTTGAGTACGAGGCATCTTCAGGCGGCTACTGACCGACCTCAATTAAGTGATTATTGATCGCGATCGTAGGTAGGAGTAAGACAGTTCTTCCAGACTGCCATAGATCCTCTATTTTTAAGTCCATTCCTTTCGGACTCGGAGTTTATAGGTAGACTTATTTGTATGTTAGTTTTGGAGTTACACCATTATTCCTCGACTTGTCATTAGTAGAGTTTTGGTACATTGACTTTTAGGCTCTAGGGTTTGACTTCCGCAATAGTTATGTTTAGTTGTTTGCTTAAACTTTCAAAATTTATGGGAACTCCATGTTTTCTATCATTTAAACTTGTTTTGTATCTTTAAATGCTTAGTTTTTTTGTTAAATTGCTTAGTTGGGTTGTAGTAATGGTTCTCCAACTGGAGAGTTAGTGTGGGTGCCAATCACGGCGGTGTGGATCGTGACACTTGAGTAATTCTTCCGTTGAGTAATCAGTCAGGCCAAGGGTTTGCTTGTGACCTAGAAATGGTTCACGAGGGTCGGTCACGTCCAGGGTGTAGGCTCAGGGCGTGACAAGTACATGGAAGATCGTTGTCAATGATTTAGGATTATCTCTACCAATTTCAAGAGGAATTACCCTCCGCTGCCATCGTAAATGCTACTCTTCTTTACACTTTCCCGATCGTCGATGATAAATGAAACACTGTGAGATTTGTTGCGGCAATCTTTTGTGGGATCGATTCGACAATTGGGTATATGTATATGTTGGATATTATGTCAGTCAACCGCGGCGTTCTTGCTGCTATCATTCTGGACTTGCAGGTCGGGTATTTCTAAGGATAGGATATCAAGGTTGATATTTCATGTGTTTGTGTTTGATATCTGATATTAGAAAATGGATTTTGTTGTTGTATTTATGTGTAACATCTTGTAATTCAAAATGGCTAGGAATGAGCTAAGAAACTAAAATTTATCACTTTTGCAAAGAAAAGGGAAAATCTGGAAACTTTCCTAATTTTAAAAAGTGAGTTTTGGTCATTTTCAAATGACCATAACTTCTAGATTAGGATGATTTAGAGGTGGATCTTGTGATGGTTGGAAACCCCTTGGAAAGATATTTCCAACAGCATCGAGTTTGTACAATTTCGATATCGTATGATGAAGATACGCCTTTCGGAAGTTGGGCTGTTGAAGTAAGAAAAGTCCAATTCCGAATTTTAGTAAGGGTAAAGTAGTCTTTTTACCCATTTATTTCCTAAATCGTTGAGTTTAATTGGGGTAAAAACAAGTTTCGGTCAGATTAGAAAAAGTAATTTCACCTTTAGGGCTTGGGAGAAAAGATAAGAGAAGAAGAAGAAGGAGAAAGATCAAAATTTCGCCAAGAATGCCAATAGATTCTAATGGAATTCGTCGGGGTTGATAACTTGAGGTATCTGAGATCTTTCGTGTTGGATTAATTCATTCGCACATCAATCATGATTCAGTTTTGTAGTTTCAGAGTTGTTCATATGATTTGAAGTGAGTTCTTGATAAATCTTGTCGCATCCCTTTTGGTTGAGTTGATTGAATACCCATTGGTGTTGATTAGTAGTTTTCAATGTCGTTTTTGAGTTAGATCTTTTGGGTATTGATAGTATTGATGATACTAAGGGTTTGGGGATAGAACTACGGAGGTTTAGACGTTTTTGAATTTGAAAACGAGTTGAAATATCCGTCAGGCGCACCTGGACAAACCATGCACGTGGCGCCTACAGTGCACCAAAAGTTGGCCTCAGTCAACTAGACCTGGCTCGGCGCGCCACCAGTGTGCCAGAACCAAGCCTCAGTGAACTGAGGCTGGCGTGGCGCACCACTAGTACACCCAACCCGACGTTTTTCGTTTAATTCTTGTAGTTTAGTCTTTTTAAGTCTTTCCAAGGTACATTAACATCTTCCAATGATTCTAACACCAAGAAATCATCAACAAACTCAAATCATAACCTTGAATCCATAATTCAATTCAAGGAAGTTTAAGATCAAAATCAAGGAAGTTAAGAAGTCAAGTCTAAAGCTAAGAAGTAAGTTAAAGTAAAGTTTCAAAGGTTTTCAAGAGTCTTATTTAAAACATTTTAAGTTTGTTTTAAGACTCGAGTTTTAAGCAAAGTAAAGAGTAAGTTGAAGTTCTTTATTCAAAGGTATATGGGGACTAAGTATTTCCAAAGAGACTAAAAAGGTTTTAACATTTAACTAGTACGGAAACTTTGATTTCTAGGGAGCCTTAGGGAAAGTTTTCAGAAAAGAACTATAGCTTTCTACAAGAAGCAAGCAGGGAAACCATGATTTCCAAGATAGCTTTGATCTAAGTATTTTCAGCACTAATCTCAAACTACAGAATCAGTATGTTTTTAAAACATAAGAGCTAATATATTTTTGGAAGTAGTATTGAGCACCGATATGGGGGAGAAATCTGAAAACTCACGGCCCCCATAAATCATGTAGCTACCATGGGTAGAAAAGGTCCATTTCGAAGGACATCTTTAGCTTTTAGTTACTTGCTTTAGTATTAGTTGTTAGGATGATTGGGGGTACTTTCCCAACATCCCTCTTTATTTTAGAGGCTTCATTGACAGATGGTAGTAGTTCTCTTAGTCTTTTCCTTTCACTTGTAATTGACTAAGATAGTGGGTTGCCATTTTGACTAATTATTACTTTTAAGTTATTTTCTTGAGCTATATCTTATGTTTAAGTCTTCGCTGAGTTAAGTAATCCAGGTCAAGGGTTCGCTCAATATCAGCAACGGCTATTGGGTGCCGGCCACGTCCAGGGTGTAGGCTCGGGGCATGACATTTATGAATATTGATCCAAGGATAATGACAATGTATTCTTTTTTGCATTAAAAAAACAATTTGGAATTTTGTTTTGCAAGAGAACACTAAGCTTGAAAAAGCATATTGAAATAATCTTTGGTCTTATGAATTTGCATCATTATTTTAGGAGGGAAATTGGGAAGTGGTGCTAAAGAGAAGAAGACATGAACTAGGGATTTAAATGGTATGAGTTTCTTTAATAGCCGGTCAGGTTTGGGGGGTCAAAATACATAATTGAGTAATTTTAATTTAAATTGGGTTAATTTTGGGATTTCCGTCAATATAAGGGCACAAATGATGAGTTTCGCAATGGTAGGGGTAAAAATAACTTTGTTTTAACAGTAATTGCATAGTCAACTAATAAACCAAAGTTGAGGGGTATTTTTTATCATTTTTCCTATATTAATTATTTGATCTAGCACAAGTTTTCATTATCGAAATGGACTCTAAGAATGAGTTTTTTCATGGAATGTTTTCCTGGAAAATGTTTTCTTAGAAAATAAGTAGATTTCATACATATTTTATCATGTTTGGTTAGTGAGTAAAAAATATTTTCTGGAAAATATATTTTAATGTTTGGTTAGTGAATGAAAAATATTTTTCAGAAAAATATCTTTTATTTTTGGCTTGAGACTAAAAAAATATTCGATTCGAAAATCAACCCTGATAATTGTTCTAGTAGCTGACCCTGACAACCAAACTAAGACAAGACCCTAATGACCATTTCAGAATCTGACCCTGAGATCTGAGCTAGGAAAATATTTTTCGAAAATATTTTTTATGAAAAAAAAATTACGGGGTCTTTTGGTGTTGGTGAATTAGGAGTGTAGGGGTGGGAGTGGTATAAAAATGATTTTTTAAAAAAATTTGAAAGGTTTTTCAAAACAATCTTAAAAGAAAAGTTTTATGGGATAGCCAAGGTAGGGGGAGGGGGCTAGGCTGTGGGGGTAGCGTAGAAAATAAAAACAAAATTGAAATACTTTCTAAAAATATGTTTTTATAAAATATCGATGGGGTAGCGTGGGAGCGGGGTGGCAGGGAGAGTAGCGTAAAAAAATTTAAAAATTTAAATTTAAAATATTTTTCAAAAGCAATTATTTTGGGGGGGAGGGGCAGGGGTTGAATGAGGTAAAAGAATCTTATCGGTTTCTTCGCTTAGAAAAGTGTTCCCTCTCTCAGTGGATTTCTATAACTCAACTAACTCTCAACAATGGTGCATTTCCAATTGAGTTTGATGCTTTTGTTTTAAAAAAATCCTGGGAATGCTCTGTCTGGGTCCTTTGACTTCCGCATAGAATGGGGATTCTTCGCTTTCTGCACACAAGCTTTCCACGACCTGGCATAGATTCGGGTGATTTAATTCAAATGGTTCAAGAAAATTTAAAATAATTTTAAAAATAATTTTTAAATTTTTTATTATTTTTTGTTTGATGAGAGGGGTGATTTGGGATAACGAAAAAAATATCTTTGAAAGTTATAATTTTAATGTTTTTTTAAATGGGGAGGGTCGGGTAAGGGGTATGAGTAGAATAAGAAAAAAATTAAATGATGAACTAGAGTTTAGAAAATATTTTTCTTAATTTAGGAAGTAACGTCATTTTCCATAAAATTTGAAGGAAATAGGTTGATTTGGAAAACATTTTCCAAAAATTTAAAATCAATCAAACATTAAAAAATTGTAAAACATTTTATAGTCTCCTCCGTACCTAACACACCGTGAAGTTATTTTCTAATAGCGTAAACTTGACAGAATGTCACCTTAATATATTTACATTTAAAATAGTGCACTTTAAAAATACGAAAAAGGTCAAATAACTGTTTGCAGCGGAAAAAATAATTGCTTCTTGCAATGAGGAATGCGTTAAACCAAACTAATTTGTCTGACAACATGCTCACATAATACCTTTCATATCAGAATTAATATTCTCTCGAAAAGCATAAATTAACTAAACCTCTTTATCAATATACCATCAATAAATTATAACTATATTTTTGTATCTACTCAAGTGAAGGGCCTCTCGGAAGTAAGGTGCACAAAATCGAATCGAAAATCGAATCAAATCGTAAATCGAGTCAAACCAAAAAAAAAATCGACTAGTGATTTGGTTTGACTTGATTTGGTATTGGAAAAAAAACCCCGACTATATTTGGATTGGTTTGATTTCAACTAAAAGAAAATCAACCCGTGACCAAACCAACCCGACAATACATATGTAATTTTAAAATTTTAATTTTATACATAAAAATATTTACTTTGATATCATTTTAAAATATTTCTTATAATATTTCATAGTTTTAATCTTGTAATTTATTATTTCAAGTTTAAAACTTAGGATTCGGAATGGTCAAATAAAGATTATAGTTCATGTATGTTGATAATTATAATAAAACTTAAATCAAAATCAAATTAATACTAATGCAAAAAGAAAATCAATTTAACACTAAGAATGACAATAATATTGAATATTTGTACTTTAGTTTTACATTAATTTAGACAATTAAAATACATAATGTAATTTTAATTTTCCTTAAATATTTAGTAATGTAACTAATATTTATTAAACTTATTTAAGCATGATATAGTACTTTTAAATTATGATTATTTTCATTTTGACTTTACAATATTTATTTTATATGTTGATTTCATTATTATTTTTGGAAAAATGCATAAGTACCCCCCAACCTATGCCCCAAATTTCAGAAACACACTTATAATATACTAAGGTCCTATTACCCTCCTGAACTTATTTTACAAATATTTTCTACCCCTTTTCAACCTACGTGGCACTAGCTTGAAAAAAAATGTCAACACGCACTGAGCCCACAAGATTTCTTTCTAAAAGAACCTGCAACATGTACATTTGAAAAAAGGTAGTTCAATTGAACAAGTAAATTAGTCTACATCCACCTCCGAGTATAGCTTCTTAAAACATACATTTTGGTGTAATCACTTAATCATTAGTGTGTTTTTACCTATTTAAACAATTAAGTATTATACTAATTTTTTTCATCTTTGAGTCATTGAGAATGTTATTATCCTACTCGTTCTTATGATTTTTGTTATGAAACAGCAAAATATATGTTCTTATTATCGTATTTGATAGATGTCTCCATAGTTAAGTACTAATAAAAAGATTATCTTTTATTATTGAACAAGTTTACTATGGTTAAATTTGAGAAACATGATGAAAGAGAGTCTTCCGTAAAAGGAAATAATATTATTTGAATATTATTGATAGTTATAATTTCGATGGTACATACTACACTGCTCAGACTTGAACAGTATCTTGAATCATATTAAAGTGTCTGTTAGTGATTCTATAAATCAGGGTTTAATTAAGGAATTTGATGATGAGGAAATAAAGAATGCGATGTTTGCAATGCATCCTCTTAAAGCACCAGGTGTTGATGGTATGACTTCTTTATTTTTTATTGAAATATCTTATCAAAAGGAAATATGTGATGTTGTTAAAAGTTTCTTTAGTACAGGATATTTGCTCCCTACATAGAATTCTATTTAATCACTTTAGTGCCCAAAGTTAAAAGCCCCACCTTGGTTTCACAATTTAGATCAATAAGTTTATGTTCTACCTTGTACAAGATTATTGCAAAAATTCTGGCTGTAAAAATGAAATGTGTTCTAACTAAGGTGATGTCCCTTACTCAAGCGGCTTTGATCGGTCATAGACAAATAACTGACAATGTTATTTTAGCTCATGAACTTTTGCAGATGTTAAAAAATAAACGTAGAGGTAGGCAAAAATATATGGCTATGAAATTGGATATCTCGAAAGCCTATGATAGAGTCGAATGGATTTATTTAGAAGAAATGCTTTTACGAATGGGTTTCCATAAAAGATTTTTCGAATGGATAATTCAATGCATCTCTACACCTACTTATAGTTTTAATATAAATGGGGAGATAGTTGGATCGGTTAAACCTACCAGGAGGATAAGACAAGGAGATCCATTATCACCATATTTATTTTTAATATGTGCTGAAGGTTTATCAACCTTATTGAAACATATCATAGGAACATAATGAAATCCAAGGGCTAAAGTTGAATAGACATGGGCGAAGTGTGACTCATTTACTTTTTGTTGATGACTCCTTTATATTTTGCTCAGCGAACAATCAAAATGCAAGTTGTATAGCCAATATCTTAAAGAAATATGAACGAAGCTCTGGGCAAGTGGTTAATCTAGATAAATCAGTTATCTGTTTCGGTAAAAATGTGAGAGAGGAGGAGAAAGTTGAGATATCCTTGTTGCATGGACAACGACAAAGGAATGACAAGCGTATGTAGTTAGACTTACCGGCTGTTGTGGGACGCTCCAAGAAAAGGATGCTAGAGTCTATATAAGAAAGAGTCAAGACGAAAATAAAAGAATGGAAGGGAAAAATTTAAAGTACTGTGGGAAAGAAATTATACTCAAGTCCGTACTAGCAGCGATCCCTTTTTTCAAATTTTTGGTGGGAACAAATAGAGGATAAAACAAAGATGCATTTTTAGAAATGGGATAGATTATGTGATTCTAAACCAATAGGAGAATTAGACTTTAGAGATCTAAAAGCTTTTAATATGGCTCTATTATCTAAGAAAGCTCGGCGAATTCTATCTCAACCAGATTCTTTAATAGCAAGAGTTATTAAAAGTAAATATTTTCCAAACTCAACCTTTCTTAAAGCTTCAACATCATCTTTTGGTTCCTGTATATGGAAGAGTATTTTGTGCGAAAGAGATGTTTTGACTAGAGGATTAAGATGGAGGATTTCTGATGGGAAATATGTCAATGTGTGGATCAACCCTTGGATACCAAATAATAATGGCTTCATACCTAATAGGATTCATGGGCATAGAAATTTAGATTTAGTAGTATCTGATTTAATTAATAAGAATATGCACACATGGAAAATACATGAGCTAAATTCGTTGTTTGAAGTTGAAGATCTTAATGCCATATTGTCTATCCCAATTTCTATTGCAGGTTCTAATGATAGGTTAATATGGTACCATACAAAAACAGGAAACTATGAAGTTAAGTCAGGTTACTACATCGCAAAGGATTTGATCGTAAAGCAAAGAAAAATTGGGAAGCTCAAGAGAGTTTTCATTATTTTCCTCAATGTTTTTGGGGATTCCTAATGGAAGTTGGGAGTTAAAAATAAGCTTAAACATTATGAGAAATGTGTGCTTAACTCTCTACCCATCCATAGTAATTTAGCAAAAAGACTACACAATGTAGATAAGACTTGTAAGATTTGTGGTCTTGGACCTGAAGATATCGAACATATGTTAATCAAATATCCTCGGTCTCAACTTGTATGGAAACAATGTCCTATAAATTGTCCTGATATAGGATATATTAATGATTTTTCTATATGGTAGTATGACTTATTCTTAAATACCAAATCTTTTCCTGAATCTGTTGACTTGTTAAACTTGAGCGCTAATATTATGTGGCAAATTTGAAAAGGTAGGAATAGTTGGTTGTGTAATCAAGAAAGGTTAGAAACAAGAGATATTGTCTCTAGATCGATGTTTGAGTATGAAGAATATAAAGAGTTACTAACAAAAAATCTTTCGTCTTGTTCCTCTAAAAATCATCCAATGATTAAACTAACAACTTTGCAAGATGACATTTTACTGTTTGCAAATGCAGGATTGCAGAATGATGATGGAAGGGCAAGTATCGGTATTGCGGCTTTGGATGGCCTTGGAAACCTGCTTCATGCCCATGGATCCCCAATCCAACTTGTTGGGAAAGTCATGATTGCTGAAGTGATTGCTATTAGGAAAGCTCTGGAATATGCTATCAGCAAGGGATGGAAGAGAGTGAAGATTTTATCAGATGCTAAAAATATTGTTGATATGATTCAGAAATGAGCAGCGACTTCATGGGAGATAGAAGTGTTGTGTGAAGACATTTGGAATCTTTCAAGCATGTTCAATCATGTCGAATTTATATATATTTCTAGATCTGTGAACAAAATAGTGGATAAGTTAGCTAGATACTCTATATCTTTGTTGAAGGAAATCTCTTGGGAAAAGTTTTTCCCGAGTTGGATCATCTAGGATGCAAAATATATGTTTAAACTATGTATTCCGTTGATGCAATAATAAAAGAGGTTTTGTTTCACAGAAAAGAAAATACTACACCGCTCAAATTTTATAATAAGTCTTTAAATATGTCAATGAATCACATAAATTTAGTCATTGTGAGTAATTTATCGTATGTATCAAGTGCAAAACGAAAACGTAGATTCACTGATTCTCTACGGAGGAATGCAAAATGTACCCTGATGTATTAGCTAATACACATCAGAAGTGTCTTGATATTCATTTTCACAAGCATGTTTTATTTTCATGCTTAATTTTGTTAATATTATGTTTTACATATGCAAATTATTTTAAAATTCGTTATTTATGTTAAAAAGAGTTTTCTTCTTGTTGATCAATATGATTTTTATAATTTAAATACATTGTTAAGATCATTTACTAGTATGAAAGTCAAATTGATCAAATAGAAGAGATTCCATTTAATATGAATAGTCAATTGAAAACAATAGCTTGCATATGAAAAATATAGTGTTAAAAAAATAAAGTGTGAAAAGAAAACATACTTGTCAACAGGAGTATCAAATCACTTTCAATGTGCATAGGCCAAAGAATCATATAAGATTCTGCAGTCCTCCTTAGAGTAGCGATGGAACATGCACTTTTTTTGCACTTGCTACACATAATAAATTCATTTATTGACATTTTTGAAGATTGGTTTAAAAAATTTAGTAACGCAGTCTTTACCAATGAAATTTTGTAATCCAACCTAAAGATTCAAATATTATTCTTCTATTTTCAGGACTCTCTTCCAGCGTGTTTTTCATATTCATTTAGAGTAAGCCTGCCTAATAACAAAATGTCCATTTTATTAGAATTTCTTTTACCACTTTGATTAGAATTAAAATATGGCAATATCTACCAAAGAAGGTAATATGAAAGGAAAACATGTGTTTTCACTTGCATTACAATTTTCTTTCCTCACTGATGAAATTAGAAACTTTTTTATAATAGCCTAAGATTGTTTTCAATAGAAATTTTTAGTGTTCAAATAGTGAGTTTTAATAGTGTATTTAACATGCAACGACTCTCAACTACATCTCAATTTCAACAGTACTTTTTCCTATACACCTACATTTTATGTATTGTGATCATAAATTGACTAGAATGTTGTTTTAGAAGTAAAATTTAATAAGAGAAGTGAACTAATGTAATACTTAATATTTCTCAATTGAAATCTACTATATATCTCCCAAAGAGGTATGGTCTACGTACTATATTATGCTAGACCTTACTTGTAAAATTACACTGAGTATATATGCTTTTGTCGATAATAGTAAGTACTAAAGGGCATATTTATTAATTTTTGCCATATATGTGTAACATTTTTTTCTTAGGACCTCAATTTTTTACTCAAAGAACCTGCAACATGTACATTTGGAAAATGGTAGGTTCAATTGAACAAGGAAATAAGTCTACATCCACCTTTGAGTATTTCTTTTTAAAATATGTATTTTGGTGTGATCACTTAATCATTAGTATGCTTTTATCCATTGAAATAATTTAATATTGTACTTTTGTTTGACACCCAATTTTGGCATGATTTGAGCCCATTAAATAACAATTCACTATTTAAGTAACTATTAGGTCAAAAGCTAAGGGTGGTGAAAAATATTTAAGTTGGGAGGAACTTTTTCTCTCCTCCTATAAGCTCTCACAGCCGCCACCCAAAACCCAATTCTTCCTCTCCAACAAAAGCAAACAAGAAACCAGCCATCTTTTTCCTTGCTCCACAATTGAAAACCCACCGAAAAGAATAAAAATGCCACCACGCTTCTGCAACTCTAACCAGCGGCAAACACAACCAGATCCAAACAGACCTCCATCAGTAACCATCGTCCGGACCCCTTTCCCCTTTCCCCCATTTTTTGTTTTTCCACTTGTTTTGCAGGTCACCACAGTACTCGAAGCTCCAAGCTGAACCAAACACACACCATTTTCCCTCCATTCTGGCGAACAACAGCACTTCAACAAACTCGGAATCACGGTGGCGTGCTTGAAATTTCCAAATCTGAACCGGAGAAGCCACATATCGGTAATTCTCTTTTTTTTTTTTGGTAATTCTGGCCGGAAAATTCCTATCACCAACAACAACTTTCACCTCTAGTCACACTACAAGATTTGACTTGGTAAGTGTTCACTTTCTCAATAATTTTTCGTGGATCATTTAATTGATTTTCTAGTTTTCCATTAAATTAGATGACGACTTCTTTTAAAATTCTTCTATTCTTTAAATTCTATCAACTGATTGTTTTTTGAGTCACCATGACGTTTCGCCTTATTCGAATAAAGAAGGAAATTAAATAATACTCTCTTTTTCCATAATTGAGTCATTTAGAATGTTATTATAGTACTTGTAAGTTTTAATTAAATAAAATAATATCCATTTTTATTAAATTATTTGACAAATGTCTTCATATTTTAATACTAATAAAAGGATTATCTTTTATTATTAGACAAGCTTACTTTGGCAACATGAAGAAAGAGTCTTCTATAAAATGGAATATAAATATTTGAATCATTGTTATGGTTACATAGTTTCGATGATATATACTACACATATAATAAGTCTTCAAATAAATCATTCACCTAAATTGAGTTATCGTGATATGTATCAAGTACAAAAAAAGAATGCACACTCATTGATGTTCTAAGGAGGAATGTACCATGGTGTATTGGCTTATGGCATTGAAAGTGTGTTGATATTCATTTTGGCACGTATGTTTTATTTTCATACTTAATTTTTAATATTTTATTTAACGCATGAGTTATTTTCAAATTTGTTGTTTATCTTAAAACGAGTTCTCTTCTAGTTGATCAATATGGCTTGTATAATTTTAATATATTATTAAGATCGTTTACTACTAGTAATTGATCATAATAACAATTTTTCAATATGAAAATCAAATTGATCAATTAGAAGATATTCCATTTAATATGAACAACTAATTGAAAACTACAGCTTGCATATTAAAAATTATAATATTAAGAAAATAAAGCGTGAAAAGAAAACGTACTTGTCAAAAGGAGTATCAAAACATTTTCAACATACATAAGCCAAAGAATCATGATAGATCGTGTGGTCCTCCTTAGAGTGTTATGGAACAAAACATTTTCAAAGTACATAAGACAAAGAATCATGATAGATCGTGTGATCCTCCTTAGAGTGTTATGGAACCTGCATTCTTTTTTGCACATGGTACATATAATAAGTTCATTTTGAAAGCTAAATTGGCATCGTTTGAGGATTGGTCATAATATATCAATAGTGTTGTCTTTATCATTGAAATTTTGTATCCTAAAAAAATTTCAGATATTATTCTTCTATTTTCAAGACTCTCTTTCCATATGTTTCTCATATTCCACTTGAGTAAGCTTGTCTCACAGCAAAAAATCAACCTTTATTACTATCAAAATGTGGCAATATATACCAAAGAAGGTAATTAGAAAGGAAAATCTTTGTTTCATAAAAACTACAAGAAAAATAATAACATTACAAGTGACTCATGATAAGAAAAAAAGTAATACAATATTAAAACATTTCAATATCTAATAACATATTAATGATCAAGCAATTACACAAAACATGTTTAGAGAAGTTAGAACCACATGTCAATGTTGTCTTGTTTATTGATTCAATCAACCTACCATTTTTCAAATGGACATGTTATATGTTCTTTTAGAAAACATTTGAGGTCATGTGGACAAAGTGTTCACATATATGATAGAAATTAATTTGTCCATCATAAATTATCATTATCAACAACAACAACTGTTGACACCCAAATTTTGACCCTCCGCGATAGAAATTAATTCATGAGACCCAAATATATATATATATATATTACATATTATGTATATATTTAATATATTTTTATGATTATCCGAAAAATCATCTTAAAAAGATTTCAATTTTAAGTAAAATATTTAGACAACTAGTGTGGTTAAATAATAACTTATTTTAGGGTAGTTAGTTTCTAATTAAAATAATTATTTTATTTTTGTTGAGATTAAGAAGCTTATTTAATTAATTCATGTTAATCCGCCTCATCTAGATACCAATTTTAAATCATTAGCAAACCATTTTGGGCCCCTTTTTCTTTTATGTTAGCAGCCTAACTCTCAGCATCCTTCACCATTTTAACTCAATATTCCCAGGCCCAATCCCTTATTTTCCAACTCAAAATAGCCCAACTTTTATCCCCTTTAATTCACAGACCCCATCAGTCTCCCCAACCCATTTCACTTTGACCCAATATGCCAATACCCGACCCATCAACAAAGGGATATTATCAGGGATGTCATCAAACAGAGCAAAAATCGACGAGGAAATGGTGTTACAGCGATGGGAGAACGTGAGGGACCTAACGCGCTTCACGCGGTGGCGAGTTCACGGAGGGTACACAGCGTTAGACGGAAAATGAAGGCTGCTACGCGTTTCCTGTTTTCTTCTGCTGCTAGACACGAGTTCGTACAAAGGACGACGCAAGGTGTCAAAATCTTCACGATTTGCTCGTACTAGCACCAAGATCGGACGGTTCTCGTTCCTCACCCGTTGCCATTCTGTTGAGAGCTGGAAATTTCGTACTGCTTAAAGCTATCTCCCATGATTTTGGGGATGGATTTTTGATTTTCGAAATAGCTGAAATCTTTTGGCTTAGACTACTTTGCCCTTTTCCCTCCTTAATTTGAAAACCCTAATATTCTTCTATATATAATGGTTTTTCCATTTCAGATCGGGGGGATTTTTTTTTCTTCTCTAAAAAAGGGGTATTGAGAGCTATAGAGAGTTGGGTGAAAATACATTTTGAGATAAAAATATTCTAAATACACATAAAAATACATTTCGAAAAAAAAGAAAAGAAAGGGAAAGAAGAGAACGGAATCGTTGTTTGATTTGAGTTTCTATTCGGGTTTGTGTGGTTGCTCGAGTTCTGAGTCTCTTGCTGGAAGAGTCGTTGCTCCTGCCCGTTTATGTCTCGTTCGCTGCCCTGAGTAAGGTAAACCTTTCGCTCTCGACTCTTTGACGATGTGCTGCTATATGTATATATTTTCTTTCTCCCCTCATTCAAAAATATTTGGAGCTATATTATCCATCCCGTATATGCTTATTAAAGGATTTATGCATTGTTGTCACGAGATTTATTATTTAAAGTTGGTTTTCTTGTTGGATTAAATTTTCGAAGGTCGGCTGATGCACTTGAACATGAGAGGCGTAGTTATGAGTTTATTTATTCATTTAATAATATCTATTTCTTGAAGGTCTCTGACATCTTGCTTCCTAATATGATATATTTGCTAACGTTTGTCTTCTGGCCATCTTTTCTTTTTATTTATTCCGAAAGCGTTAAAGTTAACCCAAGCTTGGTGATGTTCTCTGTGTAGCATCAGGGACCAGTCTGGTTGTTTCTGTAATTTCCTCTGTTTTGCGTTGTTATCATATTTCTCCTATTTGTTCACTTCTTTAAGTCAGTCGGTGTGTAACTCTATCAACTTCTGATCTTGTTTTGCTCACGATAGATTTTTTTTTTCTAAATGTAAAGCTCAAAGCATTGAAATCGTAGCACGAAGGAATTAGTTGGGTATAGCGCTAATTATATTGAGTTGCCCACTTGGCGTGATAGATAAATGTTAGTGTCAACCCATGTCTTGGTTTGGACTTGTATGAATTGTTTAATTCCTTTGTCTTGCCTCTCAAACATTGGTGTTGAGATTTGGTCAAAACTTTACTCCTCTAATATCACTTGAGTTGTTTAGTTTTGTTTAGTCATAAGGAGTCAGTGAACATCCCTTTCTGTTTTCATTTGGATTCACTGCTAGACTAAGTGTGAAAAATGCTAGTCATTCATATGTTGCCATCGTTATCCAATTAATAGTAATCGTTGGTTATTGTTAGGTGTAAATGTTTTTTCAGGGTTGTGTGGTCATTAAGGGGTCTTTGTTTTATTGTTGTGTTTACTGGAAAATAATGTTGGGAAGAGACATTAATAAGATGCCTAAGTCGTGTATCATCGTAGTAACTTTGAATTAATTCGATTGCATCTTCATCATGGTCCAAAACTATTTTAGCTATTTTAGCTTGATCTGTGATTTTAGAGGACAATTTGTGAACCTCTGCCTTGATGCCTAGTCTAATTCTATGACAAGTTTTGGGTCCTTTTAAGGGGTTAGACCGGGTTTGTCAATATCTCATTATGAAAGTCTAACGTGAGTTCATGACGTTGCAGTGGGAAATTTGCATTTTTATGTGCTTACGGTTAATATCTGTATGAAGGTTGCTTTAACAGATCATTGCATGAAAATATTCCTCTTGAACAGTTTGGTCTAGTTATCTAAAATGTGCTTGTGGAAATGAAGGTTTGGTCAATATTTTGCATATTTTATATACACCCCTTTAGTTTAATTCAAATGTCATTTAATGTATTAAACAAAAAATAAAAAATAATAATAATAATATATATATATATATATATATATATATATATATATATATATATACATAGATATGCTTAGAATGTTGTTTACAGTAACCTGTTTTCTCTGGCTTTACTCATTGGTTATTGTTGATTATTGCGTACGCACCATTTTATTAAATGTTGCTTATTATTAAGTGCCTCCTGTGATTTGAATATTAATGTATTTATTTGTTGTTTCGCATGTAAAATCCGTCCGAGTTCCATCACGATCTCACACTTCCCTTTGCATTTCGAGATAGAGCCTCAAAAGGTTCAAATTTCCTCATCGAGTCATCCTATAAAAAGGCGTACCAATCCGAAGTCTCAAGAGTTGAAGATAGTCGGAGAAGACGAATTAGAAGACCCGTTTTATTTTTGTGTTTCGTATTGTATTTATTTTCGGGCATAAGCCCTTGTCGTCTTTTACTTTACTTTATTTAGTTTGTGTAATTATTTGTTTAGTTTAGGACAGGTACAAAATGGGTCGAAACCCAAAAGAAAATGGGTCGAAATCCAAAAAAGTCGAAATGGGTCAAAAAACCCAAAATAGGTGGGTCCAAATTTTGGTCAAGGCGGACAGAAACCCGGATTTGGACCCAAGTCTCTTTCCCTCTCTCTTTATTTGCTTGCCAATATTTAATTGCTCTAATTGTCGTTTAGTTTAAAAGTTAGAAAAATCCGAAGCCCCGCAAATGCCGTAGATGTTTTATCGACTTAAAATTAATAACGTTTGCAAATAATTCACTTAGAAAATAAGTTAGTATTTTAAACTTTCCATTCTAATAATTTCTCAAATCAAGTTAAAATAAGTTTTTAGCCAAACTATGTTAGTTGTTGGAAAACCGTTTTAGACGGATGTTTTAGGTGCCTAACACCTTCCTAAAGCATTAATTTGAATTCCCGAACCCTTTAAATGTTTTCAAGCAATTTTCTCTGTTAAGTTATTTGAAAACAATAGTTTTCTTGATTTTTCTTAAAAATTAAGTGGCGGCTCTAAAAGTCGAAAATTCTTACAAAAAATAATTTTTTCGATAAAACAACAACAACATAGGTAGGACCTCCATTTTTTTCTGAAAGAACCTGCAACATTTACATTTAGAAAATGGTAGGTTCAATTGAACAAGTAAATAAGTCTACATCCACTTCTAAGTATAGCTTCTTAAAATATATGTA
The DNA here is from genome assembly GCA_016801875.1 of Solanum sitiens. NCBI lineage: Eukaryota > Viridiplantae > Streptophyta > Magnoliopsida > Solanales > Solanaceae > Solanum > Solanum sitiens. The sequence continues at coordinate 1,527,686 of JABWTJ010000486.1, read as the reverse complement.
TTTGGTGTAATCACTTAATCATTAATATACTTTTACCTATTGAAACACATTACTCTTTTTTTTTTATCGTTGAGTCATTTAGAACGTTATTATTGTACTTATGATTTTTTAAAATAAAAAAATATTCATTTTTATTAACTTATTTGACAAATGTCTTCATATTTCAATAATAATAAAAGGATTATTTTTTATTATTAGACAAGCTTACTCCAGCAACATGAAAAAAGAGAGTCTTCTATAAAATAGAATAAAAATATTTGAATAATTGTTTATGGTTACAAAGTTTTGGTGGTATATACTATAGTACTTAGACATTATAATAAGTTTTCAAATAAGTCAGTGGATCACATAAATTTGGTCATCAAGTGTAAAAAAAGAATCTACATTTATTAATGTTCTAAGGAGGAACGCAGAATGTAACATGATAGTATTGACTTATGCGCATTGGACGTGTATTGATATTTATTTTGGCACATATAACATATTTTTTTGTTTTCATGCTTAATTTTTTAATATTTTTCTTACGCATGCAAGTCATTTTCAAATTTGTTGTTTGTCTTAAAATGAGTTCTCTTCTAGTTGATCCATATGATTTGTATAATTTTAATATATTAGTAAGATCATTTACTATTAGTAATTGATTCTTATAACTGCTTTCATTATGAAAGTCAAATCGTTCAATTAGAAGAGATTCCATTTAGGCCGAACTCATAGACAGATCCCTAAACTTGTTGAGTTTTTTTTACTCAGATACCTCAACTACGTCATTTTCCTATTGAATCATTGAACCACCCATAATTTGTACCTTTAAAACACTGTTGGTTGATTTTGATTGGTTTTTCTATTGTAATTGTCTTTAATTGTGTTTGTATTATAATGATTTTGATTGAAGGAATGAAAACAAACTATGTGAATCTCAGTTGTTCTCTAATGTGCTCAAATGACTTGAAGTAAAACAAAGTATTCTCGAATATTTTCACTATCAATTGGACTAATGAGTTCTGAAAATACATATGTACCCTCCATCAATACCCCTCACAAAATCTGATTCTACATAAGCCAACAACATTTGTTTAAAAGGAACAAATTATGGATGGTTCAATGATTCAATAGAAAAATAGCATAGTTGAGGTATCTGATGGGAAAAACCCAACAAGTTTAGGGATTTGTTTATGTATTTTGCCTTCCATTTAATATGAACAATTAATTGAAAATTACAGCTTGCATATGAAAAATATAATATTTAAAAAATGAAGCGCGAAAAGAAAACATACTTGTCAAAAGGACTATCAAAATACTTTCAACGTGCATGACCCAAAGAATCATGATAAATCCTGCAATCCTCCTTAGAGTGCTATGGAACCTGCATTCTTTTTTGCACATGGTGCATATAATAAATTCATTTTGAAAGCTCAATTGGCATTTTTTGAAGATTGGTCATAATATTTCAAAAATGCACTATTTATCATTGAAATTTTGTAATCCTATACAAAGATCCAGATATTATTCTTCTATTTTCAGGACTTTCTTCCACCATGTTTCTCATATTCAGTTTGAGTAAGCTTGTCTTAAAACAAAAAATCAACCTATATTAGTGTCAAAATGTGGCAATATCTACCAAAGAAGGTAATTAGAAAGGAAAATCTTTGTTCAATAAAAATTATAAGTAAAATAATAACATTATAAGTGACTCATGATATTAAAAAATTTCAATAGCTAGTAACATGTTAATGATCAAATTATACAAAATACATGTTTAGAGAAGTGATAACGAACAGGTCAATGCTGTCTTGTTTACTGATTCAATTAACCTACCATTTTCCAAATGGACATGTTATAGGTTCTTTCAGAAAACATTTGAGGTCATGTGGACAAAAAGTTATATATGATAGAAATTAATGTATCCATAATTTAGAAATTATCATTATCAACAACAATATCATATTCAATATAATTCAACAAGTCAATCTGAGTAAGATATAGTGCATGTAGATCTTAATCATACTTTGAGAGTTATAGAGGCTATTTATGGTAGACTCTATGTTGAGAAGTTATGGAATAGTACATTTTAATTCACTTATCTTGTGAAATATTGCTTTTTGAAGCGATAATCTAGTTAATTCATGAAAATTCTCACAATACACAAATGCAATTTAATTAGTTTAAAAGGATGGACAAGAATAAATAACTTTGGTATTGAGACGTAGTTGTATAAAGAAAGTCATTAGATGCTACAAACACTACTAAAAATTACTATTTTTGCATTGAACTTTTCTACTAAAATATTTTGGTTTAATTGGTGAGAAGGAAAATATATAGTAATGTTTTCATATGGCAGGACTAAAAAATTTCTCCCTATCTCAATGAGAATATGTTCTTCACGATACCTTTGAAAATTATGAGTGATAAAATAATATTCTACATCACATAATTTCTCAGTGATTTGCCGTGAAAAAAACAATTGTTTCTTGCAATGAGGCAAGTATTCAACCAAACTATTTTGTTTGTCAACATGCTCACATAACAATAGTCATATTGAAATTAATCTTCTTTCAGAAAACACTAATTAACTAAACCCCTTTAGCAGTATATCATCAACCAAAACTATAAAAAGTTTAATAAACATTGTCTCTTTAAAGACAATAAATAGAACTCATAATGGTGCATCACTCAAATCAATTTAAACAACAATAATATACACAACCTTGTATTTACATTATAAAGGTAAAGAAACTATATCCGATAGACCCTTGATTCGAGTAAGCATGTCACAAGTACTTGAAATCTTGTCTTCTTTTAAAATGCACAGACTTATATTTAGTATATATTTCACTTAACAAAGTTTCAATTTTCGATCTCATTTCTTAAAATGTCGGATTACTTCATTAGCAATATACTAGTACCAAGGATCTGCTTGGAATCATTCGTGATCTTGAATACAGTCACACCTAAAGTGTAGACTTGGGTCAAGACAAGTACTTGATAGTCCACATGTCATAGTGTGAATTATATGCACATCTTTTACAGGTAATACAAGATATATATTTGGCTTGGAATCCCGTAAGTCATAATGTGAATTATACTCGTATCTTGTAGAGATCATGAGAAATACTTGTTTGATAGTTCATAAGATAAAATCATTGAAAAATATTTCAGTTCATAAACCATAATTCATAATTTGAAATCATGCCATACATTACAAGGTTCATATTTTCTATAAAAAATTCATAGGATTTATGTTTTGAGAAAAAGGTTATATCATTATAATTCATACTTTTTGAAATCTCGTAGTAAACAAAGGGGTTGATCTTAGGTGAGTTGGGTTGAGTATTTTTTTTAGTTGAGTTGACACAATGTGACGTTTTTCTTTTTATCAGTTCAAGCTTTTGTTTATTTTTAGAGTTCCCCTTAGATGTTCGTATATTCAATGTAATTGAATTTATTTGGCCTGCATCTTTTCATGCTGCAAATACAGGTATTTAGGGTCATCAACGCGCTCTCCATTGATATCAATTATAGTCATAATTAGCTTTGGTGATTCTCCTTGCTTCACAGGGTTCCACATTTACTTTCCAGTTAGTTAGGATTTCGTGGGTCTTGTCCCGACTTTCATTATAGTTATTAGAGGCTTCTCAGACATTAGTAGTTGAGGAGTCTTTTCCTATCTCTTTTGTAATGTTTTAAATACTTAAGTTCAATAATTATGTTTTGAGTTTTCAGAGTATACTAAGTTAAAACTATTTCATAAATGGTATCTTTAGAAGTTGAGCTTGCATTTGTGATTTCTATTTCACTTGTTGTAAAGACATGTTTACATCGTCATGGAAAAGCCAATGGAGTAGGAACTTGGGCCAGAAAACTTTTGAGTAGTTACTTGGAAATTTCTAGCCTTGGCCAGAATCAGACGACATTTGAGTCAGGTGAGCTCTAGAGAAATTTGGTAATGAATGGGGATTCTAATTAAGAATTTGATCACATAAGTGGATACCCAATACGTTAATGAGTCTATACGACTTTACAGAATCGAATACGAGCCAGTAAAATTCCCGAAATTGATCTCGACGCGAAAAGGGTAGTTTTAGAATATCCCGAGGTGTATTGTGAAATGGGAGCTTGGAACTGAAATTTTGAGCTTTTTTCTCCATACAAGCCGTCGGGGCGGGGTTAGTTCCACTAGGGCAGAGCCGTTGTGGCCGGACAGTCGCGAAATAAGTAGGGGGGAAATCTCAATTTCATTATTTTCTACAAAACTTCATTCTTAAGAGCTGAGAGATGACCCAGGGTAATTCTTGAGAGTTTTCCATGATTTATAACGCTAAAGGTAAGAAAATTACTTCCCTAATCCGTATTTTGATTTCTAGAACTTAGAATCTTAGGTAATTATCATTTGGGAGAGAGTTTTGACCTGAAATTGATGGTAGGGGGGAAAGACTTAGATGAACGTTAAGATCATGGGTTTGGTCTTGGGTTATTGAGTTTGTTATAATCCGGGTAAATTGAACCTTATTTATTGATCGTTGAGTTAAATTACTTGTTTATTTACCAAGAACAAGTTGAAAGACTCTGCAAAAAAGGCTCAAGTGTCTTAGGAGTAATCAAATTAGTTTCGAGGTAGGTGATGGTTTTATGTCCCGTTGTGTGATATATGATGAATAATTGTTTCATTTTATGAGTGCATGTATGTGAATCAATCTAATGAAATGATGATGTGAGAACATTACATGCCATGAACATGTTACTTAATTGTATGATTTGAGTATTGTTCATTATGGATATAGTTGTGACTGTGGTTGTGTTGACTTGATCGCCTGTTACGTCTCGACACATAATTCTTCTGTTGAGTAATGACACAGGCCAAGGGTTTGCTTGTGGACTAGAAATGGTTCACGAGTGTCGGACACGTTCAGAGTGTAGTCTCGGGGCATGACAAGGACATGAAGATCGTTGTCAATGATTTAGAATTATCTTTGCCAATTTCAGGAGGAATTACCCTCCGCTGACGCCGTAAATGCTACTATTCTTTATAATTTCCCGATCGTCGACTATAAGTGAAACTCTGTGTGATTTGTTGCGGCAATATTTTCTGGGATTGATTCGGCAAATGGGTATATGTTTATGTTGGCTATTATGTCAGTTAACCGCGGTGTTCTTGCTGCTATCATTTTGGACTTGGAGGTTGGGTATTTTCTAAGGTTAGGATATCAAAGTTGATAATTCAAGTGTTGGTATTTGATATCTGATATTAGAAAATAGATTTGGTTGTTGTATTTATGTGTAACATCTCGTAATTCGAAATAGCTAGGAATTAGCTAAGAAACTAAAATTTATCACTTTTGGAAAGAAAATGGAAAATCTGGAAAATTTCTTAATTTTAAGAAGTGAGTTTTTGTTCATTTTCAAAGCGTCGAGTTTGCACAATTTCGATATCGTATGAGAAAGATACGCCTTTCGAAAGTTGGGTTGTTGAAGTAAGGAAAGTCCAATTCCGTATTTTAGTAAGGGTAAAGTAGTCTTTTTACCATTTATTTCCTAAATCATTTCAAGGGTTTAATTGGGGTAAAAACAAATTTTGGTCAGATTAGAAAAAGTATTTTCATGCATAGGGCTTGGAAGAAAAGATAAGAGAAGAAGAAGAAGGGAGAAAGATTAAGATTTCGCCAAGAACGTCAATAGATTCTAGTGGAATTTGTTGGGGGTGATCACTATTGAGGTATGTGAGATCTTTCGTGTTGGATTAATTCATTCATACATCAATCTTGCTTCAGCTTTGTAGTTTTTGAGTTCTTCATATGATTTGAAGTGAGTTCTTGATAAATCTTGTCGAATCCCTTTTGGTTGAGTTGATTGAATACCCATTGATGTTGATTAGTACTTTCTAATGTTGTTTTTGAGTTAGATCTGTTGAGTATTGATAGTATTGATGACCCTAAGGGTTTGGGGATAGAACTATGGAGATTTAGATATTTTTGGATTTGAAAACGAGTTGAAAAATCCATCACAAGCCCGACGTGTCGCGCTTGCTTGCGCTCAAAGCTAGCCTCAGTCAACTGGGCCTGGCGCGGGGCGCCAGAACCAAGCCTCAGTGAACTGAGGCTTGGCGCAGCGTGCCACTATTACGCCCAAACCGACGTTTTTCGTCCAGTTTTTGTAGTTTAGTCCTTTTAAGTCCTTCCAAGGTACATTAACATCTTTCAATGATTCTAACACCTTGAAATCATAAAAAAAAAAACTCAAATCATAACCTTGAATTCATAATTCAATTCAAGGAAAGTTAAGATCAAAGTCAAGGAAGTTAAGCAGTCAAGTCTAAAGCTAAGAAGTAACTTAAAGTAAAGTTCTTAAAGATTTTCAAGAGTCTTATTAAAACATTTTAACTTTGTTTTAAGACTTAAGTTTCAAGCTAAGTAAAGAGTAAGTTGAATTTCTTTTCTTCAAAGGTATATGGGACTAAGTATTTCCAAAGAGACTTAAAATGTTTTAACATTTAACTAGTATGGATACTTTGATTTCCAGGGAGCCTTATGGCAAGTTTTTAGAAAAGAACTATAGCTTTCTAAAAGAAGCAAGCAGGGAAACTATGATTTCCAAGATAGCTTTGAGCTAAGTATTTTGAACACTAATCTCAAAACCACATAATCAGTATATTTTTAAAACATAAGAGTCAGCATATTTTTGGGAGTAGTATTGAGCAACGATATGAAGGAGAGTTCAAACAACTCACATCCCCCATAAACCATGTAGCTACCATTGGTAGAAAAGGTTCATTTCGGAGGACATCTTTAGCTTTTAGTTACTTGATTTAGTATCCAGTAGTTAGGATGATTGGGGGTCCTGTCCCAACATCCCTCTTTATTTTAGAGGCTTCGTAGACAGATGGTAGTAGTTCTCTTAGTCTTTTCCTTTCACTTGTAATTGACTAAGAAAGTGGATTGTCATTTTGACTAATTATTACTTTTAAGTTATTTCCTTGAGCTATATCTTATGTTTAAGTCATCCGCTGAGTTAAGTAAGCCAGACCAAGGTTTCGCTCAAGGCCAGCAATGGTCATTGGGTGTCGGCCACGTCCAGGGTGTAGGCTCGGGGCATGACATTATTAATATTTATCCAATGATAATGAAAATGTATTCTTTTTTGCATTAAAAGATCGACTTGGAACTTTGTTTTGTAACAGAACACTAAGCTTGAAAAATCAAATTGAAATAATCTTTGGTCATGTGAATTTGCATCGTTATTTTGGGAGGGAAATTGGGAAGTGGTGCTAAAGAGGAGAAGACATGAACTAGGGATTTAAATGGTATGCGTTTCTTTAGTATAGCTGGTCGGGTTTGGGTTAAAATACATAATTGGGTAATTTTAATTGAAATTGGGTTAATTTGAGTTTATTTGGGATTTCCGTCAAAATAAGGGCATAAATGATGAGTTTAGTAATGGTAGGGGTAAAAATAACTTTGTTAACAGTAAGTGCATAATCAATTAATAAACCAAAGTTGAGGGGGTATTTTTGACCATTTTTCCTATATTAATTTGATCTTGCACAAGTTTTCATTATCCAAATGGACTCTAAGATTGTGTTTTTTCATGGAATGTTTTCATGGAAAATGTTTTCTTGGAAAATAAGTAGATTTCATACATATTTTATCATGTATGGTTGATGCGTAGAAAATATTTTTTAATGTTTGGTTATTGAATGAAAAATATTTTTATTTTTGGCTTGAGACTGAAAAAATATTCTTTAGGAAAAAGCAAAATGGTCTGATGGACCCTTATACTTGTATCAGATTGTAAAGTGAACTCTTTTACTTATGACTTTGTCAAGTGAAAACTTAAACTTAATGAAACACAAATTTTTAAACTTTTTTTTCATTTAAAGAGGGTGCGTGTGATACAACTAAATACACGTGGAATCCACATCCTTTTTAATGACAAGTCAAAAATTATATATTAAAAAATAAATAATTTTTTTAAAAAAAAAACAAATTTTAATTCTCAAAGTACGTTGCACCTCCTTTCCCATCTCTTTCAATAAGCCCTAGCCGCCCCCAAATTCCAAACCCACCTCCCACTCCCTTCTTTTTCCACCTGCCTTAATTAACCACAAAAGATACACTTGGCTGCCATATCTATAGCTAGTGAATTGGGTGTTCTCTTTGCCAAATTTAAAAACAATATGAATTTTGTTTCACAGAACACTTTGAAATTCAAGAATCCTTAGAAAAATTGTTGAGAATACATAAATCCCCAAAGACCAAAAAAGTTGGATTGAAGCAACAATGGAGATTTTAACAGTGAAGGTGCAAATTTCTTCGTGATGTCCAACAAAAGCTGAAATCGAGTCAATGGACCAACATTAGAATGATTCCTTGAGCTACTATAATCAATACATTCTTGTCATCTTAATGTAACAATCCGAGCGACGAGTCCAACAATGAGTTATTTGACTCAATTGTCTTGATTTGGAGTAGAGTTATCAAATTCCTCAATTCAACTCGTATAATTTTGTTATTTGAGCTTTCAATTTACAGAGAAAATTTCAATCTAAACCTTCAAATTAAAAGCTCAAATTATGTGTCCCATTTTAAATTTGAAGACAAATAAATCAACCCAAAGAATCATTGAAACAAAAAAGTTCTTCTTCTTTCCAATCTGTATGTTTGTTGTGGGATTTTTGAAGGATGAGTAATTTCTTTTAGAAACGAAGTTAAATTACAAAAATAATTAATGGTGAAAATTATGACCTAATTTTTTCTTTGCAAGAAAAGAGAAGGAGAAGGGGATATTTTTGTTTTTCCTATTTTAATTTTTTTTTCTGATTATATGTGTATTTTAATGAAAAAACAGTGATTTCATGCTCTTGACTCGCGTGTGCCTCACACGTTTTTTCAGCTAAGCAATTTTACTGCCACATAAGTTTGATCAATGGTCAGAGGTGTTTAATATATTGTGTTTAATTGAGTTGGTTCACTTGAAAAATTCATTAGTAGAAGGGTCCACTTTACACCCGATACAAGTTTAAGGACCTATCAGACCATTGCCTTAGAAAAATAATATTATATTTGAAAATCAACCCCGATAATTGATCTAGTAGCCGACCCCGACACACAAACTAAGACAAGACCCTAATAACCATTCAGAATCTGACCCTGAAATCTGAGCTAGAAAAATATTTTTCAAAAATAATTATTTATGAAAAAAAATTTACGGGGTCTCTTGGGGTTGGTGAGGAATGCGTTCAACCAAACTAATTTTTCTGACAACATGCTCACATGATACCTTTCATATTAGAATTAATATTCTTTCGAAAAGCATTAATTAACTAAACCTCTTTATCAATATACCATCAACAAATTATAACTTTTTTTTTGTATCTACTCAAGTTAAGGGTCTATCGGAAGTAGGGGTGTACAAAATCGAACCAAAAATCTAATCAAATCATAAATCGAGTCAAACAGAAAAAATGGACTAGTGGTTTTGCTTGACTTGGTTTGGTATTGGGAAAAAAATTCGACTATATTTGGATTGGTTTGGTTTGAACTAAAAAAAATCAATCTGAGACCAAAGCAACCCGACATTATATATGTAATTTTAAAATTATATTTTATATATAAAAATATTTTGCTTGGATATCATTTTAAAATATCCTTATACTATTTCATAGTTTTTATCTTTTAATTTATTATTTCAAGTTTAAAACTTATGATTCAGAATGGTCCAATAAAGATTATAGTTCATGTATGTTGATAGTTATAACAAAACTTAAATCAAAATCAAATTAACACTAATGCAAATAGAAATCAATTCAACACTAAGAATGACAATAATATTGAATATTTGTTCTTTAGTTTTACATTAGTTTAGACAATTAAAATACATAATGTAATTTTAATTTTTCTTAAATATTTAGTAATGTAACTAATACTTATTAAACTTATTTTAGCATGATTTAGTACTTTTAAATTATGATTATTTCCATTATGACTTTACAATATTTATTTTATATGATGATTTCATCATTATATTTTATTGAATATTTTTTTGTCATCAATACTCATCTCATATTTTTTTTTTAAGAACACCTTAGATAATTGTATTTTGGTTGGACTAAAGAAATATTTGGAGCACAAATTAATTATATGTTTTGTATGCAAAATTTACCGAAAAATCCAAAAATCTGAAAAAATACGAAGTTTATTAGTTTGGTTTGATTTATAAATTTAAAAATTTGACACAATGGTTTGGTTTGATATTTGAAAAATCTGAATGAACCCGAGGTTGAAAAATCCGAATTTTATTAGTTTGATTTGGTTTATATATTTAAAAATTTTACACAAATAATTTGGTTTGATATTTGAAAAACCCGAACCAAGCCGGTCATATCTATACACCCCTAATCGAAAGTAGTCTCTCTATGATATGATTAAGATTGAGTACGTTGTTATTGTAATATTGTTGATACTTATTTGGCTGATGAACTATGCTTAAGAAATACCTACACTGTATATTTGATTTGATTTATAAGAGTGTGATCTTTGATGATTAGTCTATCTATGGCTCTGAAGAGGTTATATTTACCAATTATGTTCTAGTTGTGGTCGATGATATATTAAGTGAATTGATTAATTAATACTTTATGAAAAAATTAAAAGTCAATGAGATTGTTATTGTGGAAGTATGTTTACACACATAATTGTTTAGTAGAACACACAACTTACTATTAAAGAAAAGGTTTGTCTCACTCCAAATTTGTGATAATTTATGCTATAGAAAATAAAATAAAAATCACTCGTTTTCCATTTAAATTATGCATGCGAAAAGTAAATCATTACTAAATAGTGAGAAGATTCCTAAAAGTAGCCAATCAAAAAATGCATGTGAGAAAAAAAATATCACTCAATAGTGAAAAGCTTCCTAATTTTTCCACTTGAAAGCATTACTATTTCCTTTCTTTATTGATCAAATTGAATTTTTTTCTTACAATAGCCTAGGACAGTTTTCAATAGAATTCGTTGTGTTCAAATAGTGACTTTTAATAGTGTATTTAGCATGTAAAGACTTTCAACTACATCTCAATTACAACATTAATTTTTCTTATCCAGTTGCATTTTATGTATTGTGATGATTTTCATATAATGACTAGATTGTTGTTTTAGAAGTTACATTTCACAAGAGATGTCAACTAATACAGTACTTATTATTTCTCAATTGAGATCTATCGGACTATCTATCTTCTTTAAGAGGTAAGGTCTATCTATTATATTATGCTAGACCTCACTTGTAAAATCATACTAAGTATATTGTGTTTTTGTTGATAATAGTAAGTACTAAATGATGTATTTATTAATTATTGCCATATATGTGTAACATTTTGTTCTTAGGAACTCGATTTCTTTCTCAAAAAACCTGCAACGTGTACATTTGAAGAATGGTAGGTTCAATTGAACAAGAAAATAAGTCTACATCCACCTTTGTTTAGTTTACGTTTATAAGTTCATATATATTTTTTGCACTTGATACATGTCACGACCCGAGTCTACACCTGGACGTGACGGGCAATCAAAAATCATTGTTGGTCCCCAAGCGAACCCTCATCCTGGCTGACTACAAGCGTAAGACTAACTTAAGCAGCTTAAAACAGAATAAAATTCATGAAACTGAAATACAAAACTCAAAAGAATACTCTGAATAATATAATATATTCAATTCGCCATAAAATAGGCAACTTAAGTCTTTAAAACATTTAACAAAATAAACGATTAATACAGACTCCACAACTATACTGATCATTTATGAAGCCTCTAACTGATAATGATGGAAGTCGGGACAAGACCCACGACCTCCTTACTAAACTGAAAAGTAAATGAAATCCTTCATAAGCAAGGAGGCTCCCCATAGCTAACTCAAACTCTCGGATGTATCAATGAAGCTCTTGTTGATGATCCTGAATACTTGTGTTTGCATCATGAGAAGATGCAGGTCAAATGACTCAGTACGTGAAATGTACGAGCATATAAGGAAAATTCTAAAGCATAACATAAGCTTGATACTTGATAAAAATGGAAACGTACTTATCTCTTCTCAAACTTGAAACTCAAGGAATACTCAAGAATACTCAAAACTACTCAACTCAGAATAATCAAGGATAAGATACTCAAGTTAGAGATTAGATACTCAACTCAAAGAGATATGTTACTCGACTATGGATACTCAACTTGGGATACTCAACTCAATATAAAGCAACAATACGCATGCAATATATATATATATATATATATATATATATATATAAACTTTATAAAACAGTAAAAGCAACTTAGTTCGTTAATGAGAATGCAATAACAAACTAAACTTTACTTATATAATAAATGTAATTTCTCTAGGAGATTCTCTAATCGATAACCATCACTATGAGCCTAATTGGTGATACAACGTCTTGCCTACGCTGCCAAAACTGTCATATACTTTGTCGTCTCATAGAACTAGTTAACTTAGTGGATCCACTAGCTTAACTTACGTGATCATCTAAAAAGTATGACCCGTTAATACCCATGATGGCTACATAGTTTCATGGAGACTTGAGTTAATATGAACTCTCATCCCAACATTGGTGCTCAATACGTACTACTCCCAAAACATACTTTAGCTCATGTTTTTAAAAACAATTTCCTTCTTTGGATTGAGATAACTGCTCAATGCTTAATCTCTTTTGAAATCAATGTTCCCTTTTTCTTGCTCAAAACTCTTTTGGAATGCTTACTTTTCTCTCAACTTAAATGTGAAAACATTTATAGACTTTTAGAGAATAATTAGTTCCCTATAGCTTTTTGAGAAGTGAACTTAACTCTTTACTCTTAGCTTAACTTGAAACTTTTAGTCTTAAAACAAAGTTAAAACGTTTGTAAAAGACTTTTGAAAACTTTATAAACTTTGTTTTGACTTCCTTCTTAATTTCTAAACTTGACTCTTAAATTTCCTTGAATTAAAGTATGGGTTCAACGTTCATGATCTCATGTGCATTGATTATTTCATAATTTTCAACGTGGAGGGTTCATGCGGAATTATGAGCATGACCTACTCAACTCGAGAACTCAAAGGTACTCCTCATCTGAAGACTGTTCGACTTATAGGGTTCATGCGGAATTATGGGCATGGAAAATTCAACTCAAGACTTCATGGATAACATGTAATAATCTCAGATTAGAAATATAATCTCAAAGGAGATTAGTAACTCAATACTCAAGACTTAGAACTTGAAGATAATACTTCTCTAAAAAATACTCAATTTTTGGAATCCATGCATAATTTATGGGCATGAACGACTCGACTTGAAGGTCTACATACTACATGAAATTCATGTATACCACTCTTTTCATTCCCTTACTTACTTCCTCAAAACATAGTTCAAACTGATAGTTGATCTCAAGGATTCACCAATTGAACTCAAATAATTTCTTGAACTCTACTCCTAACTCAATGTGAATTATGAATCCAATAGTTATAGTTCATGATATGAATGATCTCGATAATAGCACTATATAGTCTACTAAAATAGTCATAACTTTTTACTTAGAAATTTGATTGACGTGAAATTGGTGGCGTTGGAAAGTAGATTCAATTACCTTTAATTGGATAAGTTATGACTCACATAACTCATAATATTTTAAGATATATGGTCATTTAAAGTTGACCTAAGTAGAATTTTATGTCAAAACTTAATGAAATTTCAAGAATACTTATCAAGAACTCATCAAGAACTTAAATCCTTAAATTTCAAGAATGAAATTACACTGAATAAATCATGATTGATGTGTGGGTGAAAGAACCCAACACTATGAAATCTTACATACCTCTTATGTATTAAACCCATGGCAAAAATCCGCAACGAAACGCAAGACTCGCGACGAACACTTGATCCTGTCCTCTTTCTCCTTTTTTTCTCTTCTTTTCTCTTCTTGAACTCTCAACTAAAATCCTATGCGTATATTAGGATTATAAAACTGAACCTGATAGTATTAGACCCCTAAAAAATTACTAAAACGTAATTAAATCTTATTGGGTAAGGAAAAGACTAAAATACCCCTTACTATTTCGGGTAACCTTCCTTAACTGGACAACCTAACTTCAAAATGTGATATCTCACTCATCCGAAATCAAAAATGAGTAAACTCGGTCACGTTGGAAATATAATTGAATGATCTTTCCTAAGGCATCTTGTAGCACACCTAACTCATCCTGTGCTAGGATTTATGGTCGTTTGAAGTTGATCCAAAACTCATACTTAGCTTAACTTTCCAAATTTCAGATTTTACTATTTCCAATTTAGTTCCTTTTAGAACTCAAGGTGCTACATCTAGTGATTTGAACTTAATAGGAAAGAAATTTTAAATTCCTTGGCGAAAACATTCTCAGTACGAAGGACGGTTCAAGTCTTAGTTCGAAAAAAATTCTGGGATATTACAATACACATGATAAATTCATTTATTGGCATTTTTGTAGATTGGTTTAAAAAATTAGTAGCGCAGTCTTTACCAATGAAATTTTGTAATCCAACCCAAATTTAAATATGATTCTTCTATTTTCTGGACTCTCTTCCAACATGTTTCTCATATTCATTTAGAGTAAGCATGCCTAACAACAAAAAATCCAATTTTATTAGAATATTTTTTTTACCACTTTTATTAGAATTAAAATATGATAATACTTAGCAAAGAACGTAGTATGAAAGGAAAACTTTTGTTTCCACTTGCATTAAATTTTTTTTTCTCACTGATCAAATTAGAAACTTTTTTATAATAGCCTATGATTGTCTTCAAAAGAAAATTATAGTGTTCAAATAGTGAGTTTTAATAGTGTATTTAACATGCAACGACTTTCAACTACATCTCAATTTCAACTTTAATTTTTCTTATCCAACTGCATTTTATGTATTGTGATGATTATCATAAATTGACTAGAAGTTGTTTTAGAAGTAAAATTTCATAAGAGAAGTGAACTAACACAGTACTTACTATTTCTCAATTGAGATCTACAATCTATCTCCCAAAGAGGTAAGGTCTACCAGCTATATTATGTTAGACCTCACTTGTAAAATTACACTGAGTATATTATGCTTTTGTCGATAATAGTAAGTACTAAAGGGCCTATTTGTTAATTCTTGTCATATATGTGTAACATGTTTTTCTTAGGACCTCAATTTTTTACTCAAAGAACCTGCAAAATGTACATTTGGAAAATGATAGGTTCAATTGAAAAAGGAAATAATTCTACATCCACCTTTGAGTATAGCTTATTAAAACGTGTATTTTGGTGTGATTACTTAATCATTAGTATACTTTTACCCGTTGAAATAATTTAATATTGTACTTGTTGACACCCAATTTTGTCTAACTTTTAAAATTTCGTAACTTTTAAGTTTTATTTATTTAATAGTTTAAAATAATATTTTTTATAATTTTAAATAAGTTTATCGATAACTATCCTTATTTATCAAATTTAAGATTTTTATCAATTAATTTTAAAATTGTGTTTTTACACGTCATTAATTAGGTTCATTGTTTTTTTTAAAATTTTATTTTATTTGTTACATTTGTTAATATTTATTTTCATATTTTGTACAGTCTAAATATTCATCCAAATACAAATAAAATTTACATACACAAATTAATAATTGATTTTGAGTCACAATCTCAAGTCCACGATTTGAACCCATTAAATAACAATTCACTATTAAGTAACTATTAGGTCAAAAACTAAGGGTGGTAAAAATTATTTAAGTTAGGAGGAACTTTTTCTCTCCTCCTATAAGCTCTCACAGCCGCCACCCAAAACCCTAATTCTTTCTCTCCAACAGAAGCGAACAAGAAATCAGTCATCTTCTTCCTTGCTCCACAACCGAAAACCCACCGAAAAGAACCAAAAATGCAACTCTAACCAGCGGCAAACACAACAAGATTCAAACAGACCTCCATCACAAACTCCGGCGAGGAGCTCTTGGCTCCGAAGAACCTGAATAATAAAAAAAGAAGTGACCATCGTCTGGACCCCTTTCCCCCATTTTTTGTTTTTCTACTTGTTTTGCAGGTCACCACAGTACTCAAAGCTCCAAGCTGAACCAAACCCACACCCTTTTTCCCTCAATTCCGGCGAACAACAGCACTTCAACAAACCAGGAACCATGGTGGCGTGCTTGAAATTTCCAAATCTGACTAGAGAAGCCACATATCGGTAACTCTCTGTTTTTTTTTTTTGCGAAATCCAGCCGGAAAATTCCAACCAACAACAACAACTTTCACAACTAGTCACGCTACAAGATTTGACTTGGTAAGTGTTCACTTTCTCAATAATTTTGCTTTCTTTTAAGTGTTGTTTCCTTGACTAATATAAGTTTTAGTTTTAAAAAAATTATTTATTCTATGATTGGTAACTCTCTCATTGCTCTAGTTCTGCTTTGCTTTAATTAGGATTATGGTAAATATATTTTGTTTAAAACTATTTACTTCCTGTAATGTTGCTAGTGCAGTGTCGTTGCTCGAGTTATTTTAGATAGTTGTCATATTATGAGTGTGTTTGGTATGAAGGAAAACATTTTTTTCCAATTTTCCCATGTTTGGTTGGGTCAAAAGTTTTGGAAAATGTTTTCCAAATCAACTCATTTTTCTCAAAATTAAGGAAAATGACTTCCCTTCAAAAATTAAGGAAAACATTTTCCAAAACTCTCCTCCAATTTCAAATTGCATTTTCTTTTTTGGGAAAAACATCAATTTTAAAAAAATATTTTCAATTTCAAAATTTTATTTTTTTCACCCGATCCCTAACCCACCCACCCCCACGCACCCACCCACTACCTGCCAGCCCCCCCCAACCCCAACCCCTCCCTAAAAAATTAATTTTGTTTTCTAAAAATACTTTCAATTTCAAATTTGTATTTTTAAACTCCTACCCCCCCTTGCCAGCCCCACTACCAGCCCATCACCACCCCCAACCCCCCAAAAAATAATTTTGTTTTTTAAAAATACTATTAACTTCAAATTTTAATTTTTTCACTCCTACCCCTCCCCCCTGCCCCCACCAACAACCCCCACCCCACCCCACCCCCCCAAAAAAATTATTTTTAAAAAATATTTTCAATTTCATAAATTATTTTTACTCTAGTAAAAATTATTTTTACTCTAGTAAAAATTATTTTTACTCTAGTAAAAATAAAAGATGTCTCTCAAAAACATTTTTCATTCATAAATCAAACACAAAATTATTTCCGGAAAATATTTTCTACTCAGCAACCAAACATGAGAAAATAAGTCCAAAATCTTCTTGTTTTCCATGAAAATATTTTCTAGGAAAACATTTTCCTCCGTACCAAACACACCCTATATGTTAATTTCTCTGTTGATTTTTGAGGCCTCTCCATCATAAAACACTTTAATTAACTGATTATTTTTCGAGTAACAATGACGTTTAGCCTTATTTGAATAAAGTAGAAAATAAAATAGTACTCTCTTTTTTCATCTATTATAGTACTTGTAATTTTTTATTAAATAAAAGAATATCCATTTTTATTAAATTATTTGACAAATGTCTCCATATTTTAATACTAATAAAAGGATTATTTTTATTATTAGACAATCCTACTTCGACAATATGAAAAAAGAGTCTTCTATGAAATGGAATATAAATATTTGAATCATTTTTTATGGTCACAAAGTTTCAGTGAAATATACTACACTGTTGAGACATTATAATAAGTCTTCAAATAAGTCAATGAATCACATAAATTGAGTCATCGTGATATGTATCAAGTACAAAAAAAAATGCACACTCATTCATGTTCTAAGGAGGAATGTACCATGGTGTATTGGCTTATGGCGTTGAAAGTGTGTTGATATTCATTTTGACACGTATGTTTTATTTTTATGCATAATTTTTAATATTTTATTTAATGCATGCATGTTATTTCCAAATTAGTTGTTTATCGTAAAACGAGTTCTCTTCTAGTTGATCAATATGGTTTGTATAATTTTAATATATTATTAAGATCGTTTACTACTAGTAATTGATCCTAAAAACAACTTTTCATTATGAAAATCAAATTGATCAATTAGAAGAGATTTCAATTAATTTGAACAACTAATTGTAAACTACAACTTGCATATGAAAAATATAATATTAAGAAAATGAAGCGTGAAAAGAAAACGTACTTGTCAAAAGGAGTATCAAATCATTTTCAACGTACATAAGCCAAAGAATCATGATAGATCCTGTGATCCTCCTTCGAGTGTTATGGAACATGCATTCTTTTTTGCAAATAGTACATAATAAATTAATTTGAAAAGTAAATTGGCATTGTGTGAAGATTGGTTATAATATATCAATAGTGTTGTCTTTATCATTGAAATTTTTTATCCTAAACAAAGATTCAGATATTATTCTTCTATTTTTCAGGACTCTCTTCCCATATGTTTCTCATATTCAGCTTGAGTAAGCTTGTCTAACAGCAAAAAAATCAACCTTTATTAGTATGAAAATGTGGCAATATATACAAAAGAAGGTAATTAGAAAGGAATCTTTGTTTCATAAAAACTACAAGTAAAATAATAACATTATAAGTGACTCATGATAAGAAAAAAAGTAATACAATATTAAAACATTTCAATATCTAACAACATACTAATGATCAAGCAATTACACAAAATACATGTTTTAGAGAAGTGATAACCACAAGTGAATGTTGTCTTGTTTACTGATTCAATTAACCTACCATTTTCCAAATGGACATGTTATATGTTCTATTATAAAACATTTGAGGTCATGTGGACAAAAAGTTATATATGATAATTAATGTGTCCATAATTTAGAAATTATCATTATCAACAATAAACACACATTCAGTATAATTCAACAAGTCAAGCTGAGTAAGATATAGTGCATGTAGATCTTACTCATACTTTCAGAGCTATAGAGGCTATTTATGGTAAACTCTTTGTTGAGAAGTTATGGAATAGTACATTTTAATTTACATATCTTGTGAAATATTTCTTTTGAAGCGATAATCTAGTAAATTTATGAAAATTCTCACAATACACAAATACAATTTAAATAGTTTAAAAGGATGGATAAGAATAAATAACTTTGGGATTGAGACTTAGTTGTATAACGAAAGTCATTAGATGCTACAAACACTACTAAAAATTACTATTTTTGCATTGAACTTTTCTACTGAAATATTTTGGTTTAATTTATGAGAAGGAAAAAATATAGTAATGTTTTATATGACCTAATTAAAAAAATTTCTCTTTATCTCAATGAGAATATGTTCTTCACGATACCTTTTCAGTGAGGTGATTCAATGAAAATTATGAGTGATAAAATCGTATTCTACATCACAAAATTTCTCAGTGATTTGCCGTGATAAAAAACAATTGTTTCTTGCAATGAGGCAAATGTTCAACCAAATTATTTTGTTTGTCAACATGCTCACACAACAAAAATCATATTGAAATTAATCTTCTTTCAAAAAACACTAATTAACTAAACCCCTTTATCAGTATATCATCAACCAAAACTATAAAAAGTTTAATAAACATTGCCTTTTTAAAGACAATAAATATAACTCATAATGGTGCATCACTCAAATCAGTATAAACAACAACAATATACACAACCTTGTATTTACCTTATAAAGGTAAAAACACTATATCTGATAGACCCTTGATTCGAGTAAGCATGTCACAAGTACATGAAACTTGACTTCTTTTAAACTGCACAGACTTATATTAGTATATATTTCACTTAACAAAGTTTCAATTTTCGATCTCATTTGATAAAATGTCAGATTAGTTCATAAGCAACATGCCATTACCAAGGGTCCGCTTGGAATCATTCGTGATCTTGAATACAGTCACACCTAAAGTGTAGACTTGTGTCAAGACAAGTACTTGATAGTCCATATATCATAGTGTGAATTATATGCACATCTTTTACAGATAATACAAGACACATATTTTGCTTGGAAACCCATAAGTCATAATGTGAATCATACTCAAATCATGAGAAATACTTGTTTGATAGTTCATAAGGTAAAATCATTGAAAAATATTAAGTTCATAAACCATAATTCATAATTTGAAATCATGCCATACATTATAAGGTTCATATTTTCTTAAAAAAATTCATAGGATTTATGTTTAGAGAAAAAAGTCATATAATTATAATTCACACTTTTAAAATCTCATAGTAAACAAAGGGGTTGACTTGTAGTTGAGTTGAGTATTTTCTTTAGTTGAGTTGAGACACACTGAGTATATTTTCCTTTTTATTAGTTTAAGCTTGTGTTTATTTTCAGAGTTTTTCTTACATGCTCGTTCATTCAATGTAATTGAATTTATTTGGCCTGCATCTTTTCATGATGCAGATACAAGTATTCAGGGTCATCAACATGCGCTCCATTGATATCAATTACAATCCCAATTAGCTTTGGTGAGTCTCCTTATTTTTGGAGGGTTCGACATTTACTTTCCAATTAGTTAGGATGTCATAGCTCTTGTCCCGACTTCCATTATAGTTATTAGAGGCTTCACAAACATTAGTAGTTGAGGAGTCTTTTCCCATCTCTTTTGTAATATTTTAAAGACTTAAGTTGAACAATTATGTTTTGAGTATTTCAAAGTATACTAAGTTAAACTATTTCATAAATGGTATCTTTAGAAGTTGAGTTTGCATTTGATATTTCTATTTCATTTGATGTAACGACCTATTTTCATCATTATGGAAAAGACAATGGGAAAGGAATTTGGGCCAGAAAACGTTTGAGTAGTGACTTAGAAATTTCTAGCCTTGGCTAAATTCAGACGAAATCTAAGTCAGGTGAAATCTAGGGAAATTCGGTAATGAATGGAGAATCTAATTAAGAATTTGATCACATAAGTGGATACCCAAGGCGTTAGGAGCATATACGGCTTTATGAATCGAATTCACCCGAGTAAAATTCCCAAAATTGATCTTGGCATGAAAAGGATAGTTTTAAGATATCGCGGATTGAAGGTGTGTTGTGAAATGGGAGATTGAAACTCAATTTTTCAGCTTTTGTCTATGTGCAAGCCGTCAGGGCGGGATTAGTTCTGCTAGGGCTGGGCCATTGTGGCCGAACAGTCGTGAAATAAGTTGGGGAAAAACCTCAATTTTGTTATTCTCTGTAAAACTTCATTCTTAAGAGCTGATAGATGACCCAGGGCAATTCTTAACAGTTTTCCACGATTTCTAATGCTAAAGGTAAGGAAATTACTCACCTCATTCATATTTTGATTTCTAGAAGTTAGAAGCTTAGGCAATTATCATTGGGAGAGAGTTTTGTCTTGAAGTTGATGTGGGGGGAAAGCCCTAGTTGAATGTTAAGATCATGGATTTAGTCTTGGGTTATTGAGTTTGTTGTAATTCGGGTAAATTGGACCTTATTTATTGATCCTTGAGTTAAATTACTTGTTTATAGACCAAGAACATGTTGAAAGACTCAGGAGAAAAAGGCTCAAGTGTCTTAGGAGTTATCAAGATTGGTTTCGAGGTAGGTGGTTGTTTTATTTCCTGTTGTATAATATATGTTGAATAATTGCTTCCTTATATGAGTGCATGTATGTGAATAGGGAATGTGAATGAATCTAATGAAATGATGATGTGCGAACATTAAATGCCATGAACATGTTGCTTGATTTTATGATTTGAGTATTGTTTATTATGGATGTGGTTGTGACTGTGGTTGTGCTAATTGGAGCGCGTGTCACATCTTGACACATACATTGGACGGGTGTCACGTTCCAACACATATATATTACATCGAATGTCAAGTTTTGACACACTAACAGTTTGGGTGTGAGTTCAATGAGAGGATCACTTGTGATTGTTACATTTTTGGTGATATTGATGATGTTTCTCCTAAAATGAGAACTGGTCTTTGTAATTTTTTAATGTGTGTTTACTGTGTTGCAATTGTTCATTGTGTATTGTGCTTATGGGAGTAGCCGTGTGATCCTACCAATACACTGTGTTGTGGACTGATACTGTACTTGTTTTTTCTTTGTTGAGTATGAGCATCTTCAGGCGGCTACTAACCGACTTTACTTAAGTTATTATTTATCGCGACCGTAGGTAAAGGTGAGACAGTTCTTCCAGGCTGTCATGGATCCTCTATTTTTTAGTCCATTCCTTTCGGACTCAGACTTTACAGTTAAACTTATTCGTATGTTAGTTTCGGGGTTGCACCCATTTTTCTTCGACTTGTCGTTGGTAGAGTTTGGTACATTGACTTTCAACTTCTAAGGGTTGACTTCCGCAATAGTTATGTTTAGTTGTTTGTTTAAGCTTTCGAAGTTTATGGGAAGTCCATGTTTTTCTATCATTTAAACTTGCTTCTGTATCTTTAAATTCTTAGTCTTTTGTTATATTGCTTAGTTGCGTTGTAGTAATGGTTCTCCCACCGGAGTGTTAGTGTGGGTGCCAATCACGGCGGTTTGGATCGTGACACTTGATTAAGTCTTCCATTGAGTAATGAGTCAGGACAAGGGTTCGCTTGTGGACCAGAAATGGTTCTTGAGTGTCGGCCACATCTAGGGTGTAGGCTCGGGCGTGACAAGTACATGGAAGATCGTCGTCAATAATTTAGGATTATCTTTGCCAATTTCAGGAGGAATTACCCTCCGCCGCCGCCGTAAATACTACCATTCTTTACACTTTCCTGACCGTCGACAATAAGTGAAATTCTGTGAGATTTGTTTCTAGGTCGATTCAGCAATTGGGTATATGTTTATGTGGTTGTTATGTCAGTCAACGGCGGCGTTCTTGTGGCTATCATTCTGGACTTGGAGGTCGGATATTTTCTAAAGATCAGATATTAATATTGATAATTCATGTGTTTGTGCTTGATATCTGATATTAGAAAATGGATTTGGTTGTTGTATTTATGAATATTGATCCAATGATAATGAAAATGTATTCCTTTTGCATTTAAAAAACAATTAAGAATTTTGTTTTGCAAGAGAACACTAAGCTTGAAAAATCATTTTGAAATAATCTTTGGTTTTGTGAATTTGCATCATTATTTTGGGAGGGAAATTGGAAAGTGGTGCTAAAGAGGAGAAGATATGAACTAGGGATTTTAATACTATGAGTTTCTTTAGTATAATCGGTTGGGTTTGGGTTAAAAAAGATAATTGGGTAATTTTAATTAAAATTGGGTTAGTTTGAGTTGATTTGGGGATTTCCGTCAATATACGGGCACAAATGATGAGTTAAGAAATGGCAAGGGTAAGAATAACTTCGTTTTAACCGTAAGTGCATAGTCAACTAATAAACCAAAGTTGAGGGGTATTTTTGACCATTTTTCCTATATTTAATTATTTGATCTAGCACAAGTTTTCATTATCCAAATGGACTCTAAGAATGTGTTTTTCATGGAATGTTTTCCTAGAAAATATTTTCTTTGAAAATAAGTAGATCTCATACATATATTCTCATGTTTGGTTGGTGAGTAGAAAATATTTATTGGAAAATATTTTTTAATGTTTGGTTAGTGAATGAAAAATATTTTTCAGAAAATGTCTTTTATTTTTGGCTTGAGACTAAAGAAATATTCTTTAGGAAAATGATATCCGATTCAAAAATCGACCCCGATAATTAATCTAGTAGCCGACCCAGACACCCAAACTAAGATAAGACCCTAATGACCGTTCCAGAATATGTTCCTGAGATCTGAGCCAAGAAAATATATTTCAAAAATAATTTTTTAAGAATTTTTTTTTATGGGGTCTCTTGGGGGTGGCGGCTTGGGAGTGTAGGGGTGGGGGTGGTATAAAAATGATTTTTTTAAAAAATTGAAATATTTTTCAAAACAATCTTTAAAAAAAAGTTTTATGGGGTGGACAAGGTAGGGAGAGGGGGCTAGGGTGTGGGGGTAGCATAAACAATGAAAAAAATGAAATATTTTATACAATATCGACGGGGTAGCTTGGGAGGGTGGTGATGGGGAGAGTGCGTAAAAAAATTTAAAAAATTAACTTTGAAATATTTCAAAAGCAATTTTTCGGGGAGGGGCTGCGGTTGGATGAGGTAAAAGAATCTTATCGCTTAGAAAAGTGTTCCTTCTCTCAAAGAATTTCTATAACTCAACTAACTCTCTGCAATGGTGCATTTCCAATTGGGTTTGGTGCTTTTGTTTTAAAAAATCCCGGGAATGCTCTTCCTGGGTCCTTTTGACTTCCACATAGAATGGGGATTCTTCTTTGTCCGCACACAAGCTTTCCACGACCTTGCATAGAGTCGGGTGATTTAATTCAAAGGGTTCAAGAAAATTTGAAATATTTTTCAAAAATAAATTTTTAATTTTTTTTGTTTGATGAGAGGGGTGATTTGGGCTAAGGATAAAAATATATTTGAAATTTAAAAACTTAATTTTTTTTTAAATGGGGAGGGTCAGGTACGGGGTATGAGTAGAGTAAGAAAAAAATTAAATGATGAACTAGAGTTTAGAAAATGTTTTTCTTAATTTAGGAAGGGACATCATTTTCCTTAATATTTGAAGGAAATAAATTGATTTGAAAAATATTTTCCAAACATTTAAAATAGTGAAAACTTGGCCGAATGTCGCCTTAATATAATAGAGAAAACTTGGTTGAATGTCGCCTTAATATATTTACATTTAAAATAGTGCACTTTAAAAATACGAAAAAGGTCAAAAATATTCCTGAACTATCCCTAAAGGTTAAATACACGATTTGTCCATTTACTTAACTAAAAATACTCTTCGCTCCACTTTTTTTTTAATCCATTTTTACCCTTTGTTCATTTTTATCCTTAAAATTGACAGACCCTTTTTAAAATTAATTTTATTATTAGTATTATTATTTGGCAGATTTTTATTTGCTGATACTAAAATCCCACCATAATAATACTTATAAAATTATTTGTTAAAAAAATCTTTCAATTCTTTTATTCAAATAAGAGAAAAAATTTATCCGCACCGGTATTTACACCTAATTAATGCAATTTTCATTACTATGTGATTCAATGAAGTAAAATACATGTCAACTAATTAAGTTTAAGTAAAAGAACAATAAATTTAAACACATGACATGCATGTATTGGATTGGAGGGTATATCTAAACATTTTGCGATAGTATAGAGGTATTTTTGGCCCTTTTGCGTTAAATATAAGAAAAGAGCAAATCGACGTAAAAACAAAAACAAAAAAAATAGTACTTCCCAATCTATATATCTATATAAAGCTGGATTAAACTTGCCGATGTAGCGTTCTCTAAGACCAAGAAACGTATTTATTTATTTTATTTTATTTTTGAATTTTTTATGTTTTTGCTATCAAATAAAATAACTACTTTATATCCATCTAATTGAATGTAATTATCACATATTCATTGTTAATTTAAAGCGGTACACCATAAGTTATAACAGCCCCTTGCCTTTCTTTTTACTAACAACCCAATTATGACATATCTTTTGGCCTTCACCCAAATCCAATTAAAACATTTACCTGCTTAATTATTGTATTAAATAGTAATATTTGTTATAAAATATTATATTGTGGATGTCCAATATATCAAGAAGTTACTCTCACTCATACTTTTTATTAGTTTCCTCCATTATGAAGATAATCATAACCTCCAACTTTATAACCATTATTCTTGTAGTCTTTCAATTTCATAATCTCCCCCATTATATTCATCTTAACGTCATATTTATGACTAACCTTTTATATGTCTCTATGTTACACTATAAATAGAGGCTAAGAGTTCATATTGATAATTTTAACTATGACAGTAATAATAATAATTTTCTCCTTGAAAGAGATGGTCACCATAAGAACGGCGTTGTGAAATTTGTGGCAGTAAACAAACTTCATTAAGAGTTTCGAAAGAATTAATTTGTTACTATCGAGAAATGAAAATAGTTCATAATATTGAGATTGTAGTAAGTCTCAAAAGAAACTTTTTAAATTTCAGAGGAATTGAAAAATACATTATATGAAGATTATAAATTATTGAAAGATTAAATATCTTCCGATTACTACACTTAAGTGGGTTATGAATATTTACATAAGAGGTTACCCGCCTTTCTCTTGTTTGTTGTATACAAATATAGGCATGATGATGTAATCACATGCAAACGTAAACTAGAAATTTACTAGAATAAATATTAGTTGGCATAATCAGTTGACAATTTCGATTGAAATATGATGCAAAAGAAATTGATAATTCACGTGGCTATATGTTTGAAGAAATAAAGTATTCTTCGAGAATTCTCTTGTGTTACTTATTCTCATGATAAAATGATCAATGTACCATCTAAGGTTGGGATTGTATTCCCTTAAATTATTTGAAATATACAAAAAGGTGAATATGGACCAATTCACCTGCCATGTGGACCGCTTACTATTATGATTTAATAGATGCATCTATGGTATGGTCACATGTGCATTTGTATCAACTTATAAATTGGTTATTGTAATGTTATTTTCTCGAATGATTAAATTAACAGCACAATTTAAAACTATAAAATCATGTTGATAATGTTGGTTGGTTTAGCAGAAATTGTATGCCTTAAATTATAATTAGACCATTGATTATGCGAACAAATCTTTCAAATAAAATTTGGTATGAGATGAGTTTATTTTACATGTATGCATCAAGCCAACAAGATTCTCTCGTCACAATTGGTTCAGGGTCAGGAACCAAATAATTTCCATATAAAAAATTTGATGTGTGCACATATGATTTTATTGTTTTACCACGCACAAAGATGGATCTCCAAATGAGATTGATTGTAAATGTTAGATTTCCTAACATTAGAGGGAGATATGTTTAGCAACTAAAAATTATGTGTGTGGTGAATCATCTAGATCCTCGTTAAAAAAAATTTGAACATGAAGTTCAAGAGAGAATTCATTTGCAAAATGTTGCAAAGAATATGCCAGATATATTTGTTGACCCAATATTTTAATGAAGCTGCAAATGCTCCAATAAATAGTTCTTGAAGGACAAAGTATATGGTACACCAGACGCGTGATAGACCAATCGATTCTAAATGTAAGACTCCTTGAGAAAGGAGAGGAGAAAATTATAAATATGATCATGATAATGAGGTAAATGCTTTGAAAAAAAGTATTATGACATAACACTTCATAAAACCTTGGCAAAGATTCAAGTACCTAAAAATACTGAAAAATAAAGAGATCTCGATAAGTTATATCGTATTGGAATTGATATCAAAATGACCGTCGACGGTATCTTTGATATGAAGTAACACTCAATGCTATAAATGGTTTCGGGGATCTTAAATTTGAGTATGTCCTATAATGTGGACAAATAAATGATTGTCACTATTGAAGTATATTTTGTTTCACTTAGAAAAGTGATGTTTTTTATCTTATATTCATGGATCAAAATATAATGTCATTGTGTTACAAATAAATCATTGTGCGAAAGTATAACCGTAAGATATAAAGTGTGATTTGTGCCTCGGGATATAAAGGATTTTCGCAAAAATTCTGACATTACTAAATGAAGATATATTCTTCAGTGGTTGATGCGATGAGACTTGTTTCAGTTTGGAAATAGATGAAATACTTAAATATGTATAATGAATTATTATTATGTCTAACTAGACGATGAAGGTTATATGAAAATCCTAAAAAATTTAAAAGGTCTTAAAGCAATTTCATTAAGTACCTAATAATTTTGAGACTACTTAACACAAAATCTTTTTAATTTCATGAAAATGATTTAAAATTTCATGTATTAGTGCAATTGGTGCACTTATAAATTACTGGTTATGCAAATGTTAGAACATTATTTGATATACATAACGAAGTTATATGAAAGGATTGTCATATTATCAGTCAAGTTATGACAAGAAACTAACAAAGCAAGTGACTCAACACATAGAAGATGTGTGAATTTCTTTGCGAAAAAAAGACGAGTTAATAAAGTTGAAATGATCAATCTCGAATTAGAAATAATTTGATTATGTAGATGTAGAATATTTATTTTAACCGCATAAAGATCGATAACAAATGGACTATTTTTTTTATATTGGGGCACAACGAAATTTTGAAGTTCAAAGAATCAAATCATGCAGAAATAATATTGTTATATAAAGAAAATCAGGAGTGTGGAATCATGATTTATCATCTTCAAAAAATATGTGATTTTCTTTTGAAAAATATATTTCAATTACCATATACGAAAATAATATATAGATCAATTGAAGGGATGATACAATCAAAGGAGTAAAGTCTTTTTCACACGTGATTTTCAACAGAATGGTGAGATAGACGTTCAAAGACTCATTCAAGTGATAATCTTGTTCACTTATTCACTAAGAATTGTCAACATCAATATTTGAGAAGTTGTGGTATAAGATTGGAATTCATAGTCTCAGAGATATCAAGTCAAGTTTTTATTGGGGGAGAAAATTACGCGTTATACTCTTTTCCTTAACAATGGTTTTATCCCAATTAGGTTTTCCTGGTAAGGTTTTTGATGAGACAACATTCGAAGTGTATTAAAATATATGTGTACTCTTTTTCCTTCACTATGATTTTTTCCCACATGGATTTTTTCCTAGTAAGGTATTAACGAGGCATATTATCTATGGACATCCAAGGGAGAGTATTATAAAATATTATATTATGGATGTCCACTACCAAGAAGTTACTCTTATTCATTATCTCCATTACTTTCCTCCATTATGAAGATAATCATAACCTCCATAGCCTCCAACTTTATCACCATTATTTTTGTAACCTTTTACTTTCATAACCTCCCCCATTATATTCATGTTAATGTTATGTTTATGACTAACCTTTTGTATCCATCTATGTTACACTATAAATAGAGGCTAAGAGTTCATATTTGTAGACACGTAATTATTTACCGAACTCAAGGTATTACACCATTTTTAGTACACGAATATTGCTTTTATATATAAATTTAATATTTTATTTTAGTAAGTTTATTTTATTAAAATAAAATAAATTTAATATTGCTTTTATAAATTTAAGTTTATCTTAAAAGATTTGAAAACAATATAATTAGAGTCACACTTTAAGGTACATTTATTTTAATATATCCAAAATTTAGTAAATAAATTATTAATTTTAATATTTTCTTAATTAATTTTTTTGATCTAGCTATTTAATATTAATGCAAAAATAACTAGTCGTCGTCATCATCATCATCATCATCATCATCATCATCATCATCATCATCATCATCATCATCATCATCATCATCATCATCATCATCATCATCATCATCATCATCATCATCATCATCATCATCATCATCATCATTCATCATCATCATCATCATCATCATCATCATCAAATCAAAAAAATAATAATAACCTATTTTACCTTCGCTATCCCAACCCACCTACACCTATCCCATTACCACCCCACTCACAACCCCACCACCTGCACAACACAAACTATCATACTACTATATTATACTACAACACAAAAGAAAAAAGGATCAAAAAAGGAGAAAAAGAGAAAAAGAAAAAAAATCAGCCAAGAAAGAAACAAAAAAAAAATCAGCAATCAAGAAGAAAAAAAACCAACATAAACACACGGAGTAAGAAAAAAAAAAACTCACCAACACACAACATATACACAGACGTACAATACCAAAGATGTGAACAAGTCATGGCCTGAAAATAATATATTCAAAGAAACTCAAAATAAGTATAAGTCAGTAAAAGCGATCGTGTTAGAACCACGGGATTCGAGGGATGCCTAATACCTTTCCCTCGGTCAACTGCATTCCTTACCTGAATTTCTGGTTCGCAGACAAAAATAAAGAGTCATTTCCTTTTGGTTAGGAATTAAAAGAAAAAGGTGACTTGAAACATCATAACTCAATTCCAAGTGGCGACTCTGAAATATAAAATAATCTCTTAATTAATACCATCACTTAAATTGGAAAAACCCTAACCGCCGCGCGCGAAAAGGGGTGTGACAA
Organism: Solanum sitiens; assembly: GCA_016801875.1. NCBI lineage: Eukaryota > Viridiplantae > Streptophyta > Magnoliopsida > Solanales > Solanaceae > Solanum > Solanum sitiens. The sequence goes on along the minus strand of JABWTJ010000486.1, from coordinate 1,497,675 downwards.
TATTGCATACACTTGAAGACTTTGAATAATAAGAAAAACTCTCATCTCTTGTCTCCCTATTTCTATTGTTGTCATCTTCTATATTTCTTTTCTTATTTTGCTTTAGTTTTACAACAATATTTAATTGTCCATCTTTTAATTATGAGTGAGTAGTATATATATTTTTTGAAAATCTAAAATTTGCAAGGTCACTATTCAAAACTTAAATTCATAACATTTTTCATTGCTAAATTGTTTAGATCTTTATTGTGCCAATATTCTATCAAGGAAGAATGATTTTGCTCGATGAACAATGATTTTGATCAGTATTTGACAAAAGTATCGACTAAGAGATATTTTTAAAAAAGGAAAAGGGGCCAAGAAGCTCTTATACTTTCCACACATTTATTTTAGTGAAATAGGACTTGTGGATTATTTCCGTGTTCTTGAATTTTTTTCCAAAAACATGAAAAAACAAATTTCATTTGGTTGAGATAATTGTGGTTATTTTTTGTTTTAATTCAAGTACCAGTAATTTCAAGGTAGTTTTTGAAGTAGGTTTTTGAAATAGGTTCAAGAAGAATGATTTTGATCATTATTTGACAATAGAATTGACTGAGAGTTATGTTTAAAAGAGGAGTAGAGGCCAAGAAGCTCTTCAAAGATCAGAAATTTAACCAAACATTCCAAACATTTTTTTAGTGAAATAGGACTTGTAGATTATTTTCGTGTTTTTTGAATTTTTTTTCCAGAAACATGAAAAAATGAATTTCATGTGGTTGAGATTATTTTTGTTAATTTTGTTTCCATTCAAGTATAAGTAATTTCAAGGTAATTTTTGAAGTTGGTTATAGACAGAAATTTAATACTTCCTCCATTTCACAAAGAATGGTCTAGTTTGACTTGGCACGGAGTTTAAGAAAATAAAGAAGACTTTTGAACATGTGGTCCTAAATTAAAGTTATGTTAAATATACAAAATTACCCTTTAATCTTGTGGTCTTAAACATGCCACGTGGAAAGTTGTTACAAAAATAAGAAAGAAGTCATTCTTTTTAAACAGGCTAAAAAGGAAAGGAGGTCGTTCTTTTTTAAATGGAGGGAGTATTGATATTTACATGCCTAAATGTTCTGTCGTTATTCTCATGGTAGCTCTTTTCTCCTTTTCAACAAATTTATAGTACGTAGTCCTTATGTTTTTTTAAAAATTTTGGTACAAACGTAGTTCTTATGCTTAGTTGCATGTTAGTAAACCTTTTGTTTATATATATAAAATTCTGGAGTAAGCGTGGCGAAGAAATCCATATACACTTCTTTTTAAAAAAATCTTTACATTTGTAATTAATAAACTGTTAGCTATGATTTGTTTTTCTCCTCCATTTTTAGTTTTAATATGTTTTTTTTAAGGGAAAATGTATAAGTATTCCCCCTAACCTATGCCCGAAATCTCATAGACACACTTATACTATATTACATTCCTCTTACCCCCCCCCCCTCAACTTATTATATAAATAATTTTCTACCCCTTTTCGGCTTACGTGGCACTATCTTTTGGGTCCAGCGCGTGTTGACATTGTTTTGAATGATAATGCCACGTAGGTCGTCAAAGGGTACAAAATTATTTATAAAATAAGTTTGAGGGGAAATAGGACCTTAGTAAAGTATAAGTGTATCTCTGAAATTTCGGACATAGGTTGGGGGAGGGGGTACTTGTACATTTTTCTTTTTTTGTATATGTAAGTTAGTTTTAATGTGTAATGTTTTATGCTTGATTAATTGGATCTCACTCTCCTTTCTTAAGAGTGAGCAATATTCAATTATATATATATATATATATATATATATATATATATATATATATATATATATATATATATATATATATATATATATATAAGAAATTTGCAAAGTCACTATTCATAACTCAAAATCATAACAAACACTTTTCTTTGCTCAAGGATATCATAACTTTCTTTCTAGTTTGAAGGTTCCAAGTTAATGACCCTCTTAACCATGTTCAAGGTCATATTTCAATCATACATACACATACATGACAAAGATACTTAAGCCTACTAAGTCAAGAGTTCATATTCACATTCTTCATGTATTAAGTAGAGGGACATAGGTCTACCAAAACAAGACACACTTCATCAACATCTTATCACATGTAAAATCACATTCAAGTAGCTCATAGGGACAACTAGGTATATGAATTGTGACAAGCGTTGATGACTGAAGCACACCGGAAATCAATTGCCAAATTCACACTATCTTTTCTTTTCTCCGATAATTTAGAAGGAGTAAAAATACTTATAAGAGAAGGAATGACACCTTGGTTTTCCACGATGACTCGTACAAAGTAGCCATAGAATTACTTTAACTAAGTTTATCGATAACTATCCTTATTTATCAAATTTAGAATTTTATATCAATTAATTTTAGAATTACCTTGTTACATGTCATTAGTTAAGTTGATTATAATTTTTGAAATTTTCATTTTCTTTGTTACACTTCTTAATATTTATTTTGATATTTTACACTGTCTAAAAATTCACTCAAATACGAATAAAATTAATACACACAAATTAATTAATGATTTTGAGCCACAATCACAAGCCCATGATTTGAGCCCATTAAATAACAATTCACTATTTAAGTAACTATTAGGTCAAAAGCTAAGGGTTATGAAAATATTTAAGGTAGGAGGAACTTTTTCTCTCCTCCTATAAGCTCTCACAGCCGCCACCCAAAACCCTAACGATTCTTCCTCTCCGACAGAAGCGAACAAGAAACCAGCCATCTTCTTCCTTGCTCCACAACCGAAAACCCACTGGAAAGAACTAAAATATCACCCCGATGTTAAAACACTGACCAGTGGCAAACACAACCAGATCCAAACAGACCTCCATCAGTAACCATCGTCCGGACCCCTTTCCCCTTTCCCCCATTTTCATTTTTCTACTTGTTTTGCAGGTCACCACAGTACTCGAAGCTCCAAGCTGAACCAAACCCACACCATATTTCCATTCATTCCAGCGAACAACAACACTTCAACGAACCAGGAACCATGGTGGTGTGCTCTAAATTTCCAAATCTGACCGGAGAAGCCACGTATCGGTAACTCTCTATTTTTTGCGTAATCCGGCCGGGAAATGCCTACCACCACCAACAACTTTCGCTACGAGATTTGACTTGGTAAGTATTAACTTTCTCAATAATTTTTCTTTCTTTGAAGTGTTATTTTCTTGATTAATATAAGTTTTATTTAAAAATAATTTATTCTATGATTGGAAACTCTCGGATTGCTCTAATTAGGATTAAGTTCATATATTTTGTATGTTAGAATGATCAATGAATCTCAGTCGAATTTGAGGTCTTCTCATTGTAAAAGACTGAATTTTAATTTAGATTGACATTAGAAAAATCTTAGATTGATTCTTACATTATTAGTTTATTTAATTTTATTATTTGTGTATATTGCATGTTGATTAATATTGTACATTGTTTTTATCTCCTTCTTAATTTGAAAATATGAATTTAGTCGGAATCCACATTTGTGGATTTCGAAGAATGTTTAACAACTTCCCTTCGGTTTAACCTGAACTCTTATCTAGAATCTAATGTTTCGTGGATCATATAATTGATTTCCTAGTTTCTCCTAAAATTAGATGAAGACTCCTTTTAAAATTCGTTTATTCTTTAAATTCTTTAAAATTTAATTAACAGATTATTTTTCGAGTCATCATGATGTTTTGCCTTATATTGAATAAAGTAGGAAATAAAATAGTACTCTCTTTTTTCATCATTGAGTCATTTAGAATGTTATTATAGTACTTGTAATTTTTTATCAAATAAAATAATATCCATTTTTATTAAATTATTTGACAAATGTCTCCATATTTTAGTACTAATAAAAGGATTATCTTTTATTATTAGACAAGCTTACTTCGGCAACATGAAGAAAGAGAGTCTTCTATAAAATGGAATATAAATATTTGAATCATTGTTATGGTTACATAGTTTCGATGATATATACTACACTTTTGAGACATTATAATAAGTCTTCAAACAAATCAGTCAGTCACATAAATTGAGTCATCGTGATATGTATCAAGTACAAAAAAAAATGCACACTCATTGATGTTCTAAGGAGGAATGTACCATGGTGTATTGGCTTATGGCATTGAAAGTGTGTTGATATTCATTTTGGCACGTATGTTTTATTTTCATACTTAATTTTTAATATTTTATTTAACGCATGCAAGTTATTTTCAAATTTGTTGTTTATCTTAAAACGAGTTCTCTTCTAGTTGATCAATATGGTTTGTATAATTTTAATATATTATTAAGATCGTTTACTACTAGTAATTGATCCTAATAACAACTTTTCATTATGAAAATCAAATTGATCAATTAGAAGAGATTCCATTTAATATGAACAACTAATTGAAAACTACAACTTGCATATGAAAAATATAATACTAAGAAAATGAAGCGTAAAAAGAAAACGTACTTGTCAAAAGGAGTATCAAAACAATTTCAACGTACATAAGCCAAAGAATCATGATAGATCATGCGATCCTCCTTAGAGTGTCATGGAACCTGCACTTTTTTTGGCACATGGTACATATAGTAAATCCATTTTGAAAGCTAAATTGGCAATGTTTGAAGTTTGGTTATAATATATCAATAGTGTTGTCTTTATCATTGAAATTTTGTATCCTAAAAAAAGATTCATATATAATTTTTCTATTTTCAGGACTCTCTTTCCGTATGTTTCTCATATTCAGCTTGAGTAAGTTTGTCTAACAACAAAATCAACCTTTATTAGTATCAAAATGTGGCTATATATACCAAAGAAGGTAATTAGAAAGGAAAATCTTTATTTCGTACAAACTACAAGTAAAATAATATTATTATAAGTGACTCATGATACGAAAAAAGTAATACAATATAAAAGCATTTCAATATCTAATAACATACTAATGATTAACCAATTACACAAAATACATGTTTAGAGAAGTTAGAACCACATGTCAATGTTGTCTTGTTTACTGATTCAATTAACCTACCATTTTCCAAATGGATATGTTATAGGTTCTTTTAGAAATATTTGAGGTCATGTGGACAAAAAGTTCATATATATGATAGAAATTAATGTGTCCATAATTTAGAAGTTATCATTATCAACAACAATAACATATTCCATATAATTCAATAAGTCAAGCTGAGTAACATATAGTGCATGTAGATCTTACTCATACTTTGAGAGTTATAGAGGCTATTTATGTTAGACTCTTTGTTGAGAAGTTATGGAATAGTACATTTTAATTTATATATCTTGTGAAATATTGCCTTTTGAAGCGATAACCTAGTTAATTCATGAAAATTCTCACAATACACAAATACAATTTAATTAGTTTAAAAGGATGGATAAGAATAAATAACTTTGGGATTAAGACGTAGTTGTATGACGAAAGTCATTAGATGCTACAAATGCTACTAAAAATTACTATTTTCGCATTGAACTTTTCTATTGAAATATTTTGGTTTAATTGGTGCGGAGGAAAATATATAGTAATGTTTTCATGTGGCAGAATTAAGAAATTTCTCCCTATCTCAATGAGAATATGTTCTTCACGATACCTTTGAAAATTAATGTATCCATAATTTAGAAATTAAGATTTTCTTTTGAAAACATATGTAAATTTTCTTTGAAAAAAAACAATTGTTTCTTGCAATGAGGCAAGTGTTCAACCAAACTATTTTGTTTTTCAACATGCTCACACAACAACAGTCATATTGAAATTAATCTTCTTTCAGAAAGCACTAATTAACTAAAACCCTTCATCAGTATATCATCAACCAAAACTATAAAAATTTAAATAAACATTGTCTCTTTAAAGACAATAAATAGAACTCATAATGGTGCATCACTTAAATAAATATAAACAACAACAAGATACACAACCTTGTATTTACCTTATAAAGGTAAAGACACTATATCCGATAGACCCTTGATTCGAGTAAGCATGTCACAAGTACTTGAGATCTTGTCTTCTTTTAAAATGCACATACTTATATTTAGTATGTATTTCACTTAACAAAGTTTCAAATTTCGATCTCATTTCATAAAATGTCGGATTAATTCATTAGCAACATGTCAGTACCAAGGGTCCGCTTGGAATCATTCATGATCTTGAATACAGTCACACCTTAAGTGTAGACTCGATCGGGTCAAGACAAGTACTTGATAGTCCATATGTCATAGTGTGAATTATATGCACATCTTTTACAGATAATACAATATACATATTTGGCTTGGAAACCCATAAGTCATAATGTGAATCATACTCATATCTTGTAGAGATCATGAGAAATAATTGTTTGACAGTTCATAAGGTAAATCATTGAAAAATATTTAAGTTCATAAACCATATTTCATAATTTGAAATCATGCCATACATTATAAGGTTCATATTTTCTATAAAACAATTCATAGGATTTATGTTTTGAGAAAAACGTCATATAATTATAATTCATACTTTTAAAATCTCGTAGTAAACCAAGGGGCCGACTCTTAGTTGAGTTGGGTTGAGTATTTTTTTAGTTGAGTTGAGACAATGTGACATTTTTCTTTTTATCACTTCAAGCTTGTGTTTATTTTCAGAGTTCCCCTTAGATGTTTGTATATTTAATGTAATTGAATTTATTTGGCATGCTTCTTTTCATGATGCAAATACATGTATTTAGGGTCATCAACATGCCCTCCATTGATATCAATTATAGTCATAATTAGCTTTGGTGAGTCTCCTTGCTTCGAAGGGTTCCACATTTACTTTCCAGTTAGTTAGGATTTCGTGAATCTTGTCCCGACTTCCATCATAGTTATTAAAGGCTTTAAAGACATTAGTAGTTGAGGAGTCTTTTCCTATCTCTTTTGTAATGTTTTAAAGACTTAAGTTGAACAATTATGTTTTGAGTACTTCAGAGTATACTAAGTTAAAACTATTTCATAAATGGTAATCTTTATAAGTTGAGTTTGCATAGGTCATTTCTATTTTACTTGTTGTAACAACATGTTTCCATCGTCATGGAAAAGCCAATGGAGAAGGAACTTGGTCCAGAAAACATTTGAGTAGTGACTTGGAACTTTCTAGCCTTGGCCAGAATCAGACGAAATTTGAGTCAGGTGAGGTCTAGAGAAATTTGGTAATGAATGGGATTCTAATTAAGAATTTGATCACATAAATGGATACCCAAGACGTTAAGGAGCCTATACAACTTTATAGAATCGAATACGAGAGAGTAGAATTCCCAAAATTAATCTCGACGTGAAAAGGGTAGTTTTAGAATATCCCTAATTGAAGGTTTGTTGTGAAATGAGAGCTTGGAACTCAAATTTTGAGCTTTTTTCTTCATTCAAGACGTCGGGGCAGGGTTAGTTCTGCCAGGGCGGTGCCTCTGTGGTCGGACAGTCGCGAAATAAGTTGGGGAAAATCTCAATTTTGTTATTTTCTACAAAACTTCATTCTTAAGAGCTGAGATATGACCCAGGGCAATTCTTGACAGTTTTCCATGATTTCAAACGTTACAAGTAAGAAAATTACTCCCCTAATCCGTATTTTGATTTCTAGATCTTAGAATGTTAAATAATTATCATTGGGAGAGAGTTTTGGCCTGAAGTTGATGGTTGGGGGGAAGCCTTAGTTGAATGTTAAAATCATGGGTTTGGTCTTGGGTTATTGAGTCTATTATAATCCGGGTAAATTGGACCTTGTTTATTGATCCTTGAGTTAAATTACTTGTTTATTGACCAAGAACACGTTGAAAGACTCTGGAAAAGAAGGCTCAAGTGTCTTAGGAGTAATCAAGATTAGTTTCAAGGTAGGTGATGGTTTTATGTCCCGTTGTGTGATATTCAAGAATAATTACTTCATTGTATGAGTGCATGTATGTGAATAGGGAATGTGAATCAATCTAATGAAATGATGATGTGAGAACATTACATGCCATGAACATGTTACTTAATTGTATAATTTGAGTATTGTTCATTATGGATGTGTATATATATATATATATATATATATATATATATATATATATATATATATATATATTTGATCGGATGTCACGTTTCGACACATTAACAATTTGGGTGTGAGTTCCATCAGAGGACAACTTGTGATTGTTACATTCTTGGTTACCTGTCGTTGATATTGGGGAATTGTTTGTTGCTCCAAAATGAGAACTGATCTTTGTATTTTGTTAATGTGTGTTTACTGTGTTGTAAATGTTTGTTATGTATTGTTCTAGTGGGAGTAGCCGCGTGATCCTATCAATACACTGTATTTGTGTATTGATACTGCACTTTCTTTTCTTTGTTGAGTACGGGGCATCTTCAGGCGGCAACTGACCAACCTCAATTAAGTGATTATTGATCGCGATCGGAGGTAAGAGTGAGACAGTTCTTCCAGACTGTCATAGATTCTCTATTTTTAAGTCCAGTCCTTTCGGACTCGGACTTTATAGGTAGACTTATTTGTATGTTAGTTTTGGGGTTACACCATTATTTCTCGACCTATCATTAGTAGAGTTTTGGTACATTGACTTTCAGGCTCTAGGGGTTGACTTCCACAATAGTTATGTTTAGTTGTTTGTTCAAACTTTCAGAATTTATGGGAACTCCATGTTTTCTATCATTGAAACTTGTTCTGTATCTTTAAATGCTTAGTTTTTTTGTTACATTGCTTAGTTGGGTTGTAGTAATGGTTCTCCAACTGGAGGGTTAGTGTGGGTGCCAATCACGGCGGTGTGGATCGTGACACTTGAGTAATTCTTCCGTTGAGTAATCAGTCAGGCCAAGGGTTTGCTTGTGACCTAGAAATGGTTCACGAGGGTCGGTCACGTCCAGGGTGTAGGCTCGGAGCGTGACAAGTACATGAAAGATCGTTGTCAATGATTTAAGATTATCTCTACCAATTTCAAGAGGAATTACCCTCCGCTGCCGCCGTAAATGCTACTCTTCTTTACACTTTACCGATCGTCTACGATAAATGAAACTCTGTGAGATTTGTTGCGGCAATCTTTTCTGGGATCGATTCGGCAACTGGGTATATGTATATGTTGGCTATTATGTAAGTCAACTGCGGCGTTCTTGCTGCTATCATTCTGGACTTGCAGGTCGGGTATTTCTAAGGATAGGATATCAATGTTGATAATTCATGTGTTTGTGTTTGATATCTGATATTAGAAAATGGATTTTGTTGTTGTATTTATGTGTAACATCTTGTAATTCGAAATAGCTAGGAATGAGATAAGAAACTAAAATTTATCACTTTTGCAAAAAAGGGAAAATCTGGAATTTTCCTAATTTTAAAAAGTGAGTTTTGGTCATTTTCAAACGACCATAACTTCTAGATTAGGATGATTTAGAGGTGGATCTTGTGATGGTTGGAAATCCCTTGGAAAGATCTTTCCAACGGCACTGAGTTTGTACAATTTCGATATCGTATGATGAAGATACACCTTTCGTAAGTTGGGCTGTTGAAGTAAGGAAAGTCAAATTCCGAATTTTGGTAAGGGTAAAGTAGTCTTTTTACACATTTATTTCCTAAATCGTTGGGTTTAGTTGGGTTAAAAACAAGTTTCGGTCAGATTAGAAAAAGTAATTTCACCTTTAGGGCTTGGGAGAAAAGATAAGAAAAGAAGAAGAAGGGAGAAAGATCAAGATTTCGTCAAAAACGCCAATAGATTCTAGTGGAATTCGTCGGGGTTGATAACTTGAGGTATGTGATATCTTTCGTGTTGGATTAATTCATTCGCACATCAATCATGATTCAGTTTTGTAGTTTCGGAGTTGTTCATAGATTTGAAATGAGTTCTTGATAAATCTTGTTGAATCCCTTTTGGTTGAGTTTATTGAATACCCATTGATGTTGATTAGTAGTTTTCAATGTCATTTTTGAGTTAGATCTGTTGGGTATTGATAGTATTGATGATACTAAGGGTTTGGGGATAGAACTATGGAGGTTTAGACGTTTTTGGATTTGAAAACAAGTTGAAAAATCCGTCAGGCACCTGGGCAAACCAGGCGTGTGGCGCCTGCAGTGCGCCAGAAGTTGGCCTCAGTCAACTGGGCCTGGCTCAGCGCGCCACCTGTGTGCCAGAACCAAGCCTCAGTGAACTGAGGCTGGCGTGACGCACCACTAGTACACCCAACCCGACGTTTTTCGTTTAATTTTTATAGTTTAGTCTTTTTAAGTCTTTCCAAGGTACATTAACATCTTCCAATGATTCTAACACCTAGAAATCATCAAAAAACTCAAATCATAACCTTGAATCCATAATTCAATTCAACGAAGTTTAAGATCAAAGTCAAGGAAGTTAAGAAGTCAAGTCTATGGCTAAGAAGTAAGTTAAAGTAAAGTTTTAAAGGTTTTCAAGAGTCTTATTTAAAATATTTTAACTTTGTTTTAAGACTCGAGTTTTAAGCTAAGTAAGAGTAAGTTGAAGTTCTTTTCTTCAAAGGTATATGGGGACTAAGTATTCTCAAAGAGACTAAAAATGTTTTAACATTTAACTAGTACGGAAACTTTGATTTCTAGGGAGCCTTAGGCAAGTTTTCAGAAAAGAACTACAGCTTTCTAAAAGAAGCAAGCAGGGAAACTATGATTTCAAAGATAGCTTTGATCTAAGTATTTTCAGCACTAATCTCAAACCACAGAATCAGTATGTTTTTAAAACATAAGAGCCAATATATGTTTGGAATTATTATTGAGCACCGATATGGGGGAGAAATCTGACAACTCACGGTCCCCATAAATCATGTAGCTACCATGGGTAGAAAAGGTTCATTTCGGAGGACATCTTTAGCTTTTAGTTACTTGCTTTAGTATTCAGTTGTTAGGATGATTGGGGGTCCTTTCCCAACATCCGTCTTTATTTTAGAGGCTTCGACAGATTAGTTCTCTTAGTCTTTTCCTTTCACTTGTAATTGACTAAGACAGTGGGTTGCCATTTTGACTAATTATTACTTTTAAGTTATTTTCTTGAGCTATATCTTATGTTTAAGTCTTCCGCTGAGTTAAGTAAGTCAGGTCAAGGGTTCGCTCAAGGCCAACAATGGTTATTGGGTGCCGGCCACGTTCAGGGTGTAGGCTCAGGGCATGACATTATGAATATTGATCCAAGGATAATGAAAATGTATTCTTTTTTGCATTAAAAAAAACAATTTGGAATTTTGTTTTGCAAGAGAACACTAAGCTTGAAAAATCATATTGAAATAATCTTTGGTCTTATGAATTTGCATCATTATTTTGGGGATTGGGAAGTGGTGCTAAATAGGAGAAGACTTGAACTAGGGATTTAAATGGTATGAATTTCTTTAATAGCCTGTCAGGTTTGGGTTAAAATACATAATTGAGTAATTTTAATTTAAATTGGGTTAATTTGGGGATTTCCGTCAATATAAGGGCACAAATGATGAGTTTCGTAATGGTAGGGGTAAAAATAACTTTGTTTAACAGTAATTGCATAGTCAACTAATAAACCAAAGTTGAGGGATATTTTCGACCATTTTTCCTATATTAATTATTGATCTTGCACAAGTTTTCATTATCGAAATGGACTCTAAGAATGAATTTTTTCATGGAATGTTTTCCTGGAAATTATTTTCTTAGAAAATAAGTAGATTTCATTCATATTTTATCATGTTTGGTTGGTGAGTAGAAAATATTTTTTAATGTTTGGTTAGTGAATGAAAAATATTTTCAGAAAATATATTTTATTTTTGGCTTGAGACTAAATAATATTCGATTGGAAAATCAACCCTGATAATAGTTCTAGTAGCTGACCCTGACACCTAAACTAAAACAAGACCCTAATGACCATTTCAGAATCTGACCCTGAGATCTGAGCTAGGAAATTTTTTTTTATGAAAAAAAATTTACGGGGTCTTTTGGGGTTGGTGACTTAGGAGTGTAGGGGTGGGAGTGGTATAAAAATGATTTAAAAAAAAATTTGAAATGTTTTTCAAAACAATCTTAAAAGAAAAGTTTTATGGGATGGACAAGGTAGGGGGAGGGGGCTAGGCTGTGGGGGTGGGGGTGGCGTAGAAAATGAAAACAAAATTGAAATACTTTCTAAAAATATATTTTTATAAAATATCGACGGGGTAGCGTGGGAGGGTGGTGACAGGGAGAGTAGCGTAAAAAAATTTAAAAAATTAAATTTGAAATATTTTTCAAAAGCAATTATTTTGGAGGGGAGGGGCAGGGGTTGAATGAGGCAAAAGAATCTTATCGGTTTCTTCGCTTAGAAAAGTGTTCCTTCTCTCAGTGGATTTCTATAACTCAACTAACTCAAAACAATGGTGCATTTCCAATTGAGTTTGATGCTTTTGTTTTAAAAGTCCTGGGAATGCTCTGTTTGGGTCCTTTTGGCTTCCGCATAGAATGGGGATTCTTCGCTTTTTGCACACAAGCTTTCCACGACCTGACATAGATTCGGGTGATTTAATTCAAAGGGTTCAAGACAATTTAAAATATTTTCGAAAATAATTTTTAAAATTTTTATTATTTTTTGTTTGATGAGAGGGGTGATTTGGGACAACTATAAAAATATATTTGAAAGTTATAATTTTAATGTTTTTTTAAATGGGGAGGGTCGGGTAAGGGGTATGAGTAGAGTAAGAAAAAAATTAAATGATGAACTAGAGTTTAGAAAATATTTTTCTTAATTTAGGAAGTAACGTCATTTTCCATAAAATTTGAAGGAAATAGGTTGATTTGAAAAACATTTTCCAAACATTTAAAGTCAATCAAACATGAAAAAATTGTAAAATATTTTATAGTCTCCTCCGTACCTAACACACCGTGAAGCTATTTTACAATAGGGAAAACTTGGCGGAATGTCGCCTTAATATATTTACATTTAAAATAGTGCACTTTAAAAATACGAAAAAGGTCAAATAACTGTTTGCAGTGGAAAAAATAATTGCTTCTTGCAATGAGGAATGCGTTCAACCAAACTAATTTGTCTGACAACATGCTCACATAATGTCTTTCATATCAGAATTAATATTCTCTCGAAAAGCATAAATTAACTAAACCTCTTTACCAATATACCATCAACAAATTATAACTATATTTTTGTATCTACTCAAGTGAAGGGCCTCTTGAAAGTAAGGTGTACAAAATCGAACCGAAAATCAAATCAAATCGTAAATCGAGTCAAACAAAAAAAAAATCGATTAGTAGTTTGGTTTGACTTGGTTTGGTATTGGGAAAAAAAACCCGACTATATTTGGATTGGTTTGGATTCAACTAAAAAAAAAATAAACCGTGACCAAACCAACCGGACATTACATATGTAATTTTAAAATTTTAATTTTATACATAAAAATATTTACTTTCATATCATTTTAAAATATTTCTTATACTATTTCATAGTTTTAATCTTTTAATTTATTATTTCAAGTTTAAAACTTAGGATTCGGAATGGTCCAATAAAGATTATAGTTCATATATGTTAATAATTATAATAAAACTTAAATCAAAATGAAATTAATACTAATGCAAAAAGAAAATCAATTTAACTCTAAGAATGACAATAATATTGAATATTTGTTCTTTAGTTTTACATTAGTTTAGACAATTAAAATACATAATGTAATTTTAATTTTCCTTAAATATTTAGTAATGTAACTAATACTTATTAAACTTATTTTAGCATGATATAGTACTTTTAAATTATGATTATTTTCATTTTGCTTTACAATATTTATTTTATATGATGATTTCATTATTATTTTTGGGAAAATGCATAAGTACCCCCCAACCTATGCCCCAAATTTCAGAGACACACTTATAATATACTAAGGTCCTATAACCCTCCTGAACTTATTTTACAAATATTTTTCTACCCCTTTTCGACCTACGTGGCACTAGCTTGAAAAAAAATGTCAACATGCACTGAGCCCACAAGATTTCTTTCTCAAAGAACCTGCAACATGTACATTTGAAAAAAGGTAGTTCAATTGAACAAGTAAATTAGTCTACATCCACCTCCGAGTATAGCTTCTTAAAACATACATTTTGGTGTAATCACTTAATCATTAGTGTGTTTTTACCTATTGAAACAATTAAAAATTATACTAATTTTTTTTTCATCTCTGAGTCATTTAGAATGTTATTATCCTACTCGTTCTTATGATTTTTGTTATGAAATAGAAAAATATATGTTCTTATTATCTTATTTGATAGATGTCTCCATAGTTAAGTACTAATAAAAATATTATCTTTTATTATTGAACAAGTTTACTACGGTTAAATTTGAGAAACATGATGAAAGAGAGTCTTCCGTAAAAGGAAATAATATTATTTGAATATTATTGATGGTTATAATTTCGATGGTACATACTACACTGCTCAGACTTGAACAGTATCTTGAATCATATTAAAGTAACTGTTAGTGATTCTATAAATCAGGGTTTAATTAAGGAAGTTGATGATGAAGAAATAAAGAATGCGATGTTTGCAATGCATCCTCTTAAAGCACCAGGTGTTGATGGTATGACTTCTCTATTTTTTATTGAAATATCTTATCAAAGGAAATATGTGATGTTGTTAAAAGTTTCTTTAGTACAGGATATTTTCTCCCTACATAGAATCATATTTAATCACTTTAATGCCCAAAGTTAAAAGCCCCACCTTGGTTTCACAATTTAGATCAATAAGTTTATGTTCTACCTTGTACAAGATTATTGCAAAAATTCTGGCTGCAAGAATGAAATGTGTTCTAACTAAGGTGATATCCCTTACTCAAGCGGCTTTCATCGGTCATAGACAAATAACTGACAATGTTATTTTAGCTCATGAATTTTTGCAGATGTTAAAAAACAAACGTAGAGGTAGGCAAAAATATATGGCTATGAAATTGGATATCTCGAAAGCCTATGATAGAGTCGAATGGATTTATTTACAAGAAATGCTTTTACGAATGGGTTTCCATAAAAGATTTGTCGAATGGATAATGCAATTCATCTCTACACCTACTTATAGTTTTAATATAAATGGGGAGATAGTTGGATCGGTTAAACCTACCAGGAGGATAAGACAAGGAGATCCATTATCACCATATTTATTTTTAATATGTGCTGAAGGTTTATCAACCTTATTGAACATATCATAGGAACATAATGAAATCCAAGGGCTAAAGTTGAATAGACATGGGCGAAGTGTGACTCATTTACTTTTTGTTGATGACTCCTTTATATTTTGCTCAGCGAACAATCAAAATGCAAGTTGTATAGCCAATATCTTAAAGAAATATGAACGAAGCTCTGGGCAAGTGGTTAATCTAGATAAATCAGTTATCTATTTTGAGTAAAAATGTAAGAGAGGAGAAGAAAGTTGAGATATCCTTGTTGCATGGACAACGACAAAGGAATGACATGGGTATGTACTTAGACTTACCGGCTGTTGTGGGACGCTCCAAGAAAAGGATGCTAGAGTTTATATAGGAAAGAGTCAAGACGATAATAAAAGGATGGAAGGGAAATATTTAAAGTACTGTGGGAAAAAAAATTATGCTCAAGTCCGTACTAGCAGCGATCCCTTTTTCCAAATTTTTGGTGGGGACAAATAGAGGATAAAACAAAGATGCATTTTGAGAAATGGGATAGATTATGTGATTCTAAACCAATAGGAGAATTAGACTTTAGAGATCTAAAAGCTTTTAATATGGCTCTATTATCTAAGAAAGCTCGGCGAGTTCTATCTCAACCAGATTCTTTAATAGCAAGAGTTCTTAAAAGCAAATATTTTCCAAACTCAACCTTTCTTAAAGCTTCAACATCATCTTTTGGTTCCTGGATATGGAAGAGTATTTTGTGCGGAAGAGATGTTTTGACTAGAGGATTAAGATGGAGGATTTCTGATGGGAAATATGTCAATGTGTGGATCAACCCTTGGATACCAAATAATAATGGCTTCATACCTAATAGGATTCATGGGCATAGAAATTTAGATTTAGTAGTATCTGATTTAATTAATAAGAATATGCACACATGGAAAATACATGAGCTAAATTCGTTGTTTGAAGTTGACGATGTTAATGCCATATTGTCTATCCCAATTTCTATTGCAGGTTCTAATGATAGGTTAATATGGCACCATACAAAAACAGGAAACTATGAAGTTAAGTCAGGTTACTATATCGCAAAGGATTTGATCGTAAAGCAAAGAAAAATTGGGAAGCTCAAGAGAGTTTTCATTATTTTCCTAAATGTTTTTGGGGCTTCCTAATGGAAGTTGGGAGTTAAAAATAAGCTTAAACACTTTCTGAGAAATGTGTGCTTAACTCTCTACCCGTCCATAGTAATTTAGCAAAAAGACTACACAATGTAGATAAGACTTGTAAGATTTGTGGTCTTGGACCTGAAGATATCGAACATATGTTATTCAAATATCCTCGGTCTCAACTTGTGTGGAAACAATGTCCTATAAATTGTCCTGATATAGGATATATTAATGATTTTTCTATATGGTAGTATGACTTATTCTTAAATACCAAATCTTTTCATGAATCTGTTGACTTGTTAAACTTGAGCACTAATATTATGTGGCAAATTTGAAAAGGTAGGAATAGTTGGTTGTTTAATCAGGAAAGGTTAGAAACAAGAGATATTGTCTCTAGATCGATGTTTGAGTATGAAGAATATAAAGAGTTACTAACAAAAAATCTTTCGTCTTGTTCCTCTAAAAATCATCCTTTGATTAAACTAACAACTTTGCAAGATGACATTTTACTGTTTGCAAATGCAGGATTGCAGAATGATGATGGAAGGGCAAGTATCGGTATTGCGGCTTTGGATGGCCTTGGAAACCTGCTTCATACCCATGGATCCCTAATCCAACTTGTTGGGAAAGTCATGATTGCTGAAGCGATTTCTATTAGGAAAGCTTCGGAATATGCTATCAGCAAGGGATGGAAGAGAGTGAAGATTTTATCAGATGCTAAAAATGTTGTTCATATGATTCAGAAATGAGCAGCGACTTCATGGGAGATAGAAGTGTTGTGTGAAGACATTTGGAAGCTTTCAAGCATGTTCAATCATGTCGAATTTATATATATTTCTAGGTCTGTGAAAAAAATAGCAGATAAGTTAGCTAGATACTCTATCTCTTTGTTGAAGGAAATCTCTTGGGAGAAGTTTTTCCCAAGTTGGATCATCCAGGATGCAAAAGATATGTTTAAACTATATATTCCGTTGATGCAATAATAAAAGAGGTTTTGTTTCACAGAAAAGAAAATACTACACCGCTCAAATTTTATAATAAGTCTTTAAATATGTCAATGAATCACATAAATTTAGTCATTGTGATTAATTTATCGTATGTATCAAGTGCAAAAGAAAACGTAGATTCACTGATTCTCTATGGAGGAATACAAAATGTACCCTGATGTATTAGCAAACACACACCATTTTCCCTCCATTCCGGCGAACAACAGCACTTCAACAAACCAGGAACCATGGTGGCGTGCTTGAAATTTCCAAATCTGAACCGGAGAAGCCACATATCGGTAATTCTCTGTTTTTTGCTAAATCTGGCCGGAAAATTCCTACCACCAACAACAACTTTCACCTCTAGTCACGCTACCAAATTTGACTTGGTAAGTGTTCACTTTCTCAATAATTTTTCGTGGATCATTTAATTAGTTTTCTAGTTTCCCTTAAAATTAGATGACGACTTCTTTTAAAATTCGTCTATTCTTTAAATTCTATCAACTGATTGTTTTTTGAGTCACCATGACGTTTCGCCTTATTCGAATAAAGAAGGAAATTAAATAATACTCTCTTTTTCCATAATTGAGTCATTTAGAATGTTATTATAGTACTTGTAAGTTTTAATTAAATAAAATAATATCCATTGTTATTAAATTATTTGACAAATGTCTCCATATTTTAATACTAATAAAATGATTATCTTTTATTATTAGACAAGCTTACTTCGGCAACATGAAGAAAGAGAGTCTTCTATAAAATGGATTATAAATATTTGAATCATTGTTATGGTTACATAGTTTCGATGATATATACTACACATATAATAAGTCTTCAAATAAATCAGTCACATAAATTGAGTTATCGTGATATGTATCAAGTACAAAAAAAGAATGCACACTCATTGATGTTCTAAGGAGGAATGTACCATGGTGTATTGGCTTATGGCATTGAAAGTGTGTTGATATTCATTTTGGCACGTATGTTTTATTTTCATACTTAATTTTTAATATTTTATTTAACGCACGAGTTATTTTCAAATTTGTTGTTTATCTTAAAACGAGTTCTCTTCAAGTTGATCAATATGGTTTGTATAATTTTAATATATTATTAAGATCGTTTACTACTAGTAGTTGATCCTAGTAACAACTTTTCAATATGAAAATCAAATTGATCAATTAGAAGAGATTCCATTTAATATGAAAACTAATTGAAAACTACAGCTTGCATATGAAAAAGTATAATATTAAGAAAATGAAGTGTGAAAAGAAAACGTACTTGTCAAAAGGAGTATCAAAACATTTTCAACGTACATAAGCCAAAGAATCATGATAGATCGTGTGATCCTCCTTAGAGTGTTATGGAACAAAACATTTTCAACGTACATAAGCCAAAGAATTATGATAGATCGTGTGATCCTCCTTAGAGTGTTATGGAACCTGCATTCTTTTTTGCACATGGTACATATAATAAATTCATTTTGAAAGCTAAATTGGCATCGTTTGAAGATTGGTTATAATATATCAATAGTGTTTTCTTTATCATTGAAATTTTGTATCCTAAAAACAATTCAGATATTATTCTTCTATTTTCAAGACTCTCTTCCCATATGTTTCTCATATTCAACTTGAGTAAACTTGTGTAACAACAAAAAAATCAACCTTTATTGCTATCAAAATGTGGCAATATATACCAAAGAAGGTAATTAGAAAGGAAAATATTTGTTTCATAAAAACTACAAGAAAAATAATAACATCATGATAAGAAAAAAAGTAATACAATATTAAAACATTTCAATATCTAATAACATACTAATGATCAAGCAATTACACAAAACATGTTTATAGAAGTTAGAACCACATGTCAATGTTGTCTTGTTTATTGATTCAATCAACCTACCATTTTTCAAATAGACTTGTTATATGTTCTTTTAGAAAACATTTGAGGTCATGCGGACAAAGTGTTCACATATATGATAGAAATTAATTTGTCCATCAGAAATTATCATTATCAACAACAACAACATAGGTAGGACCTCAATTTTTTCTGAAAGAACCTGCAACATTTAGATTTAGAAAATGGTAGGTTCAATTGAACAAGTAAATAAGTGTACATCCACTTCTAAGTATAGCTTCTTAAAATATATGTATTTGGTGTAATCACTTAATCATTAATATACTTTTACCTATTGAAACAATTTAAAATCATTACTCTCTTTTTTTAATCGTTGAGTCATTTAGAACGTTATTATTGTACTTATGATTTTTTAAAATAAAAAAATATTCATTTTTATTAACTTATTTGACAAATGTCTTCATATTTCAATAATAATAAAAGGATTATTTTTTATTATTAGACAAGCTTACTCCAGCAACATGAAAAAATAGAGTCTTCTATAAAATAGAATAAAAGTATTTGAATCATTGTTTATGGTTACAAAGTTTCGGTGGTATATACTATAGTACTTAGACATTATAATAAGTCTTCAAATAAGTCCGTGGATCACATAAATTTGGTCATCAAGTGTAAAAAAAGAATCTACATTTATTAATGTTCTAAGGAGGAATGCAGAATGTAACATGATAGTATTGACTTATGCGCATTGGACGTGTATTGATATTTATTTTGGCACATATTTTTTATTTTCATGCTTAATTTTTTAATATTTTTCTTAGGCATGCAAGTCATTTTCAAATTTGTTGTTTATCTTAAAATGAGTTCTCTTCTAGTTGATCCATATGATTTGTATAATTTTAATTTATTAGTAAGATCGTTTACTATTAGTAATTGATCTTAATAACTGCTTTCATAATGAAAGTCAAATCGTTCAATTAGAAGAGATTCCATTTAGGCCAAACTCATAAACAGATCCCTAAACTTGTTGAGTTTTTTCCCTCAGATACCTCAACTACGTCATTTTCCTATTGAATCATTGAATCACCCATAATTTGTCCTTTTAAACACTGTTGATTGATTTTGATTGATTTTTCTATTGTAATTGTCTTTAATTGTGTTTGTATTGTAATGATTTTGATTGAAGGAATGAAAACAAACTATGTGAATCTCAGTTGTTCTCTAATGTGATCAAATGACTTGAAGTAAAACAAAGTATTCTCAAATATTTTCATTATCAATTGGACTAATGAGTTCTGGAAATACATATGTACCCTCCATCAATACGCCTCACAAAATATGATTCTACATCAGCCAACAACATTTGTTTAAAAGGAACAAATTATGGATGGTTCAATGATTCAATAGAAAAATAGCATAGTTGAGGTACCTGATGGGAAAAACCCAACAAGTTTAGAAATCTGTTTATGTATTTGGCCTTCCATTTAATATGAACAGTTAATTGAAAATTACAGCTTGCATATGAAAAATATAGTATTTAAAAAATGAAGCGCGAAAAGAAAACATACTTGTCAAAAGGACTATCAAAATACTTTCAACGTGCATGACCCAAAGAATCATGATAAATTCTGCAATCCTCCTTAGATTACGTGCTATGGAACCTGTATTCTTTTTTGCACATGGTGCATATAATAAATTCATTTTGAAAGCTCAATTGGCATTTTTTGAAGATTGGTTATAATCTTTCAAAAATGCACTATTTATCATTGAAATTTTGTAATCCTATTGAAAGATCCATATATTATTCTTCTATTTTCAGGACTTTCTTCCACCATGTTTCTCATATTCAGTTTGAGTAAGCTTGTCTAAAAACAAAAAATCAACCTATATAAGTATCAAAATGTGGCAATATCTACCAAAGAAGGTAATTGGAAAGGAAAATCTTTGTTCAATAAAAATTATAAGTAAAATAATAACATTATAAGTGACTCATGATATTAAAAAAATTCAATAGCTAACAACATATTAATGATCAAGCAATTATACAAAATATATGTTTAGAGAAGTGATAACCACAGGTCAATGTTGTCTTGTTTACTGATTCAATTAACCTACCATTTTCCAAATGGACATGTTATAGGTTCTTTTAGAAAACATTTGAGGTCATGTGGACAAAAAGTTATATATGATAGAAATTATTGTATCCATAGTTTAGAAATTATCATTATCAACAACAATATCATATTAAGTACAATTCAACAAGTCAAGCTGAGTAAGATATAGTGCATGTAGATCTTAATCATACTCTGAGAGTTATAGAGGCTATTTATGGTAGACTCTTTGTTGAGAAGTTATGAAATAGTACATTTTAATTTACTTATCTTGTGAAATATTGCTTTTTGAAGCGATAATCTAGTTTTAAAGGATGGACAAGAATATATAACTTTGGGATTGAGACGTAGTTGTGTAACGAAAGTCATTAGATGCTACAAACACTACTAAAAATTACTATTTTCGCATTGAACTTTTCTACTGAAATATTTTGGTTTAATTGGTGAGAAGGAAAAAATATAGTAATGTTTTCATATGGCAGGATTAAAAAATTTCTCCCTATCTCAACGAGAATATGTTCTTCACGATACCTTTAAAAATTATGAGTGATAAAATAGTATTCTACATCACATAATTTCTGAGTGATTTGCCGTGAAAAAAACAATAGTTTCTTGCAATGAGGCAAGTGTTCAACCAAACTATTTTGTTTGTCAACATGCTCACATAACAATAGTCATACTGAAATTAATCTTCTTTCAGAAAACACTAATTAAATAAACCCGTTTAGTAGTATATCATCAACCAAAACTATAAAAAGTTTAATAAACATTGTCTCTTTAAAGACAATAAATAGAACTCATAATGGTGCATCACTCAAATCAATTTAAACAACAACAATATACACAACCTTGTATTTACATTATAAAGGTAAAGACACTATATCCGAAAGACACTTGATTCGAGTAAGCATGTCACAAGTACTTGAAATCTTGTCTTCTTTTAAAATGCACATACTTATATTTAGTATATATTTCACTTAATAAAGTTCCTATTTTCGATCTCATTTCTTAAAATGTCGGATTAGTTCATTAGCAGTATGCCAGTACCAAGGATCCGCTTGGAATCATTCGTGATCTTGAATACAGTCACACCTAAAGGGTAGACTTGGGTCAAGACAAGTACTTGATAGTCCACATGTCATAGTGTGAATTATATGCACATCTTTTACAGGTAATACAAGATATATATTTGGCTTGGAATCCCGTAAGTCATAATGTGAATTATACTCGTATCTTGTAGAGATCATGAGAAATACTTGTTTGATAGTTCATAAGGTAAAATCATTGAAAAATATTTCAGTTCATAAACCATAATTCATAATTTGAAATCATGCCATACATGACAAGGTTCATATTTTCTATAAAAAGTTCATAGGATTTATGTTTTGAGAAAAAAGGTCATATCATTATAATTCATACTTTTTGAAATCTCGTAGTAAACAAAGGGGTTGATCTTAGTTGAGTTGGGTTGAGTATTTTTTTAGTTGAGTTGACACAATGTAATGTTTTTCTTTTTATCAGTTCAAGCTTTTGTTTATTTTCAGAGTTCCCCTTAGATGTTCGTATATTCAATGAAATTGAATTTATTTGGCCTGCATCTTTTCATGATGCAAATACAGATATTTAGGGTCATCAACGCGCGCTCCATTGATATCAATTATAGTCATAATTAGCTTTGGTGATTCTCCTTGCTTCACAAGGTTCCACATTTACTTTCCAATTAGTTAGGATTTCGTGGGTCTTATCCCAACTTTCATCATAGTTATTAGAGGCTTCTCAGACATTTGTAGTTGAGGAGTATTTTCCTATCTCTTTTGTAATGTTTTAAATACTTAAGTTGAATAATTATGTTTTGAGTTTTCCGAGTATACTAAGTTAAAACTATTTCATAAATGGTATCTTTATAAGTTGAGTTTGCATTTGTGATTTCTATTTCACTTGTTTTAAAGACATGTTTCCATCGTCATGGAAAAGCCAATGGAGTAGGAACTTGCGCCAGAAAAGTTTTGAGTAGTGACTTGGAAATTTCTAGCCTTCGCAAGAATCAGACGAAATCTGAGTCAGGTGAGGTCTAGAGAAATTTGGTAATGAATGGAGATTCTAATTAAGAATTTTATCACATAAGTGGATACCCAATACGTTAAGGAGCCTATACTACTTTACAGAATCATATACGGGCGAGTAGAATTCACGAAATTGATCTCGACGAAATAAGTAGGGGAAAAATCTCAATTTCATTATTTTCTACAAAACTTCATTCTTAAGAGTTGAGAGATGACCCAGGATAATTCTTGACAGTTTCCATGATTTATAATGCTAAAGGTAAGAAAATTACTCCCCTAATCCGTATTTTGATTTCTAGAACTTAGAATCTTAGGTAATTATCATTTGGGAGAGAGTTTTGACCTGAAATTGATGGTAGGGGGGAAAGCCTTAGATGAACGTTAAGATCATGGGTTTGGTCTTGGGTTATTGAGTTTGTTATAATGCGGGTAAATTGAACCTTATTTATTGATCGTTGAGTTAAATTACTTGTTTATTTACCAAGAACAAGTTGAAAGACTCTGCAAACAAGACTCAAGTGTCTTAGGAGTAATCAAATTAGTTTCGAGGTAGGTGATGGTTTTATGTCCCATTGTGTGATATATGATGAATAATTGTTTCATTTTATGAGTGCATGTATGTGAATCAATATAATGAAATCATGATGTGAGAACATTACATGCCATGAACATGTTACTTAATTGTATGATTTGAGTATTGTTCATTATGGATATGGTTGTGACTGTGGTTGTGTTGACTTGATCACCTGTCACGTCTCGACACATAATTCTTCCATTGATTAATGAGACAGGCCAAGGGTTTGCTTGTGGACTAGAAATGGTTCACGAGTGTCGGTCACGTCTAGGGTATAGTCTCGGGGCATGACAAGTACATGAAGATCGTTGTCAATGATTTAGAATTATCTTTGCCAATTTCAGGAGGAATTACCCTCCGCTGACGCCGTAAATGCTACTCTTCTTTATAGTTTCCCAATCGTCGACGATAAGTTAAACTCTGTGACATTCGTTGCGACAATCTTTTCTGGGATCGATTCGGAAAATAGGTATACGTTTATGTTGGCTATTATGTCAGTCAACCGCGGCATTCTTGCTGCTATCATTCTGGACTTGGAGGTCGGGTATTTTCTAAGGATAGGATATCAAAGTTGATAATTCATGTGTTTGTATTTGATATCTGATATTAGAAAATATATTTGGTTGTTGTATTTATGTGTAACATCTCGTAATTCGAAATAGCTAGGAATAAGCTAAGAAACTAAAATATATCACTTTTGGAAAGAAAAGGGAAAATCTGGAAAATTTCCTAATTTTAAAAAGTGAGTTTTTGTTCATTTTCAAACAGCGTCGAGTTTGCACAATTTTGATATCGTATGAGAATGATACGTCTTTCGGAAGTTGGGTTGTTGAAGTAAGGAAAGTCCAATTCCGGATTTTAGTAAGGATAAAGTAGTCTTTTTACCATTTATTTCCTAAATCATTTTAAGGGTTTAATTGGGGTAAAAACAAGTTTTGGTCGGATTAAAATAAGTATTTTCACGCATAGGGCTTGGAAGAAAAGATAAGAGAAGCAGAGGAAGGGAGAAAGATCAAGATTTCGCCAAGAACGTCAATAAATTCTAGTGGAATTTGTGGGGGGTGATCACTATTGAGGTATGTGAGATCTTTCGTGTTAATTAATTCATTCA
Organism: Solanum sitiens; assembly: GCA_016801875.1. Taxonomy (NCBI): domain Eukaryota; kingdom Viridiplantae; phylum Streptophyta; class Magnoliopsida; order Solanales; family Solanaceae; genus Solanum; species Solanum sitiens. Next base: position 1,472,697 of record JABWTJ010000486.1, on the reverse strand, counting down.
TACATCAATCTTGCTTCAGTTTTGTAGTTTTTGAGTTCCATATGATTTGAAGTGAGTTCTTGATAAATCTTATCGAATCCGCTTTGGTTGAGTTGATTGAATACCCATTGATGTTGATTAGTAGTTTCCAATGTCGTTTTTGAGTTAGATCTGTTGAGTATTGATAGTATTGATGACCCTAAGGGTTTGGGGATAGAACTACGGAGGTTTAGACGTTTTTGGATTTGAAAACAAGTTGAAAAATCCATCACAAGCCCGGCGCATCGCGCCTGCAGTGCGCTTGAAGCTAGCCTCAGTCAACTGAGGCTGCGCGGCGCGCCACTAGTACGCCCAAGCCAACGTTTTTCGTCCAGTTTTTGTAGTTTAGTCCTTTTAAGTCCTTCCAAGGTACATTAACATCTTTCAATGATTCTAACACCTAGAAATCATCAAAAAAAAAAAATCAAATCATAACCTTGAATCCATAATTCAATTCAAGGAAAGTTAATATCAAAGTCAAGGAAGTTAAGCAGTCAAGTCTAAAGATAAGAAGTAAGTTAAAGTAAAGTTCTTAAAGATTTTCATGAGTCTTATTTAAAACATTTTAACTTTGTTTTAAGACTTAAGTTTCAAGCTAAGTAAAGAGTAAGTTAAAGTTCTTTTCTTCAAAGGTATATGGGACTAAGTATTCCCAAAGAGACTTAAAATGTTTTAACATTTAACTAGTATGGATACTTTGATTTCCAGGGAGCCTTAGGGCAAGTTTTCAGAAAAGAACTATAGCTTTCTAAAAGAAGCAAGCAGGGAAACTATGATTTCCAAGATAGCTTTGAGCTAAGTATTTTGAACACTAATCTCAAAACCACATTATTAGTATATTTTTAAAACATAAGAGTCATCATATTTTTGAGAGTAGTATTGAGCACCGATATGGAAGAGAATTCAAACAATTCATAGCCCCCCATAAACTATGTGGCTATCATTGGTAGAAAAGGTTCATTTAGGAGGACATCTTTAGCTTTTAGTTACTTGATTTAGTATCCAGTAGTTAGGATGATTGGGGGTCCTGTCCCAACATCCCTCTTTATTTTAGAGGCTTCGTAGACAGATGGTAGTAGTTCTCTTAGTCTTTTCCTTTCACTTGTAATTGACTAAGACAGTGGGTTGTCATTTTGACTAATTATTACTTTTAAGTTATTTCCTTGAGCTATATCTTATGTTTAAGTCATCCGCTGAGTTAAGTAAGTCAGACCAAGGGTTCGCTCAAGGCCAGCAATGGTCATTGGGTGTCGACCACGTCCAGGGTGTAGGCTCGGGGCATGACATTATGAATATTTATCCAATGATAATGAAAATGTATTCTTTTTTGCATTAAAAAATTGATTTGGAACTTTGTTTTGTAACAGAACACTAAGCTTGAAAAAATCAAATTGAAATAATCTTTGGTCATGTGAATTTGCATCGTTATTTTGGGAGGGAAATTGGGAAGTTGTGCCACATAAGTTTGGTCAATGGTCATAGGTGTTTAATATATTGTGTTTCATTGAGTTTAAGGGTTCCCTTGACAAATTCATAAGTAGAAGGGTCCACTTTACACCCGATACAAGTATAAGGATCTATCATACCATTGCCTTAGAAAAATAATATTCGATTCGAAAATCAACCCCGATAATTGATCTAGTAGCCGACCCCGACACACAAAGTAAGACAAGACCCTAATGACCATTTCAGAATCTGACCCTGAAATCTGAGCTAGAAAATATTTTTCAAAAATAATTTTTTTTGAAAAAAAATTTACGGGGTCTCTAGGGGTTGGGGACTTGGGAGTGTAGGGGTGGAGTGGTATAAAAATGATTTTTTAAAAAAAATTTGAAATATTTTTCAAAACAATCTTAAAAAAAAAATTATGGGGTGGCCAAGGTAGTGGGAGGGGGCTAGGTTGTGGGGATGGGGGTGGCGTAGAAAATGAAAACAAAATTGAAATACTTTCTAAAAATATTTTTTTATAAAATATCGACGGTGTAGCGTGGGAGGGGGGTGGCGGGGAGAGTAGCGTAAAAAAGTTTTAAAAATTAAATTTGAAATATTTTTCAAAAGCAATTATTTTGGGGGGAGGGGCCGGGGTTGAATGAGGTAAAAGAATCTTATCGTTTTCTTCGCTTAGAAATGCGTTCCTTCTCTCAGTGGATTTCTATAACTCAACTAACTCTCAACAATGGTGCATTTCCAATTGGGCTTGGTGCTTTTGTTTTAAAAAATCCAGGGAATGCTCTGTCTCGGTCCTTTTGACTTCTGCTTAGAATGGGGATTCTTTGCTGTCCGCACACAAGCTTTCCACGACCTGGCATAGAGTCGGGTGATTTAATTCAAAGGGTTCAAGAAAATTTGAAATATTTTTTAAAAATAATTTTAAAATTTATTTTTTTTTATTTGATGAGAGAGGTAATTTGGGATAAGGATAAAAATATATTTTAAATTTATAATTTTATTTTTTTAAATGGGGAGGGCCAGGTACGGGGTATGAGTAGAGTAAGAAAAAAATTAAATGATGAGCTCGAATTTTAGAAAATATTTTTCTTAATTTAGGAAGGAAGACCATTTTCCATAAAATTTGAAGGAGATGAGTTGATTAGGAAAATATTTTCAAAACATTTAAAGTCAACCAAAAATGAAAAAATTGTAAAACATTTTATAGTATCCTCCGTACCTAACAAACCGTGAAGCTATTTTATAATAGGAAAAACTTGGCGGAATGTCACCTTAATATATGTACATTTAAAAAATACGAAAAAGGTCAAATACTTGTTTGCAGTGGAAAAAATTGATTGTTTCTTGCAATGAGGAATGTGTTCAACCAAACTAATGTTTGGGTATATACTATTAATCATGTGTTTTGACATAAGTATTCTAACAATTTTCAAGATTAAACATCTAAGTGTGAGATTGTTAGGGTATATACAACCATGCATTTGGATATAGTACATTATAACAATTGTGATGGTTAAAAGTCTAAGTGGGAGATTGTTGGGATATATACTATTAACCATGTGTTAAGAAATAATATTTATTAGAGAATAAATATTTGCTCAATTTCAATAGATCATATATTCGTTTATGGCGTCTATTTACTTATATAGTAGATGATTTAGTGTGTAGAGTTTTAGCTTACACACAGAGGATTAAATCATCGGTTCTTATAAGTATAAAGTTTTGGTTCACAATCTAGGATGGAAATTGGACATGCCATAGGGTACGATTGTAGCACAAGATTATATGTAATTTGTCCTGATTATGGGAACGGTATAGTTCCAACTTCTTGTGCTAGTACATTTTGTATGTATTGAACGGGACCGAGTAGAGATAGTTGTTTTAGACTGACTGACAAAAACATATTCTCTAAACTATTAAATGTACTTATATTCTTAATCCTGATATAACTATTATGATCTGTATATATTAATTGTCGTTTTGATTTATTAAAAGGTGAGATTCTGAGATGGGTCAATATGCCTAGTAAGTTGGATGATAATAATATATATTGGTGAAATAATAAGTTAGTTAATGGAATCCATGTCTCGTTATAGAGATTGATTGATATGCCTTTTTGAGAAACTTATAAGTTTTCATTGTGTCAAATCTTGCAAGTGGATTTATGAATCCGACACATGAAATAAGTTAACTAGTGCTCTAAAGGAAATTAATCGTTAAGTTAAATTCGTCAGTAATTTAATTTATTGATTAGTATCTGAAATCTTAACATGGGGAATTGCATAAGTGTTTAATAGGGAATTACGAAATAGAGGAGTGCAATTACGAATTTCTAGTGGAATGATTTGTAATTTATTATGGTAAGAATAATTCAAATTAATTATTTGGAATTATTTCCATAATAGGAAGCCTCGGTAATTAATTATGTGGTCCCTATAGTGCCCATATTTAACTAGAACTCAGAATCCTATTTTTATGCAAAAAGGAAGAATAATATGGGTTTTTCTAGTCTTCTAGAAAAACTAGGTTTTCTAGTCCATTTTGGATTAGGAAGACATCTCTATAAATAGGGATTCTCCTAACCTAGAAAAGTGATGATTATATTCAATGCTTGCCCACCCAAGTATTGAGAGAGTTCAGATGTGACTTGGGATCACTGCAGAAGACCATAGCTATCTTGCAGATTCGCTTGAAGATCCGTTTAACTTGGAGATTCGCTTGAAGGTATCCGCTACCGCTTCAAGAGGTATTTATCAAATTAACTTTTAGTTTGTTTATGTGTTCTAGCATGATTAATGTGTTCTAGCATAAACGGTATTGGTTGTCTATTATTCATGTAAGTAGTAAAGATCCTTGATATGCTTCCGCTGTGAATATATGTTTTCCAACAATTGGCATCAAGAGCCATGCTTGCATCTAAATAGATAACTCAAATTATATGTATATGGTTTAATTATACATATGTTTTCTTTAAAAATTTTAAAGGTAAATTTTTTATGTTCGATGTGTGTTGTTTGGACCGGATTGGTCAGGATTAATCTAAGTTTTTTTATGACTTTTGAATTATAAAAGTTAACAAAATAGATTTTGACCATTGAAGCTGCCCACGTCTGAATTAAATTGTTGCCAGCAATTATTAATCACATAGATCGGTATCAATATTGTTGGGTAAATTGAGAAAAAGGTTTGGATATTGCATCTTGTCCTATAAGAATCTCAATGGCAATTATTTTATAATATATGTCATATGATACTAAACTACTAAGTGAATGGTTTGATTATTTTTTTTGTGAATCACCTATTATAAAATCTTTGTGACAGCAAGATTGTTTTTTTATTATTATTCATCAAATCCAATTTTTTAAAAAATAATCAAGGCCATATATTATATGATTGGTTGCCGTAAGGAATAAAGTGGCGGGGCAGGCCGGCGGCTACTGTTCAAGACGATTTTCACATGAGAAAATTTTGGGTTTTCTTTTCCTTTTGTTTAAAAATAATTAGAGCAATATTTTACATATTATAAATTAAGAATTTTGTGATTAATGAATTGTTACTATTAAAGTGATTTATTTATTTTGGAATCATCGAAAATTCTTAAAGATTTATATTATATGTGAGATCATATCAATACATGAATTATGATTAATAAATAGGATTTACAAAAGTGATCTATTTATTTGAGTTATTAAAATGTCTTCAATGTATCATGTATAAATTGTTCTAAGAGAATACTAGTGGTAAATATTCATTTATACGAATGGAGATTTACCATGAGATACTAGCAATGCTTAATTAATTCATGAGAAGTGATATTAAAGTTTTTTCATTGGTGTGAAAGGGAAAAACATAATATTTGAATTCTAAGATGTATTAATCGAGAGGACAATTTGTTATAAGAAGGTGTTGTGTGTCTTAGCCAAAGAAAGAACACAAGTACGCCTTATGCTCATGAGATAATTATTATAAGAGAATGAAAATTTTAAACTAAAATTATGCCTAAAACGACTTATGATAAGATCATTCTTTATTTTAGTTAGGTTTATGTTAAATTTGGAACATGATTGCACATGGTTATTTGACATGAATTTGTATGTGATAAGAATGTAGGTCATATTGTTTTAACTCCTAAATATGTTTAAATCACTTGAATTTGAATTTGGTAATAGATTTGGAAATAAATATGTTTATAGACTCCAATTGATCTGAAATTTGGTAAGTTCATTGATAACGGCCTAGTAAGAAGTACTCATTGCTATGTTGTTATAATTTTAGAGGTCGTTAAAATGATTTTAAAGTTGTTCTTTGGAATTAAAATGTGATTTAGTATGAATAACATCCTTTATGTTGATTTTATATATGTTATATGTGTTACATGATTACACATGATGAGTTAACATAAATTGATAAATGATTAGGATGTGGATCTATTTGTTTTTCCTTAAATCGTTTGAATCTTAATTTGATTAAGAGATTTGGAGATAAATATTATTTCCGAACTCCAATTGATCAGAAATTCGGAAGGTTCATCAGAAACAATCAAATTTAAAATACTCATTTTATGCAGTGTTTTGGTAATTTGAGATCGTTTAGATGATATTTTTAGATAATTTTTGTATCTTGAAAAATTAATTTTACCGAAAAAAAATTTACTTGACTATAATATAGTGGTGATAGAGTTTGTTCTCTATGGTCTTGATGACTAAATTTTTGTGAAGTATTAAGTTCATGTGTTGGCTTAGACCTTCCTCCATAACGCATGAAATTAATACAAGTCATTAAAATTTAATCTCTAGTTTTGATTATCTGTATTGACTCTCTTAAACTGAGTAATATTTGATTGGATCAATGGATCTAGGGATAATGATATTCACTCAACTTAAATTAACATATACTCTCCATCTGAGTTGGCCTTTGTTTTAAATTTGTTGAAGTGAATATCTGACACCACATATGTATGTTGCATGAGTAGTCATTTTTTCATCAAAATTTTTTTGTTCAAGATGCATGGATATCTATGAGGTGTGTTTTGAATTTCAATATTCAATGTATACATAAACATGTTTTTCTTTTGGAATTTTAGAATTTTGTTCTTTATTCTTGACTCGTGTATCTATTTCACAAAATGATGATATATGATAAGAATTACTGAGCGGGAAAATCTTAAATTCTATTTTGGCCAAACAACGTTTTCAACCAAATTGATCATAGTTTTGAAATTCGAAAAAAAAAAGAACTCTGATTGATCTGAAATTTGGTAGATCATAAGAACGACCTAGTAAGAAATTAATTTTTTTTGGATCGTTATATGAGTTATTGGTCATATTTGATTAAATAGTAGTGAAGTATTAATTTTATGTGCTGGCTTAGACCTTCCTCCCTAACGGATGAAATTGATACAAGTCACTATGTGTTTAATTGTCTAGTTTTGATAATCTATGTTAACTCTCCTAAATTGAGTAATATAAGATTGGATCAATGTAGCTAGAGGATTTTCACTTGACTTAAACTAATAGTAGATTCTCCAACTGAATTAGGTCTGTATAAGTTTATGGAGTGAATAATCGGTCATTGTACATGTGTATTGCATGAGTAGTTCTCCAATCCCAACAATTGGCTATTCGAGATGCATGAATATATATGTATAAATGAGCCCTGAATTTCGTTATTCGGGATTATTCGAAATATTATGATCTATTTAAAGTATTGTGTCTCATATTCTCAATAGACTTTACACACCCACTTAGTACTACTTAAGATTTTCTCTTGGTAGAGATAAGATATTAACTTAATGAATGCATTGTGTATGTACCTTATGTTAGAAGAAATTATTTTTTCAGTTTCTAACCAGATAAGAGATGAGTATATAATATATTTTTGTAACTCTTCTACCATTGAGTTTGATAAATATTTTATTTCTTGTGGTATATTGATTCATGGTTATTTTATAAGTATGAGAGAATTAAATTATACTAATTTGTCTCATAAGTGAAAATATCTTTTAAATTGAATGAGACTTATCTGTACATTAAGGTCTAAGCCATTTATTCTGAATAGAATTTTGAGGTTGGATAATGAATGGACATAACTGTTCATTGAAAGTGAAGTCACTACCAACATGTACGTTTTGTTTAGAAGGAAAAAATGACTAAGAGACCTTAGTTTTCCTCTTAAAAAGGATTTAAGAGGTAGTGATAAGTTATAATTAATCTATTCTGATTTGTGTAATAAATGAGCACATGGGCAAGAGGTAAATTTGAGTTTTTGAGTTTTCAAGAAAATTAGTCGTGATATGAATATAATTTTTGATGTTTTATATGTCTAAATGTCTTGATAAACTCAAGATATTTAAAACACATGAAAAATATATAAAGTCACTACAATCTGATTATAGTGACGTAAACCTCTTAGCTCATAAGTCACTTATCTTATAGAATATTTATCTTTCAATTGTCTGCACTAGACACTCTATGATAGGTTGGTGTAGAAGAGAAAAGAATTAGACGCTTATGAAGATTATGAGATTAATTATTGAATTATTATTAGTTATTTTGTTTCTTTTGGGATAGGTTCTAATAACTACATATTACATTCTGAATTCAGTTTCTTTCATATTAGTACCTTGAGCAACTATAGAACTAGTTGGATTTGACGTAAGTCTAATCTGTGACATGTTCAGATATAGGATTGTCCAGCACATGTGCTGAGTGGGAGAACAAGAAAAATTGGAATTAAGAACGGAATGTATGTGTTAATTTGATATCCTAAAGAATGAAACAAGGTTTATTGTAATGTCCTAAAGAAAATAAGTCAATTGTTAACACAACTTTCTGATTTTTAGAAAAGGATAATTTTAGTAAACCATGTTCCTAGAAGTAAATTATCTTTACCAGAATTGAACAAAGAAATAACAAATAAGTCAATTGTAAATTCACACGCTCAAGAACAGCTAATGGGTATGTCAGAATTGACGTCCCATTGCACTTAAGTAGTGGGGGAAACGTTACTAGACATAAGAAAACTACTATCTCAAGTAGTTGGAGTGATGTTGAGCAAATAAAAAGAACACTTCATGAGAAGTTGTTAATATTTCATTATCGAAAGATTTGAAGAAAATATTAAAACTCAAGAACATGAAAGTGTGATTATAATAGTAGTACTTAGTCATAGTGGGAGAATCATAACGAAGATTGAGTTGTTTTGTATGCTTGAGAGAATTTTTATGATAGAACTCCTGAAAAGAAGTACACTCTTGGAGAGTTTCATGATAAGGTCTCTAAAGATCTAGTACAAAATCGATTTGTTACGACGAAGCACTACTAGACAAGATTGCATAAGAAAATAGCTTGATAAATTTTCTTTCGATAAGAAATAAAGAAATGCCTGTGAAAGTTGTAAATGCATAGTTAAGAGTCTAAGTGGAAGATTGTTTGGATATATACCATTAATCATGTGTTTTGACATAAGTATAATAACAATTTTCAAGATTAAACATCTAAGTGTGAGATTGTTAGGGTATATACTATTAACCATGCATTTGGATATAGTACATTATAACAATTGTGATGGTTAAAAGTCTAAGTGGGAGATTGTTGGGATATATACTATTAACCATGTGTAACAAATAATATTTATTAGAGAATAAATATTTGTTCAATTTCAATAGATCATATATTCGTTTATGGCGTCTATTTACTTATATAGTAGATGATTCAGTGTGTAGAGTTTTAGCTTACACACAGAGGATTAAATCATCGGTTCTTATAAGTATAAAGTTTTGGTTCACAATCTAGGATGGAAATTGGACATGTCATCGGGTACGATTGTAGCACAAGATTATATGTAATTTGTCCTGATTATGGGAACGGTATAGTTCCAACTTCTTGTGCTAGTACATTTTGTATGTATTGAACGGGACCGAGTAGAGATAGTTGTTTAAGACTGACTGACAAAAACATTTTCTCTAAACTATTAAATGTACTTATATTCTTAATCCTGATATAACTATTATGATTTGTATATATTAATTGTCGTTTTGATTTATTAAAAGGTGAGATTCTGAGATGGGTCAATATGCCTGGTAAGTTGGATGATAATAATATATATTGGTGAAATAATAAGTTAGGTGATGGAATCCATGTCGCGTTATAGAGATTGATTGATATGCCTTTTTGAGAAACTTATAAGTTTTCATTGTGTCAAATCTTGCAAGTGGATTTATGAATCCGACACATGAAATAAGTTAAGTAGTGCTCTAAAGGAAATTAATCATTAAGTTAAATTCATCAGTAATTTAATTTATTGATTAGTATCTGAAATCTTAACATGGGGAATTACATAAGTGTTTAATGGGGAATTACGAAATAGAGGAGTGCAATTACGAATTTCTAGTGGAATGATTTGTAATTTATTATGGTAAGAATAATTCAAATTAATTATTTGGAATTATTTCCATAATAGGAAGCCTCGGTAATTAATTCTGTGGTCCCTATAGTGCCCATATTTAACTAGAACTCAGAATCCTATTTCTATGCAAAAAGGAAGAATAATATGGGTTTTTCTAGTCTTTTAGAAAAACTAGGTTTTCTAGTCCTTTTTGGATTAGGAAGACATCTCTATAAATAGGGATTCTCCTAACCTAGAAAAGTGATGATTAGTATTCTATTCAATGATTGCCCACCCAAGTATTGAGAGAGTTCAGATGTGACTTCGGATCACTGTAGAAGACCATAGCTATCTTGCAGATTCGCTTGAAGATCCGTTTAACTTGGAGATTCGCTTGAAGGTATCCGCTAACGCTTCAAGAGGTATTTATCGAATTAAATTTTAGTTTGTTTATGTGTTCTAGCATGATTAATGTGTTCTATCATAAACGGTATTGATTGTCTATTATTAATGTAAGTAGTAAAGATCCTTGATATGCTTCCGCTGTGAATATATGTTTTCCAACAACTAATTTGTCTGACAACATACTCACATAATACCTTTCATATTAGAATTAATATTCTTTCGAAAAGAATTAATTAACTAAACCTCTTTATCAATATACCATCAACAAATTACAACTTTTTTTTTGTATCTACTCAAGTCAAGGGCCTATCGGAAGTAAGGGTGTACAAAATCAAACCAAATCAAATCAAACCATAAATCGAGTCAAACCAAAAAAAATTGACTAGTGGTTTTGCTTGACTTGGTTTGGTATTGGGAAAAAAATTCGACTATATTTGGATTGGTTTGGTTTCAACTAAACAAAATCAATCCGAGACCAAAGCAACCCGACATTATATATGTAATTTTAAAATTTTATTTTCTACATAAAGATATTTTGCTTGGATATCATTTTAAAATATCCTTATACTATTTCATAGTTTTTATCTTTTAATTTATTATTTCAAGTTTAAAACTTAGGATTCAGAATGGTCCAATAAAGATTATAGTTCATATATGTTTATAGTTATAATAAAACTTAAATCAAAATCAAATTAATACTAATGCAAATAGAAAATCAATTCAACACTAAGAATGACAATAATATTGAATATTTGTTCTTTAGTTTTACATTAGTTTAGACAATTAAAATACATGATGTAATTTAATTTTCCTGAAATATTTAGTAATGTAACTAATAATATTTAGTAATGTAACTAATACTTATTAAACTTATTTTAGCATGATTTAGTACTTTTAAATTATGATTATTTTCATTATGACTTTACAATATTTATTTTATATGATGATTTCATCATTATTTTTTATTGAATATTTTTTTGTCATCAATACTCATCTCATATTTTTTTTAAAGAAACACCTTAGATAATTGTATTTTGGTTGGACTAAAGAAATATTTGGAGCACAAGTTAATTATATGTTTGTATGCAAAATTTACCGAAAAAACCAAAAATCTGGAAATATCCAAAGTTTAACAGTTTGGTTTGATTTATTAATTTAAAATTCGACACGATGATTTGGTTTGGTATTTGAAAAACTCGAACCAACCCGAGGTTGAAAAATCCAAAAAAATCCGAATTTTATTAGTTTGATTTGGTTTCGATATTTAAAAATTTTAGACGAATGATTTGGTTTGATATTTGAAAACCCGAACCAAGCCGGTCATATCTATACACCCCTAATCGAAAGTAGTCTCTCTATGATATGGTTAAGATTGAGTACGTTGTTATTGTAATATTGTTGATACTTATTTGGCTGATGAACTATGCTTAAGAAATACCTACACTGTATATTTTATTTGATTTATAAAAGTGTGATCTTTGATGATTTGTTTATCTATGGCTCTGAAGAGGTTATATTTACCAATTATGTTCTAGTTGTGGTCGATGATATATTCATGAAGTGAATTGATTAATTAATACTTTATGAAAAAATTAAAAGTCAATGAGATTGTTATTGTGGAAGTATGTTTACATACATAATTGTTTAGTGGAACACACAACTTACTATTAAAGAAAAGGTTTGTCTCACTCCAAATTTGTGATAATTTATGCTATAGAAAATAAAATAAAAATCACTCGTTTTCCATTTAAATTATGCATGCGAAAAGTAAATCATTACTAAATAGTGAGAAGATTCCTAAAAGTAGCCAATCAAAAAATGCATGTGAGAAAAAAAATATCACTCAATAGTGAAAAGCTTCCTAATTTTTCCACTTGAAAGCATTACTATTTCCTTTCTTTACTGATCAAATTGAATTTTTTTCTTACAATAGCCTAGGACAGTTTTCAATAGAATTCGTTGTGTTCAAATAGTGACTTTCAATAGTGTATTTAGCATGTAAAGACTTTCAACTACATCTCAATTACAACATTAATTTTTCTTATCCAATTGCATTTTATGTATTGTGATAATTTTCATATAATGACTAGATTGTTGTTTTAGAAGTTACATTTCACAAGAGATGTCAACTAATACAGTACTTATTATTTCTCAATTGAGATCTATCGGACTATCTATCTTCCTATAGAGGTAAGGTCTATCTATTATATTACGCTAGACCTCACTTGTAAAATCATACTGAGTATATTGTATTTTTGTTGATAATAGTAAGTACTAAATGATGTATTTATTAATTATTGCCATATATGTGTAACATTTTGTTCTTAGGACCTCGATTTCTTTCTCAAAAAACCTGCAACATATACATTTGAAGAATGGTAGGTTCAATTGAACAAGAAAATAAGTCTATATCCACCTTTTTTTAGTTTACGTTTATAAGTTCATATATTTTTTTTGCACTTGATACATGTCACGATCCAAGTCTACACCTGGACGTGACGGGCACTCAAAAATCGTTGTTGGTCCCCAAACGAATCCTCATCGTGGCTGACAACAAGCGGAAGACTAACTTAAGCATGCAAAAGCTTAAAACAGAATAAAATTGATGAAACTGAAATACAAAACTCAAAAGAATACTCTAAATAATATAATATATTCAATTCTCCATAAAATAGGCAACTTAAGTCTTTAAAACATTTAACAAAATAAATGATTATTACAGACTCATAATCTATACTGATCATTTATGAAGCCTCTAACTGATAATGATGGAAGTCGGGACAAGACCCACGACCTCCTTACTAAACTGAAAAGTAAATGAAATCCTTCAGAAGCAAGGAGGCTCCCCAAAGCTAACTCAAACTCTCGAATGTATCAACGAAGCTCCTGTTGATGATCCTGAATACTTGTGTCTGCATCATGAGAAGATGCAGGTCAAATGGCTCAGTACGTGAAATGTACGAGCATGTAAGAGAAATTCTAAAGCATAACATAAGCTTGATACTTGATAAAAATAGAAACGTACTTACCTCTTCTCAAACTTGAAACTCAAGGAATAATCAAGAATACTCAAAACTACTCAACTTACTCAACTCAGAATACTCAAGGATAAGATACTCAAGTTAGAGATTGGATACTCAACTCAAAGATATGATACTCGACATTGGATACTCAACTTTGGATACTCAACTCAATATAAAGCAACAATACACATGCAATATATATAAACTTTATAAAACAGTAAAAGCAACTTAGTTCGTTAATGAGAATGCAATAACAAACTCAACTTTACTTATATAATAAATATAATTTCTCTAGAAGATTCTCTATTCGACAACCATCACTATGAGCCTAATTGGTGATACAATGTCTTGCCCACGCTGCCAGAACTGTCATATACTTTGTCGTCTCATAGAACTACTTAACTTAGTGGATCCACTAGCTTAACTTACGTGATCATCTAAAAAGTATGACTCGTTAATACCCATGATGGCTACATGATTTCATGGAGACTTGAGTCAATATGAACTCTCATCCCAACTTTGATGCTCAATACTACTCCCAAAACATACTTTAGCTCATGTTATTAAAAACAATTTCCTTCTTTGGATTGAGATAATTGCTCAATGCTTAGCTTTAAAAATCCCTTTTGAAATCAATGTTCCCTTTTTCTTGCTCAAAACTCTTTTGGAATTCTTAATTTCCTCTCAACTTAAATGTGAAAACATTTATAGACTTTTAGAGAATAATTAGTTCCCTATAGCCTTTTGAGAAGTGAACTCAACTCTTTACTCTTAGCTTAACTTGAAACTTTTAGTCTTAATGCAAAGTTAAAACGTTTGTAAAAGACTTTTGAAAACTTTATAAACTTTGTTTTGATTTGCTTCTTAATTTCTAAACTTGACTCTTAACTTTCCTTGAATTAAAGTATGGGTTCAACGTTCATGATCTCATGTGTATTGATTATTTCATAATTTTCAACGTGGAGGGTTCATGCGGAATTATGAGCATGACCTACTCAACTCGAGAACTCAAAGGTACTCCTCATCTGAAGACTGTTCGACATATAGGGTTCATGCAGAATTATGGGCATGGACAATTCAACTCAAGACTTCATGGATAACATGTAATAATCTCATGATTAGAAATATAATCTCAAAGGAGATTAGTAACTCCATACTCAAGACTTAGAACTTGAAGATACAACTTCTCTAAAAAATACTCAATTTTTGGAATCCATGCGGAATTTATGGGCATGAACGACTCGACTCGAAGGTCTACATACTACATGAAATTCATGTATACGACTCTTTTCATTCCCTTACTTACTTCCTCAAAACTTAGTTCAAACTGATAGTTGATCTCAAGGATTCACCAACTGAACTCAAATACTTTCTTGAACTCTACTCCTAACTCTCTCTTGAATGTGAATTATGAACTCAATAGTTATAGTTCATGATATAAATGATCTCGATAATAGCACTATATAGTTTACTAAAATAGTCATAACTTTTTACTCAGAAATTTGATTTATGTGAAATTGGTGGCGTTGGAAAGTAGATTCAATTACCTTTAATTGGATAAGTTATGGCTCAAGTAACTCATAATATTTTAAGAGATATGGTCGTTTAAAGTTGACCTAAGTAGAATTTTACGTCAAAACGTAATGAAATTTCAAGAATACTTATCAAGAACTCATCAAGAACTTAAATCCTTAAATTTCAAGAATGAAATTACACTGAATAAATCATGATTGGCGTGTGGGTGAACGAACCCAACACTATGAAAGCTTACATACCTCTTAGGGATTAAACCCATGGCAAAAATCCGCAACGAAACGCAAGACTCGCGACGAACACTTGATCCTGTCCTCTTTCTCCTTTTTTTCTCTTCTTTTCTCTTCTTGAACTCTCAACTAAAACCCTAGGCGTATATTAGGATTATAAAACTGAATCTGATAGTATTAGACCCCTAAAAAATTACTAAAAATTAATTAAATCTGATTGGGTAAGGAAAATACCAAAATACCCCTTACTATTTTTGGGTAACCTTCCTTAACTGGACAACCTAACTTCAAAAGGTCATATCTCACTCATCCGAACTTGAAACTTAGCAAACTTGGTGGCGTTGGAAATATAATTGAATGATCTTTACTAAGGTACTCTTGTAGCATAGCAACTCATCCTGTGCTAGCATTTATGGTCGTTTGAAGTTGATCCAAAACTCATACTTAGCTTAACTCTCCAAATTTTAGATTTTACTGTTTCCAATTTAGTTCTTTTTAGAACTCAAGGTGCTAAATCTAGTGATTTGAACTTAATAGCAAAGAATTTTTAAATTCCTTGGCGAAAACATTCTCAGTACGAAGGACGGTTCAAGTCTTAGTTCGAAAAAATTTCTGGGATATTACAATACACATGATAAATTCATTTATTGGCATTTTTGTAGATTGGTTAAAAAATTAGTAGCGCAGTCTTTACCAATGAAATTTTATAATCCAACCCAAATTTAAATATGATTCTTCTATTTTCTGGACTCTCTTCCAACGTGTTTCTCATATTCATTTAGAGTAAGCATGCCTAACAACAAAAAATCCACTTTTATTAGAATATTTTTTTTCACCACTTTTATTAGAATTAAAATATGATAATACCTAGCAAAGAACGTAGTATGAAAGGAAAACTTTTGTTTCCACTTGCATTACAATTTACTTTCTCACTGATCAAATTAGAAACTTTTTTATAATAGCCTATGATTGTTTTCAAAAGAAAATTATAGTGTTCAAATAGTGAGTTTTAATAGTGTATTTAACATGCAATGACTTTCAACTACATCTCAATTTCAACTTTAATTTTTCTTATCCAACTGCATTTTATGTATTGTGATGATTATCATAAATTGACTAGAATATTGTTTTAGAAGTAAAATTTCATAAGAGAAGTGAACTAACGCAGTACTTATTATTTCTCAATTGAGATCTACTATCTATCTCCCAAAGAGGTAAGATCTACCTACTATATTATGTTAGACCTCACTTATAAAATTACACTGAGTATATTATGCTTTTGTCGATAATAGTAAGTACTAAGCGTATTTGTTAATTCTTGTCATATATGTTTAACATTTTTTATTAGGACCTCAATTTTTTACTCAAAGAACCTGCAAAATGTACATTTGGAAAATGATAGGTTCAATTGAAAAAGGAAATAATTCTACATCCACCTTTGAGTATAGCTTATTAAAACGTGTATTTTGGTGTGATTACTTAATCATTAGTATACTTTTACCCGTTAAAATAATTTAATATTGTACTTGTTGACACCCAATTTTGTCTAACTTTTTCAAAAATCGTAACTTTTAAGTTTTATTTATTTAATAGTTTAAAATAATTTTTTTTATAATTTTAAATAAGTTTATCGATAACAATCCTTATTTATCAAATTTAAGATTTTTATCAATTAACTTTAAAATTGCATTTTTACACGTCATTAATTAGGTTCATTATTTTTTTTAAAAAAATCATTTTATTTGTTACATTTGTTAATATTTATTTTGATATTTTGTACAGTCTATATATTCATCCGAATACAAATAAAATTTACATACACAAATTAATAAATTTTGAGCCACAATCTCAAGCCCACGATTTGAGCCCATTAAATAACAATTTACTATTTAAGTAACTATTAGGTCAAAAACTAAGGGTGGTAAAAATTATTTAAGTTAGGAGGAACTTTTTCTCTCCTCCTATAAGCTCTCACAGCCGCCACCCAAAACCCTAATTCTTTCTCTCCAACAGAAGCGAACAAGAAATCAGCCATCTTCTTCCTTGCTCCACAACCGAAAACCCACCGAAAAGAACCAAAAATGCAACTCTGACCAGCGGCAAACACAACCAGATCCAAACAGACCTCCATCAAAAACTCCGGCGAGGAGCTCTTGGCTCCGAAGAACCTGAATAATAAAAAAAGAAGTGACCATCGTTTGGACCCCTTTCCCCCATTTTTCATTTTTCTACTTGTTTTGCAGGTCACCACAGTACTCGAAGCTCCAAACTGAATGAAACCCACACCCTTTTTCACTCCATTCCGGCGAACAACAACACTTCAACAAACCAGGAACAAAGGTGGCGTGCTTGAAATTTCCAAATCTAACCGGAGAAGCCACATATCGGTAACTCTCTATTTTTTTTTGCGAAATCCGGCCGGAAAATTCCAACCACCAACAACAACTTTCACCACTAGTCACGCTACAAGATTTGACTTGGTAAGTGTTCACTTTCTCAATAATTTTTCTTTCTTTTAAGTGTTATTTCCTTGATTAATATAAATTTTAATTTTAAAAAATTATTTATTCTATGATTGGTAACTCTCTCATTGCCCTAATTCTGCTTTGCTTTAATTAGGATTATGGTAAATATATTTTGTTTAAAACTATTTACTTCCTGTAATGTTGCTAGTGCAGTGTCGTTGCTCGAGTTATTTTAGATAGTTGTATATTATGAATGTGTTTGGTATGAAGGAAAACATTTTCCAATTTTTCCATGTTTGGTTGGGTCAAAAGTTTTGGAAAATATTTTCCAAATCAACTTATTTTTCTCAAAATTAAGGAAAATGACTTCCCTTCAAAAATTAAGGAAAACAGTTTCCAAAACTCTCTTCCAATTTCAAATTGCATTTTCTTTCTTGGGAAAAATATCAATTTCAAAAAAATATTTTCAATTTCAAAATTTTATTTTTTTCACCCGATCCCTAACCCCCCCACGCACGCACCCACCCCCTACCAGCCAGCCACCCCAACCCCAACCCCTCCCTAAAAAATTAATTTTGTTTTCTAAAAATATTTTCAATTTCAAATTTTTATTTTTAAACTCCTACCACCACCTCCTCCCCCCGGCCAGCCCCCCTACCAGCCCATCACCACCCCCAACCCCCAAAAAAATTAATTTTGTTTTTAAAAATACTATCAACTTCAAATTTTAATTTTTTCACTCGTACCCTTCCCCCTCCCCCCACCAACTACCCCACTCCACCCCACCCCACAAAAATAATAATTTTATTTTTAAAAAATATTTTCAATTTCATAAATTACTGTTACTCGGGTAAAAATAAAAGATGTCTCTCAAAAACATTTTTCATTCATAAATCAAACACAAAAGCATTTTCGGAAAATATTTTCTACTCAGCAACCAAACATGAGAAAATAAGTCCAAAATCTACTTGTTTTTCATGAAAACATTTTCTAAGAAAATATTTTCCTCCGTACCAAACACACCCTATATGTTAATTTCTCTGTTGATTTTTGAGTCTTCTCCATCATAAAACACTTCAATTAACTGATTATTTTTCGAGTCACCATGACGTTTAGCCTTATTTGAATAAAGTAGGAAATAAAATAGTACTCTTTTTTTTCATCTATTATAGTACTTATAATTTTTTATTAAATAAAATAATATCCATTTTTATTAAATTATTTGACAAATGTCTCCATATTTTACTACTAATAAAAGGATTGTTTTTATTATTAGACAATCTTACTTTGACAATATGAAAAAAGAGTCTTCTATGAAATGGAATATAAATATTTGAATCATTTTTTATGGTCACAAATTTTCAGTGATATATACTACACTGTTGATACATTATAATAAGTCTTCAAATAAGTCAATCAATCACATAAATTGAGTCATTGTGATATGTATCAAGTACAAAAAAAATGCACACTCATTGATGTTCTAAGGAGGAATGTACCATGGTGTATTGGCTTATGGCGTTGAAAGTGTGTTGATATTCATTTTGACACGTATGTTTTATTTTTATGCTTATTTTTAATATTTTATTTAACGCATGCAAGTTATTTTCAAATTAGTTGTTTATCTTAAAACGAGTTCTCTTCTAGTAGATCAATATGGTTTGTATAATTTTAATATATTATTAAGATCGTTTACTACTAGTAATTGATCCTAATAACAACTTTTCATTATGAAAATCAAATTGATCAATTAGAAGAGATTTCAATTAATCTGAACAACTAATTGAAAACTACAACTTGCATATGAAAAATATAATATTAAGAAAATGAAGCGTGAAAAGAAAATGTACTTGTCAAAAGGAGTATCAAATCATTTTCAACGTACATAAGCCAAAGAATCATGATAGATCCTGTGATCCTCCTTCGAGTGTTATGGAACCTGCATTCTTTTTTGCACATAGTACATATAATAAATTCATTTTGAAAGGTAAGGTGGCATTGTCTGAAGATTGGTTATAATATATCAATAGTGTTGTCTTTATCACTGAAATTTTTTATCCTAAACAAAGATTCAGATATTATTCTTCTATTTTTCAGGACTCTCTTCCCATATGTTTCTCATATTTAACTTGAGTAAGCTTGTCTAACAACAAAAAAAAATCAACCTTTATTAGTATGAAAATGTGGCAATATATACAAAAGAAGGTAATTAGAAAGGAATCTTTGTTTCGTACAAAATACAAGTAAAATAATAACATTATAAGTCACATATGATAAGAAAAAAAGTAATACAATATTAAAACATTTCAATATCTAACAACATACTAATGATCAAGCAATTACACAAAATACATGTTTTAGAGAAGTGATAACCACATGTAAATGTTGTCTTGTTTACTGATTCGATTAACCTACCATTTTCCAAATGGACATGTTATAGGTTCTTTTATAAAACATTTGAGGTCATGTGGACAAAAAGTTATATATGATAGAATTAATTTGTCCATAATTTAGAAATTATCATTATCAACAACAAAAAAAAATATTCAGTATAATTCAATAAGTCAAGCTGTGTAAGATATAGTGCATGTAGATCTTACTCATACTTTGAGAGCCATAGAGTCTATTTATGGTAAACTCTTTGTTGAGAAGTTATGGAATAGTACATTTTAATTTACATATCTTGTGAAATATTGCTTTTGAAGCGATAATCTAGTAAATTTATGAAAATTCTCACAATACACAAATACAATTTAAATAGTTTAAAAGGATGGATAAGAATAAATAACTTTGGGATTGAGACTTAGTTGTATAACGAAAGTCATTAGATGCTACAAACACTACTAAAAATTACTATTTTCGCATTGAACTTTTCTACTGAAATATTTTGGTTTAATTTATGAGAAGGAAAAAATATAGTAATGTTTTCATATGACCTAATTAAGAAATTTCTCTTTATCTCAATGAGAATATGTTCTTCACGATACCTTTTCAGTAAGGTGATTCAGTGAAAATTATGAGTGATAAAATCGTATTCTACATCACAAAATTTCTCAGTGATTTGACGTGAAAAAAAGCAATTTTTTCTTCTAATGAGGCAAGTGTTCAACCAAACTATTTTGTTTGTCAACATGCTCACACAATAACAATCATATTGAAATTAATCTTCTTTGAGAAAACACTAATTAACTAAACGCCTTTAGCAGTATATCATCAACCAAAACTATAAAAAGTTTAATAAACATAGACTTTTTAAAGACAATATATATAACTCATAATGGTGCATCACTCAAATCAGTATAAACAACAACAATATACACAACCTTGTATTTACCTTATAAAGGTAAAAACACTATATCTGATAGACCCTTGATTCAGTAAGCATGTCACAAGTACATGAAATCTTGTCTACTTTTAAAATGCACATACTTATATTTAGTATGTATTTCACTTAACAAAGTTTCAAATTTCGATCTCATTTGATAAAATGTCGGATTAATTCATTAGCAACATGTCAGTACCAAGGGTCCGCTTGGAATCATTCATGATCTTGAATACAGTCACACCTTAAGTGTAGACTCGATCGGGTCAAGACAAGTACTTGATAGTCCATATGTCATAGTGTGAATTATATGCACATCTTTTACAGATAATACAATATACATATTTGGCTTTGAAACCCATAAGTCATAATGTGAATCATACTCAAATCACGAGAAATACTTGTTTGATAGTTCATAAGGTAAAATCATTGAAAAATATTAAGTTCATAAACCATAATTCATAATTTGAAATCATGCCATACATTATAAGGTTCATATTTTCTTAAAAGAATTCATAGGATTTATGTATTGAGAAAAAAGTCATATAATTATAATTCATACTTTTAAAATCTCGTAGTAAACAAAGGGGCCGACTCTTAGTTGAGTTGGGTTGAGTATTTTTTTAGTTGAGTTGAAACAATGTGACGTTTTTCTTTTTATCAGTTCAAGCTTGTGTTTATTTTCAGAGTTCCCCGAAGATGTTCGTATATTCAATGTAATTTAATTTATTTGGCATGCATCTTTTCATGATGAAAATACATGTATTTAGGGTCATCAATATATGCTCCATTGATATCAATTATAGTCATAATTAGCTTTGATGAGTCTCTTTGCTTCGCAGGATTCCATATTTACTTTCCAGTTAGTTAGAATTTTGTGGGTCTTATCCCGACTTTCATCATAGTTATTAGAGTCTTCACGGACATTAGTAGTTGAGGAGTCTTTTCCTATCTCTTTTGAAATGTTTTAAACACTTAAGTTGAACAATTATGTTTTGAGTATTTCAGAGTATACTAAGTTTAAACTATTTCATAAATGGTATCTTTATAAGTTGAGTTTGCATTTGTGATTTCTATTTCACTTGTTGTAACGACATGTTTCCATCGTCATGGAAAATCCAATGGATAAGGAACTTGGGCCAGAAAACTTTATAGTAGTGACTTGAAAATTTCTAACCTTGGCCAGAATCAGACGAAATTTGAGTCAGGTGAGGTCTAGAGAATTTTGGTAATGAATGGGGATTCTAATTAACAATTTGATCATATAAGTGGATACCTAAAACTTTAAGGAGCCTATACGACTTTACATAATCAAATACGGGCGAGTAGAATTCCCAAAATTGATCTTGGCGAGAAAATGGTAGTTTTAGAATACCCCGAATTGAAGGTGTTTTGTGAAATGGGAGATTCAAACTTAAATTTTGAGATTTTTTCTCCACACAAGCCGCCGGGACGGGGTTAGTTCCGCCAGGAAGGGGCCGTTGTGGCCGAACAGTCGCGAAATAAGTTGGGGAAAAATCTCAAATTCGTTATTTTCTACAAAAAAAATTCATTCATAAGAGCTGAGAGATGACGCAGGGCAATTCTTGAGAGTTTTCCATGATTTCTAACGCTAACGTTAAGAAAATTACTCCCCTAATCCGTATTTTGATTTCTAGAACTTAGAATCTTAGATAATTATCATTGGGAGAGAGTTTTGGCCTAAAGTTGATGGTAGGAGGAAAGCCTTAGTTGAACGTTAAAATCACGGGTTTGTTCTTGGGTTATTGAGTTTGTTATAATCCGAGTAAATTAGACCTTATTTATTGATCCTTGAGTTAAATTGCTTGTTTATTGACCAAGAACAAGTTGAAAGACTCTGGAAATAAAGAATCAAGTGTCTTAGGAGTAATCTAGATAAGTTTCGAGGTAGATGATGGTTTTATGTCCCGTTGTGTGATATATGATGAATAATTTCTTCATTGTATGAGTGCATGTATGTGAATAGGGAATGTGAATCAATCTAATGAAATGATGATGTAAAAACATTACATGCCATGAACATGTTACTTAATTGTATGATTTGAGTATTGTTCATTATGGATGTGGTTGTGTTGACTGGATCGCCTGTCACATATCGACACATATATTGGATCGGGTTTCACGTTCCAATATATATATGGGATTTGATGTCACGTTTCGACTCATTAAGAGTTTGGATATGAGTTGCATGAGAGGACAACTTGTGATTGTTACATTCTTGGTTACCTGTCATTGATATTGAGGAATTGTATGTTGCTCCAAAAATGAGAACTGATCTTTGTATTTTTTTAATGTGTGTTTACTGTGTTGTAAATATTCGTTATGTATTGTGCTTATGGGAGTAGCCGCGTGATCCTATCAATACACTGTATTTCTGTATTGATATTGTACTTTCTTTTTCTTTGTTGAGTACGAGGCATTTTCAGACGGCTACTGACCGACCTCAGTTAAGTGATTATTGATCGCGATCGAAGGTAAGGGTGAGACAGTTCTTCCAGACTGCCATAGATCCTCTATTCTTAAGTCCATTCCTTTCGGACTTAAACTTTATAGTTAGACTTATTTGTATGTTAGTTTCGGGGTTGCACCCATTTTTCTTCGACTTGTCGTTAGTAGAATTTTGGTACATTGACATTCAGGGGCTAGGGGTTGAATTCTGTGATAGTTAGGTTTAGTTGTTTGTTTAAGCTTTTGGATTTTATGGGAACTCCATGTTTTCTATCATCTAAACTTGTTATGTATCTTTAAATGCTTAGTTTTTTGGTAAATTGCTTAGTTGGGTTGTAGTAATAGTTCTCCAACCGGAGGATTAGTGTGGGTGTCAATCACGGCGGTGAGGATCGTGACACTTGAGTAATTCTTCCTTTGAGTAATGAGTCAGGCCAAGGGTTTACTTGTGAACTAGAAATGGTTCACGAGTGTCGGTCACGTCCAGGGTGTAGGCTCGTGGCGTGTCAAGTACATGGAAGATCGTTTTCAATAATTTAGGATTATCTCTACCAATTTAAGGAGGAATTACCCTCCGCTGCCGCCGTAAATACTACTCTTCTTTACACTTTCCCGATCGTTGACGATAAGTGAAACTCTGTGAGATTCTTTGGGGCAATTTTTTATTGGATCGATTCGGCAACTGGGTATATGTTTATGTTGGCTATTATGTCAGCCAACCGCAGCGTTCTTGCTACTATCATTCTGGACTTGGAGGTTGGATATTTTCTAAGGATAGGATATCAGTGTTGATAATTCATATGTTTGTGTTTGATATATGATATTAGAAAATGGTTTTGGTCGTTACTTTATGTGTAACATATCGTAATTCGAAATATCTAGGAATGATCTAAGAAACTAAAATTTATCACTTTTTTGGGAAAGAAAAGGGAAAATCAGGAAAATTTCCTAATTTAAAAAGTGAGTTTTGGTCATTTTCAAACGACCATAACTTCTAGCTCAAGATGATTTAGAGGTGGATCTTGTTATGGTTGGAAATACCTTGGAAATATCTTTCTAACGGTGCCGAGTTTGCACAATTTCGATATCGTATGAGGAAGATACGCCTTTCGGAAGTTGGAATGTTGAAGTAAGGAAAGTGCAATTCCGGATTTTAGTAAGGGTAAAATAGTCTTTTTACCCATTTATTTCCTAAATCACTTTAAGGGTTTAATTGGGGTAAAAACAAGTTTTGGTCAGATTAGAAAAAGTATTTTCACGCTTAGGGCTTGGGGGAAAGATAAGAGAAGAAGAAGAAGAAGAAGAAGAAGAAGGGAGAAAGATCTAGATTTTGCAAAGAACGGCCAATAAATTCTAGTGGAATTCGTCGGGGGTGATCACTATTGAGGTATGTGAGACCTTTCGTGTTGGATTAATTCATTCACACATCAATCTTGCTTCAGCTTTGGAGTTTTTGAGTTGTTCGTATGATTTGAAGTGAGTTCTTGATAAATCTTGTCGAATCCCTTTTGGTTGAGTTGATTGAATACCCATTGATGTTGATTAGTAGTTTTCAATGTCGTTTTTGAGCTAGATATGTTGGGTATTGATAGTATTGATGATCCCAAGGGTTTGGGGATAGAACTATAGAGGTTTAGGCATTTTTGGATTTGAAAACAAGTTGAAAAATCCGTCCGAGTTGAAAAATCCGTTAGACGCACCTGGGCAAGCTAGGTGTGTCGCGCCTGTAGTGCGCCAGAAGTTGGCTACAGTTAACTGGGCCTGGCGTGGTGTGCCACCAGTGCTCCAGAACTAAGCCTCAGTAAACTGAGGCTGGCGCGGCGCGCCACCAGTTCACCCAACCCGGTGTTTTTCGTTCAGTTTTTGTAGTTTAGTCCTTTTAAGTCCTTCGAAGGTACATTAACATCTTCCAATGATTCTAACACCTAGAAATCATCAATAAACTGAAATCATAACCTTTAATCCATAATTCAATTCAAGTAAAGTTAAGATCAGAGTCAAGGAAGTTAATAAGTCAAGTCTAAAGCTAAGAAGTAAGTTAAAGTTCTTGAAGGTTTTCAAGATTCTTATTTAAATCATTTTAACTTTGTTTTAAGACTCAAGTTT
The DNA here is from genome assembly GCA_016801875.1 of Solanum sitiens. NCBI lineage: Eukaryota > Viridiplantae > Streptophyta > Magnoliopsida > Solanales > Solanaceae > Solanum > Solanum sitiens. The sequence continues at coordinate 1,447,292 of JABWTJ010000486.1, read as the reverse complement.
AAAACTTAAGTAAATAGTAAGTTGAAGTTCTTTTCTTCAAAGGTATATGGGGACTAAGTATTCCAAAAGAGACTTAAAATGTTTTAACATTTAACTAGTAAAGAAACTGTGATTTCCAAGGAGCCTTGGGGCAAGTTTTCAGAAAAGAACTATAGCTTTCTAAAAGAAGCAAGCAGGGAAACTATGATTTTCAAGATAGCTTTGAGCTGAGTATTTTGAGAATTAATCTCAAAACCACATAATCAATATGTTTTTAAAATATAAGAGCCATCATATTTTTAGAAGTAGTATTGAGCACCGATATGGGAGAGCGTTCAGACAACTCACGACCCCCATAAACTATGTAGCTACCATGGTAGAAAAGGTTCATTCCGGAGGACATCTTTAGCTTTTAGTTACTTGCTTTAGTATTCAGTTGTTAAGATGATTGGGGGTCTTGTCCCAATATTCCTCTTTATTTTAGAGGCTTCATAGACAGATGGTAGTTCTCTTGATTTTTTCCTTTTACTTGTAATTGACTAAGACAATGGGTTGCCATTTTGACTAATTATTACTTTTAAGTTATTTCCTTGAGCTACATCTTATGTTTATGTCTTCCGCTGAGTTAAGTAAGTCAGACCAAGGGTTCGCTCAAGGCCAACAATAGTAATTGAGTGTCGGTCACGTTCAGGGTGTAGGCTCGGGGCATGACATTATGAATATTGATCTAATGATAATGAAAATGTTTTCTTTTTTGCATTAAAAAAACGATTTGGAATTTTGTTTTGCAAGAGAACACAAGGCTTGAAAAATCAGATTGATAATTTTTTTGGTCTTGTGAATTTGCATTATTATTTTGGGAGGGAAATTGGGAAGTGGTGCTAAAGAGGAGAAGACATGAACTAGGGATTAAAATGGTATGAGTTTCTTTAGTATAGCCGATCGGGTTTGAGTTAAAATACATAATTGGCTAATTTTAATTTAAATTGGGTTAATTTGAGTTTATTTGGGAATTTCCGTCAATATAAGGGCACAAATGATGAGTTTAGTAATGGTAGGGATAAAAGTAACTTTGTTTTAACAGTAAGAGCATAATCTACTAATAAACCAAAGTTGAGGGATATTTTTGACAATTTTTCCTATATTAATTATTTGAACTAGCACAAGTTTTCATTATCCAAATGGACTCTAAAAATGTGTTTTTTCATGGAATGTTTTCCTGAAAAATGTTTTCTTGGAAATTAAGTAGATTTCATACATATTTTATCATGTTTAGTTGGTGAATAGAAAATATTTTCTGAAAAAATATTTTTTAATGTTTGGTTAGTGAATGAAAAATATTTTTTAGAAAATATCTTTTATTTTTGTCTTGAGACTAAAAAAATATTCTTTAGGAAAATATTATTCGATTCGAAAATCAACCCCGATAATTGATCTAGTAGCTGACCCCGACACCCAAACTAAGATAAGACTCTAATGACCGTTTCAGAATCTGACCCTGAGATCTGAGCTAGGAATATTTTTCAAAAATAATTTTGTATGAAAAAAATTGTATGGGTCTCTTGGGGTTGGTGACTTGGGATTGTATGAGTAGGATTGGTATAAAAATGAGTTTTTTAAAAAAATTGAAATATTTTTCAAAACAATCTTAAAAAGAAAAAAAAGTTTCATAGGGTGGCCAAGGTAGGGGGAAGGGGGTTGGCTGTGGGGGTGGGGGTGGCGTAGAAAATGGAAAAAAAATTGAAATACTTTCTAAACATATTTTTTTATAAAATTTCAATGGGGTAGCATGGATGGGGGTGGCGTAAAATAATTTTAAAAATTAAATTTGAAATATTTTTCAAAAGCATTTTTTTGGGGGGAGAGGGGCGGGGGTTGGATGAGGTAAGATAATCTTACGCTTTCTTCGCTTAGAAAAGTGTTCCTTCTCTCGATGGATTTCTATAAATCAACTGATTCTCAACAATGGTGCATTTCCAACTGGGTTTGGTGCTTTTGTTTTAAAAAATCCTGGGAATGCTCTGTCTGGGTCCTTTTGACTTCTGCATAGAATGGGGATTCTTCGATGTCTGCACACAAGCTTTCCATGACTTGGCATAGAGTTGGGTGATTTAATTTAACGGGTTCAAGAAAATTTGAAATATTTTCAAAAATAATTTTTTAAATTTTTTTTTGTTTTGTTTGATGAGAGAGGTGATTTGGGATAAGGATAAAAATATATTTGAAATTTATAACTTCAATTTATTTTTAAATGGGGAGGGTCGGTTACGGGGTATGAGTAGAGTAAGAAAAAAATTAAATGATGAACTAGAGTTTAGAAAATATTTTTCTTAATTTAGGAAGGAACGTCATTTTCCATAAAATTTGAATGAAATGAGTTGATTTAGAAAACATTAAACAAACATTTAAAGTCAACCAAACATGAAAAAATTGTAAAACATTTTATAGTCTCCTCTGTACCTAACACACCTGAAGCTATTTCATAATAGGGAAAACTTGGCGGAATGTCACCTTAATATATTTACATTTAAAATAGTGCACTTTAAAAATACAAAAAAGAAACCCGACTAGTGGTTTGGTTTGACTTGGTTTGGTATTCGGGAAAAAACCCGACTATATTTGGATTGGTTTGATTTCAACTAAACAAAATCAACCCGAGACCAAACCAACCCGACATTATATATGTGATTTTAAATTTTTATTTTATACACAAAAATATTTACTTTGATATCATTTTAAAATATTTCTTATACTATTTCATAGTTTTTATCTTTTAATTTATTATTCAAGCTTAAAACTTAGGATTCCTAATGGTCCAATAAAGATTATAGTTCATATATGTTGATAATTATAATAAAACTTAAATCAAAATTAAATTAATAGTAATGCAAAAAGAAAATCAATTCAACACTAAGAATGACAATAATATTGAATATTTGTTCTTTAGTTTTACATTAGTAAGGCAATTAAAATACATAATGTGATTTTAATTTTCCCTAAATATTTATTAATATAAATAATCATTATTAATCTTATTTTAGCATGATTTAGTACTTTTAAATTATGATTATTTTCATTATTACTTTACAATATTTATTTTATATGATGATTTCATTATTATTTTTTATTGAATATTTTTTTGTCATCAATACTCATCTCATATTTTGTGTAATTTTCTTAAGAAACATCTTAGATAATTATATTTTGGTTGGACTAAAGAAATATTTGGAGCACAAGTTAATTATGTGGTTGTATGCAAAATTTACCGAAAAATCCAAAAATATGGAAAAATTCGAAGTTTAATAGTTTGGTTTGATTTATAAATTTAAAAATTCGACACAATGGTTTGGTTTGATATTTGAAAAATCCGAACCAACCCGAGGTTGAAAAATCCGAATTTTATTAGTTTGATTTGATTTATATATTTAAAAATTTTACACGAATGATTTGATTTCATATTTGAAAAATCCGAACCAATCCGGGTATATACACCCCTAATTGGAAGCAGTCTCTCTATGATATCATTAAGATTGAGTACGTTGTTATTGGTGATACTTATTTGGCTGATGAACTATGCGTAAGATATACCTACACTGTATATTTGATTTGATTTATAAAAGTGTGATCTTTGATGATTAGTCTATCAATGGCTCTGAAGAGGTTATATTTACCAATTATGTTCTAGTTGTGGTCGATGATATATTCATGAAGTGAATTGATTAATTAGTACTTTATGAGAAAATTAAAGGTCAATGAGATTGTTATTGTTGAAGTATGTTTACACACATAATTTATGCTATAGAAAATATAATAAAAATCACACGTTTTCCATTTAGCATGTAATGACTTTCAACTACATCTCAATTACAACATTATTTTTTCTTATCCAATTGCATTTTATGTATTGTGATGACTTTCATATAATGAGTAGATTGTTGTTTTAGAAGTTACATTTCACAAGAGATGTGAACTAATACAGTAACTATTATTTTTCAATTGAGATCTATCGGATTATCTATCTTCCTAAAAAGGTAAGGTCTATCTATTATATTCTGCTAGACCTCACTTATAAAATCACACTGAGTATATTGTATTTTTGTTGATAATAGTAAGTACTAAAGAACGTATTTATTAATTATTGCCATATATATGTAACATTTTGTTCTTAGGACCTCGATTTCTTTCTCAAAAAACCTGCAACATGTACATTTGAAGAATGGTAGGTTCAATTTAACAAGAAAATAAGTCTACATCCACCTTTTTTAAGTTTACGTTTATAAGTTCATATACTTTTTTTGCACTTGATACATGTCACGATCCGAGTCTACACCCTGAACGTGGCCGGCACTCAAGAATCATTGTTGATCCTCAGGCGAACCCTCATCCAGGATGACTACAAGCGGAAGATTAACTTAAGCATGCAAAAGCTTAAAACAGAATAAAATTCATGGAACTGAAATACAAAACTTTAACTCAAAAGAATACTTTTAATAATATAATACATTCAATTCGCCATAAAATAGGCAACTTAAGTCTTTAAAACATTTAATAAAATAAATGATTAATGCAGACTCTCAACTATACTGATCATTTATGAAGTCTCTAACTGATAATGATGCAAGTCGGGACAAGACCCACGACCTCTTGACTAAAATCAAAAGTAAATGAAATCCTTCGGAAGCAAGGAGGCTCCCCATAGCTAACTCAAACTCTCGGATGTATCAACGAAACTCCTATTGATGATCCTGAATGCATGTGTCTGCATCATAAGAAGATGCGGGTCAGATGGCGCAGCACGAGAAATGGACGAGCATGTAAGAGAAATTCTAAAGCATAACATACGCTTGATACTTGATAAAAATGGAAGCATACTTACCTCTTCTCAAACTTGAAACTCAATGAATACTCAAGAATACTCAAAACTACTCAACTTACTCAACTTAGAATACTCAAGGATAAGATACTCAAGTTTGAGATTAGATACTCAACTCAAAGATATGATACTCGACTCTGGATACTCAACTTTGGATACTCAACTCAATATAAAACAACAATATGTATGCAATATATATATATATATATATATATATATATATATATATATATATATATATATATATATATATATATATATATATATATATATATATATATATATATATATATATATATATATATATATATATATATATATATATATATATATATATATATATATATAAACTTTATAAAACAGTAAAAGCAACTTAGGTCGTTAATAAAAATGCAATAACAAACACAACTTTACTTATATAATAAATATAATTTCTCCGGGAGATTCTCTAATCGACAACCACCACTTTGAGCCTAAGTGGTGATACAGCGTCTTGCCCACGCTGCCAGAACTGTCATATACTTTGCCGTCGCATAGAACTACTTAACTTAGTGAATCCACTAGCTTAACTTACGTGATCATCTAAAAAGTATGACCCGTTAATACCCATGATGGCTACATGGTTTCATGGAGACTTGAGATAATATGAACACTCATCCCAATATCAGTGTTCAATACTACTTCCAAAACATACTTTAGCTCATGTTTTTAAAAACAACTTCCTTCTTTGGGTTGAGACAATTTCTCAATGTTTAGCTTCAGAAAGCTCTTTTGAAATCAATGTTACCTTTTTCTTGCTAAAAACTCTTTTGGAATTCTATTAGGAACCCAAAAACTCTCCAACCTTATGCTGTAAATTTCCAAACACAACAGGGAAATAACAAAACGTTACACTGATATATATATATTTCCACCAACTAATAGAACATATTTACAGATAGATAAACAAGATAAATTCGTCCAACAACCAAGGTATTTCGAGGTACCTTATCCTCCAGTCTGCAGAACCCAATCCTCCATCCTCCAGAATAAATTGTCTGTCTTCCTTAATAACTATCTTGACTTCTATGTAACTGGCTAACCTCTAAGTAACTGCTAAAACTACCTATACATAGTAATAATTAAATAAAGCAGTAATAACATACATATATATAGTAATAACTAAATAAAATAGTAATAGTAATATTTAGGCCTTATTTTCACCCTTCTTCCTGCGTCTATAGACCTTAGTTACAGCAGGTCTAACAATACCCGCCCCAACGAGTTTCCCCTTGTCCTCAAGGTGAAAATGAGGAAATTGAGCATCAATAACTTCATAGGGTTCCCAAGTGCTCTCAAAGTCAGGCAAACCCTTCCACTTATTCAGAACCTCGTGGAAGCCATTCAGAAGTGTCCGACAATCTATCACACCTTCAGGTTGTACTAGCATTTCAAGATCTTCAGACAGCAAAGGAGGGAGTTGTTGAACTGGAATTGAATCCTTCACAGCACGCCAAGAAACATGGAATACGGGATGCACCCGTGAATGAGAGGGTAAATCAAGGCGATAAGCGACTTCACCAATTTTGCTCAACACAGTATATGGCCCATAGTAACGAGGACTTAACTTCTCATTAACCTTTTTAGCAAGTAAACGAAGCTTGAAAGGTTTCAATCGAAGATAAACCAAATCACCAGGTTGGAACACAACTTCACAGCGCCTAGCATCAGCATACATTTTCATTTGAGCTTGAGCATGGGTCAAATTAGCTTTTAGTTCATCTAGAATGATGTTGCGAGCAGCAAGCTGCTGGTTAACCTCTTCAACAGCAGAAATTTCTTTAGTGAACCGCAACAAGGAGGGAGGATCTCGTCCATATAAAGCTTTAAAAGGAGTCATCTTGGCGGAACCATGATAAGTGGTATTGAACCGAAATTCAGCCCAAGAAATCCATTTTGGCCATTGTTTTGGATGTGTTCCTGCAAAACAGCGCAAATAAGAGCTTCATACTTATTCTGCTTGCAAACTTCACAACAAGCCACAAAGTTTTGTACATCCCTTTTGATCCCATTCCAGTATAAGATTTGTGAAATGCGCTTGTATGTACGAAAAAACCCAGAGTGACCACCCGTAGGTGAGGAGTAGAATTCCCTAAGGAGCATTGGAATGTGTAATGACGACCGAGGAATCACCAACCGACTTTTGAAATATATGCAGCCATTTTTTAGAGCATAATTCGGTCGTGAAGTTGGATCCTGGACCAAATCCTGTGTCAATTGACGGATTTGGTCATCTTGTTGAACTTCGGTGTAAAGATCATCTAAGGTACTGCTGCGTAAAACAAAAAAGGCCATGAAATGAAATTGGCGGGACAAAGCATCAGCTGCCTTATTTTCACAACCAGGTCGATATTGAATCTCAAAATCCAATCCCATTAACTTGGTGATCCATTTTTGTTGCTCTTCTGCCATAACATGCTGGTCCATGAGAAATTGGAGACTTTGTTGATCTGTTCGTATAATGAAATGTCGACCCATCAAATAATGACGCCACTTTTGGACAGCAAAAACTATAGCCATTAACTCGCTCTCATATACTGATTTACACTGATCTCGAATTGAAAGTCCTTGGCTAAGAAAAGCGATAGGATATCCCTCTTGCATTAAGACAGCTCCAATCCCTAACCCTGAGGCATCTGTCTCAACCACAAACACCTTGCTAAAATTTGGTAGTGCTAAGACCGGCAAAGTGATCATAGCTTCCTTAAGTGAATCAAAAGCTAATTGAACTTCGTCATTCCAGTGAAAAGCATCTTTCTTGAGCAATTGTGTGAGTGGCCTCGCAATTTTTCCATAGTCACGAACAAACTTTCTATAGTAACCGGTGAGTCCCAAAAATCCCCTCAAGCCTTTAACATCTTTTGGACTTGTCCAATTAACCATACTTGTTATTTTGGCAGGATCCGCCGCGACTCCACTTGCTGAAATAATATGACCCAAATACTCAAGTTGTTGTTGATCAAAATGACATTTTTTTCGATTGACAACCAAGTTATGAAATTTTAGAATTTGTAGCACCTCCCGCAAATGATCCATGTGAGAAGAAAAATTTATGTTATAAACTAATATATCATCGAAAATGACCAATTCAAACTTACGTAAGTAGGGCCGAAATATCCCATTCATCAAGGCTTGGAAATTAGATGGTGCATTAGACAACCAAATGGCATGACCAAAAATTCATAGTGGCCTTCATGTGTACGAAAAGCTGTTTTTGCTACATCCTCCTTGCAAACACGAATTTGATGGTACCCTGATCGTAGATCCAATTTAGAAAATATAGTGGCACCCCCAAGCTCATCTAGTAAATCATCGATTGCTAGAATTGGAAACTTATCAGGAACAGTTATCTTATTAAGGGCCCAATAATCTACACAAAATCGCCAACTACCATCTTTTTTGCGAACTAGCAACACTGGACTAGAAAAAGGACTAGTACTTGGTTGGATGATACCAGCTACTAACATTTCTTGTACTATTCACTCAATCTCATTTTTTTGGTAATGTGGATAACGATATGGACGAATGTTATGTGGATCAAATTCCTTTTTAAGTCGTATAGCATGGTCATGACTCCCATTGGGTGGCAGCCCTTTGAGCTCCTCAAATAAAGCTCCAAATTCTTCCAATAGTTGCTGCAAATCCAGATTTTCTTGTTCTTCCCCTGCAGTTAATTCATTCAGATCAACAAAATATCCTACTCCATCTCCCTACAAGGCCTTAATTAATGTTTTGAGTGAAGCTACTGATTTTGACAACGAGGGGTCTCCTCGAACAACTTGTGTTTGCCCTTCTACTTCAAATTTCAATGTCAAGGTTCTAAAATTAGCTTGAATATCACCTAAGGTTTCCAGCCACTCTAATCCTAGCACCACATCAGCGCTGCCCAAATTAAAAAGGAGATAATCCTGTTTTATTCGCAATTTATCAATCCACAATTCCACTTCTTTGCATCTTCCCCTACTCTTTACTTTTTGTCCATTCCCCACTTCCACCACAAACGGCTTAGTCTCTGTTTGCTTTAACCTTAATGCTTCAGCTACTGCGCGAGATATAAAATTTGTTGATGTACCACTATCAATCAACACAATAACTTTCTTTCCCTGTATTGTTCCCCATACCTTTAAGGACTTCTTTGTGGTAAATCCTGCTATAGAGTACAAAGACAACTCCATTAACTTTTGTGACTCTGGTTGTCCTTGAACATTTAATTGATCCATCTCTGTGTTGATTATCTCATCCAAAGGCTCTTCAATGCCTCCATTTTCGTCGTTCTCTGCTGCTACAATAAGAAGATTGAATTATTTTGAATTACACCTGTGATTAGGGCCATATTTTTCATCGCAGCGAAAACAAAGTCCTTTCCTCAATTTATACTGATACTCTGCATCAGATAGACTTTTTAATGCTCCTCCTCGTCTTGCAGAAGTTTCAGCTCTTGGTTGCACATTTTCTCCTCGCTTCTGTTCTTGAAAATATTGTGGTATCGTTGTAACTATTGTACGGGCAGAATGAAAAGGTTTTATTACTCCACGTACTTGGGGACTAGTAGCACTTACTGTATGGCTATTGTCAGTCACTGGGAAATGCACTGAGCCTCTAGAAAGCGACATACACATATGTTTTGGTAAGTGGGCTTGACTGAGAGCCCAATTCTTCTCTTCAATACATTGGCTTTGTTCCATAATCTGGGTTAAAGTTCCTAGCTTGCTAAGACGTAATTCTGCTTTGATCTCTTCTCTCAAGCCATTTATAAAAATTCCCATCAAAACCTCATCATCGGCATCTTTCAGAGGTGCTGAAAGTAATTCAAAATCTTCTCTGTATTGGGCCACACTTCCAGTTTGTTGCAACCATATCAAAACCTATCAGTTTCCTAACTGTGATGGAGTAAATCGTTGGTGTATGGCTACTCGAAACACATCCCATGTGACAATCGGAGTTCTCGTCTCCCACCATTGGAACCAATTTAGGGCTCTACCTTCAAGGTACACAGCAGTTCCTTCCGATTTATCTTTGTCGACAATGGCATTAAAATGAAAATAACGCTCCGCTCTGTTAAGCCACCCATATGGATTATCACCAGAAAATGAAGGCAGTTCCAGCCTTCTCGGACGCATTTCATCATAAATTTTTGGTCGAACTTCGCGAAATCCATCACCTTTGTGATTGTTGCTGTTCTCTGCCATCACATCTGTATCCATAATTGGATCTGTCTTAACTGCTGATTTTCCTTTCACATGTTGAAGAATTTCAACATCACGTTCATCTTTTTTGTGCATCCAGTCTCGTAATTGCCCCAGGTAATCACGTACTGAACCAATCTCCTCTTGTACTTCGGTCATTGTCTTTTCTAACCCTTCAATCCTCCCTCCATTCTAGTTGAAACCATGAAGGCTCTGATACCAAATTTTTTAGGAACCCAAAAACTCTCCAACCTTATGCTGTAAATTTCCAAACACAACAGGGAAATAACAATACTTTACACTGATATATATATATATATATATATATATTTCCACCAACTAATAGAACAAATTTACAAATAGATAAACAAGATAAATTCATCCAACAACCAAGGTATTTCGAGGTACCTTATCCTCCAGTCTGCAGAATCCAATCCTCCCTCCTCCAGAATAAATTGTGTGTCTTCCTTAATAACTATCTTGACTTCTATGTAACTGACTAATTGCTAAGTAACTGCTAAAACTACCTATACATAGTAATAATTAAATAAAGCAGTAATAACATACATATACATAGTAATAACTAAATAAAACAGTAATAGTAATATTTAGGCCTTATTTTCACCCTTCTTCCTGCGTCTATAGACCTTAGTTACAGCAGGTCTAACAAGTTCTTAATTTTCTTTCAACTTAAATGTGAAAACATTTATAGACTTTTAGAGAATAACTAGTTCCCTATAGCTTTTTGAGAAGTGAACTCAACTCTTTACTCATAGCTTAACTTGAAATTTTTAGTTTTAGAACAAAGTTAAAACATTTGTAAAAGACTTTTAAAAACTTTATAAACTTTGCTTTGACTTGCTTCTTAACTTCTGAACTTGACTCTTAACTTTCCTTGAATTAAAGTATGGGTTCAACGTTCATGATCTCATGTGTATTGATGATTACATGATTTTCAACGTGAATGGTTCATGTGGAATTATGAGCAGAACTACTCAACTCGAGAACTCAAAGGTACTCCTCATCTCAAGACTGTTCGAATTATACGGTTCATGCGGAATTATGGGCATAGACAATTCAACTCAAGACTTCATGGATAACATGTAATAGTCTCATTATTAAAATATAATCTCAAAGGAGATTAGTAACTCAATACTCAAGACTTAGAACTTGAAGATACAACTTCTCTCAAAGATACTCAATTTTTGGAATCCATGCGAAATTTATGGGCATGAACGACTCGACTCGAAGGTCTACATACTACATGAAATTCATGTGTATGACTCTTCTCATTCCCTTACTTACTTCCTCAAAACTTAGTTCAAACTGACAGTTGATCTCAAGTATTCATAATTGAACTCAAATACTTTATTGAACTCTACTCTTAACTCTCTCTTGAATGTGAAATATGAATTCAATAGTTATGGTTCATGATATGAATGATCTCAATAACAGCACTATATAGGTTACTAAAATAGTCATAACCTTTTACTCAGAAATTGGATTGACGTGAAATTGGTGGCATCGAAAAGTATATTCAATTACCTTTAATTGGATAGGTTATGGCTCACGTATCTCATAATATTTTAAGAGATATGATCGTTTAAAGTTGACCTAAGTAGAATTTTACATCAAAACTTGATGAAATTTCAAGAACACTTATCAAGAACTCATCAACAACTTAAATCCTTAAATTTCAAGAACGAAATTACGCTGAATAAATCATGATTGGCGCGTGGGTGAACGAACCCAACACTATGGAAGCTTATATACCTCTTAGGGATTAAACCCATGGCAAAAATCCGCAACGAAACGCAAGACTCGCGACGAACACTTGATCTTGTCCTCTTTCTCCTTTTTGCTCCTCTTTTCTCTTCTTTTCTCTTCTTGAACTCTCAACTAAAACCCTATGAGTATATTAGGATTATAAAACTGAACCTTATAGGATTAGACCCCTAAATATTACTAAAAATGAATTAAATGTGATTGTTAAGAAAAAGACCAAAATAACCCTTACTATTTTCGGGTAACCTTCCTTAACTAGACAGCGTAACTTCAAAAGGTCATATCTCACTCATCCGAACTCGAAAGTTAGCAAACTTTGTGGCGTTGGAAATATAATTGAATGATATTTTCTAAGGTATCTTGTAGCACAACTAACTCATCTTATGCTAGGAGTTATGGTCGTTTGAAGTTGATATAAAACTTATACTTAGCTTAACTCTACAAATTTCAGATTTTACTATTTCCAATTTAGTTCTTTTTATAACTCAAGGTGCTACATCTAGTGACTTGAACTTAATACGAAAGAAATTTTAAATTGCTTGGCAAAAACATTCTCAGTACGAAGGACGGTTCAAGTCTTAGTTCGAAAAAATTTCTGGGATGTTACAATACACATGATAAATTCATTTATTGGCATTTTTGCAGATTGGTTAAAAAAAATTAGTAGCGTAGTTTACCAATGAAATTTTGTAATCCAACCCAAGTTTAAATATTATTCTTCTATTTTCAGAACTCTCTTCCAACGTGTTTCTCTTATTCATTTATAGTAAGCCTGCCTAACAACAAAAAATCCACTTTTATTAGAATATTTTTTTTCACCACTTTTATTAGAATTAAAATATGACTATACCTAGCAAAGAACGTAGTATGAAAGGAAACCTTTTGTTTCCACTTGCATTACAATTTTCTTTCTCACTGATTAGAAACTTTTTTATAATAGCCTATGATTGTTTTCAACAGAAAATTATACTGTTCAAATAGTGAGTTTTAGTAGTGTATTTAACATGCAACGACTTTCAACTACATTTCAATTTCAGCACTAATTTTTCTTATCCACCTGCATTTTATGTATTGTGATGATTATCATAAATTGACTAGAATGTTGTTTTAGAAGTAAAATTTCATAAGAGAAGTGAACTAATGCAATACTTATTATTTCTCAATTGAGATCTACTATCTGTCTCCCAAAGAGGTAAGGTCTACCTACTATATTATGTTAAACCTCACTTGTAAAATTACACCGAGTATATTATGCTTCTGTCGATAATAGTAAGTACTAAAGGGCGTATGTATTAATTCTTGTCATGTATGTGTAACAGTTTTTTCTTAGGATCTCAATTTTTTACTCAAAGAACCTGCAAAATGTACATTTGGAAAATGATAGGTTCGGTTGAACAAGGAAATAAGTCTACATCCACCTTTGAGTATAGCTTCTTAAAATGTGTATTTTGTTGTGATTACTTAATCATTAGTATATTTTTACCCGTAGAAATAATTTAATATTGTACTTATTGACACCTAATTTTGTCTAACATTTTTAAAATTAGTAACTTTTAAGTTTGATTTATTTAATGTTTAAAATAATTTTTATTATAATTTTAGATAAGTTTATCGATAATTATCCTTATTTATCAAATTTAAGTTTTTTATCAATAATTTTAAAATTGCATTTTTACACGTCATTAGTTAGGTTCATTATATTTTTTTTAATTTTTCAGTTTATTTGTTACATTTGTTAATGTTTATTTTAATATTTTGTACAGTCCAATTCATCCAAATACAAATAAAATTTACATACACAAATTAATCAATGATTTTGAGCCACAATCTCAAGCCCGTGATTTGAGTCCATTAAATAACAATTCACTATTTAAGTAACTATTAGGTCAAAAGCTAAGGGTGGTAAAAATTATTTAAGTTAGGAGAAACTTTTTCTCTCCTCCTATAAGCTCTCACAGCAGCCACCCAAAACCCTAATTCTTCCTCTCCAACAAAAGCGAACAAGAAACCAGCCATCTTCTTCCTTGCTCCACAACCGAAAACCCACCAAAAAGAACCAAACTTCCACCACGCTGATGCAACTCTAACCAGTGGCAAACACAACCAGATCCAAACAGACTTCTATCACAAACTCAGGCGAGGAGCTCTTAGCTCCTATTAACCTGAATAATAAAAAAAGAAGTGACCATCGTCCGGACCCCTTTCCCCCATTTTCATTTTTCTACTTGTTTTGCAGGTCACCACAGTACTCGAAGCTCCAAGCTGAACCAAACCCACACCCTTTTTCCCTCCATTCCGACGAACAACAACACTTCAACAAACCAGGAACAATGGTGGCGTGCTTGAAATTTCCAAATTTGACCGGAGAAGCCACATATTGGTAACTCTCTATTTTTTTGCGAAATCCGGCCGGAAAATTCCAACCACCAACAACTTCTTTCACCACTAGTCACGCTACAAGATTTGACTTGGTAAGTGTTCACTTTCTCAATATTTTTTCTTTCTTTTAAGTGTTATTTCCTTGATTAATATAAGTTTTAGTTTTAAAAAATTATTTATTCTATGATTGGTAACTCTCTCATTGCTCTAATTCTGTTGTACTTTAATTAGTATTATGGTAAATATATTTTTTTTAAAACTATTTACTTCCTGTAATGTTGCTAGTGCATTGTCGTTGCTCGAGTTATTTTAGATAGTTGTCATATCATATGTTAAAGTTGGCCAATAAAAAAAATTCTCTGTCGATTTTTCAGACTTCTCCATCGTATAACACTTTAATCAACTGATTATTTTTCGAGTCACCATGATTTTTCACCCTATTTAATTATAGTAGGGATTAAAATAGTACTCTCTTTTTTCATCATTGAGTCATTCAGAATGTTATTATAGTACTTGTAATTTTTTATTAAATAAAATAATAAATATTTTATTAAATTATTTGACAAATGTCTCCATATTTCAATACTAATAAAGGATTATCTTTTATTATTAGACAAGCTTACTTCGACAACATGAAAAAATAGAGTCTTCTACAAAATGGAATATAAATATTTGAATCATTTTTTATGGTTACAAAGTTTCGGTGATATATACTACACTGTTGACACATTATAATAAGTCTTCAAATAAGTCAATCAATCACACAAATTGAGTCATCGTGATATTTATCAAGTATAAAAAAAGAATTCACGCTCATTGATGTTCTAAGGAGGAACGTACCATGGTGTATTGGCTTATGGCATTGAAAGTGTGTTGATATTCATTTTGGCACGTATGTTTTATTTTCATACTTAATTTTAAATATTTTATTTAACGCATGCAAGTTATTTTCAAATTAGTTTTTTATCTTAAAACAAGTTCTCTTCTAGTTGATCAATATGGTTTGTATAATTTTAATATATTATTAAGATCGTTCACTACTAGTAATTGATCCTAATAACAACTTTTCATTATGAAAATCAAATTGATCAATTAGAAGAGATTCCATTTAATTTGAACAACTAATTGAAAACTATAGCTTGCATATGAAAAATATAATATTAAGAACATGAAGCGTAAAAAGAAAACGCACTTGTCAGAAAGAGTATCAAAACATTTTCAACGTACATAAGCCAAAGAATCATGATAGATCCTGTGATCCTCCTTAGAGTGTTATGGAACCTGCATTCTTTTTCTACACATGGTACATATAATAAATTCATTTTGAAAGCTAAATTGACATTGTTTGAAGATTGGTTATACTATATCAATAGTGTTGTCTTTATCATTGAAATTTTGTATCCTAAAAAAAGATTCAGATATTATTCTTCTATTTTCAGGACTCTCTTTCCATATGTTTCTCATATTCAGCTTGAGTAAGCTTGTCTAACAACAAAAAAATCAACCTTTATTAGTATCAAAATGTGGCAATATATACAAAAGGAGGTAATTAGAAAGGAAAATCTTTGTTTCGTAAACACTACAAGTAAAATAATAACATTATAAGTGACTCTTGATAAGAAAAAAAGTAATACAATATTAAAACATTTCAATATCTAATAACATACTAATGATCAAGCAATTACATAAAATACATGTTTAGAGAAGTTAGAACCACATGTCAATGTTGTCTTGTTTACTCATTCAATTAACCTACCATTTTCCAAATGGACATGTTATAGGTTCCTTTAGAAAACATTTGAGGTCATGTAGACAAAAAGTTATATATGATAGAAATTAATGTGTCCATAATTTAGAAATTATCATTATCAACAATAATAACATATTCAGTATAATTCAACAAGTCAAGCTGAGTAAGATATAGTGCATGTAGATCTTACTCATACTTTGAGAGTTATAAAGGCTATTTATGGTAAACTCTTTGTTGAGAAGTAATGGAATAGTACATTTTAATTTACATATCTTGTGAAATATTGCTTTTGAAGCGATAATCTAGTTAATTTATGAAAGTTCTCACAATACACAAATACAATTTAAGTGGTTTAAAAGGATGGATAAGAATAAATAACTTTGGGATTGAGACATAGTTGTATAATGAAAGTCATTAGATGCTACAAACACTACTTAAAATTACTATTTTCGCATTGAACTTTTCTACTGAAATATTTTAGTTTAATTGGTGAGAAGGAAAAAATATGAGAAAATTTTTAGAACAACAATATTTTAGCTTTAAGTTGGACTCCTTAGCAACAATTTCATTACTTATTAAAAATGTCATTATTTTGTTTTGATTAATTAATAACAGAATAGAGAAAATCATGGAACAAAAAATTCAAAAAAATGTTTTAAAGATATTAATTACAGATTAGTTACGTTTTGAAAGAGCATAATAGTCATCTTTCTATGGAGCGTTTTTCTTTTTTCTTTTTTTTTTTTTTTTGCTTTCTTCTTAAGAAAATAAAAAAACTTAAAATAATTATTTTGTCTTTTGAATCATTCATCTTATAACTTCCAAAGCTTCATCAAGTTGAATACGACATATTTCTTAAATAGATTTTTTCAAAATTGACGACTATAAATTTGTCGCATCCAGTGAACAATCGAAAAACAATCAGGTATTTTTTTCAATTTTTTTATTTATTTGGTTGAGATATTCGTTTATGTCGAGTACAAGAGTATTTTTTTTTATTGAATCAGTGAAAGCTTTGTAAGTATTGAGATTTATATTTTTTTCGGACATTTTGTATCCAAATATGATGTATAACGAATGAATTTTTTTTTTTTTAGTTTAGTAGCTATTTTTTTTTTTTAATGCATAAAATAAGTTTTATCCAATTAAGTTAATGTAACTAATCGATCATGAATTATATTTGAATACAATAATATATGAATACAAAATTGAGATGAAAATACAAAGTTATAAATAAAACTGAGATTGAATATAAAGTTGTGAATACAAAAGAAATACTTTCTTCATTTAAAATACAAAGTGACTTTGAAAGGTAAAATACAAACTAATCCATCATGAACTATATGTATAATACAATAATATATGAATACAAAAGTGAGATGAAAATACAAAGTGAGATTGAATATAAAGTTGTGAATACAAAAAAAATACTCTCTTAATTTGAAATACAAAGTGACTTTGAAATGTAAAGTAGACACATAAAATACAAAATTTGTTGGTATACAATTAGGTTGAATACAAAACAAAAGAGAAATACAAACTTGTTCACATATAAATTGAGATTGAAATACAGAATGAATACCAAATAAAAAACAAAATTAATAACATAAAGTTAGAATGAGTACAAATTAAAAAGGAAATACAAGCATGTTGATATACTAATTGAGATTGAAATACAATGTAAAAACAAAAAAAATGAAACTTTTTGATACATAGATAGAATAAATACAACCCAATAAGCTATCCAATTTAAGCTATATTTTCATCTATATTCTCCAGTAACACAAGTTGTAAGTCAAACTCTTTTTTCCCGAATAAAGTAAAACTTTGTGCGAGTCATGTTGTATTCTCTTGCCGTAATTCCCACTCTTATATCTCAACATGTTTGATGAAATTCCCATGAACAATTCATCCAAAAAACTGTTACAACTCAACTAATATATTAAGTCCAGATAGGCTATTATGGAAGCCCAAAGCTACGTTTGAAATATATATTATAAGAACTTATGCCTCAAGTTCTCTCTCAATTCATGTAAAATATTCATGGGTCACTAGCAGTAAGTAGCCAAAAATACACAGAGCAATAACTCCGTAATATGTAAAATATCATAACTATTTGACGAATATTTAAACATTATCACATAAAAATTAGAAGATTCGATTGTAAATCCATAATATATAGAATCGGTGATTTAAACATCAAATAAAAATAGATAATGAAAATTACCTTGCTAGTCGAGAAATCTGCTTGAATTAATAATGAGATACTAGAGAAAAATTCTTGATAAACAATAATTGACTTGAAATGTGGAAGGAGGGGAAGAAACATGAAAGGTGGAGAAGAAGGTTAATGAGTATTGGTTTCATTTTTTATTTTAAACGGTTATTGGTTTATATAATTTGGCGCAGTCTAGGACTCTTTCAATAAATAAAATTAATTTTAAACACTACAATCTGAATACATGTTCTTTTATAAAAATGTTGTCATTCTGTCATTTTAAATAAATATTTTAAAGTATTTCTATTTTAACTAATTATGTTAGGTATTATGACTTAATTGCTAATTTTCTAAAAAAATATAGTAATATTTTCAAATGACAGAATTAAGAAATTTCTCCTTATCTCTATGAGATTATGTTCTTCACGATACCTTTTCAGTGAGGTGATTCAGTGAAAATTATGAGTGATAAAATCGTAGTCTACATCACAAAATTTCTCAGTGATTTGCCGTGAAAAAAAAAACAATTGTTTCTTGCAATGAGGCAAATGTTCAACCAAACTATTTTGTTTGTCAACATGCTCACACAATAACAATCATATTGAAATTAATTTTCTTTCAGAAAACACTAATTAACTAAACCCCTTTATCAGTATATCATCAACCAAAACTATAAAAAGTTTAATAAACATTGCCTTTTTAAAGACAATAAATATAACTCATAATGGTGCATCACTCAAATCAGTATAAACAACAACAATATACATAACCTTGTATTTACCTTATAAAGGTAAAAACACTATATCCGATAGACCCTTGATTCGAGTAAGCATGTCACAAGTACATGAAATCTTGTCTTCTTTTAAACTGCACAGACTTATATTAGTATATATTTCAATTAACAAAGTTTCAATTTTCGATCTCATTTGATAAAATGTCAGATTAGTTCATTAGCAACATGCCATTACCAACGGTCCGCTTGGAATCATTCGTGATCTTGAATACAGTCACACCTAAAGTGTAGACTTGGGTCAAGACAAGTACTTGATAGTCCATATATCATAGTGTGAATTATATGCACACCTTTTACAGATAATACAAGATACATATTTGGCTTGGAAACCCATAAGTCATAATGTGAATCATACTCAAATCATGAGAAATACTTGTTTGATAGTTCATAAGGTAAAATCATTGAAAAATATTAATTCATAAACCATAATTCATAATTTGAAATCATGCCATACATTATAAGGTTCATATTTTCTTAAAAAAATTCATAGGATTTATGTTTAGAGAAAAAAGTCATATAATTGTAATTTACACTTTTAAAATCTCATAGTAAACAAAGGGGTTGACTTGTAGTTGAGTTGAGTATTTTCTTTAGTTGAGTTGAGACACACTGAGTATATTTTCCTTTTTATTAGTTTAAGCTTGTGTTTATTTTCAGAGTTTTTCTTACATGCTCGTTCATTCAATGTAATTGAATTTATTCGGCCTGCATCTTTTCATGATGCAGATACAAGTGTTCGGGGTCATCAACATGTGCTCCATTGATATCAATTACAATCCCAATTAGCTTTGGTGAGTCTCCTTGTTCTTGGAGGGTTCGACATTTCCTTTCCAATTAGTTAGGATGTCATAGCTCTTGTCCCGACTTCCATTATAGTTATTAGAGGCTTCACAAACATTAGTAGTTGAGGAGTCTTTTCCCATCTCTTTTGTAATATTTTAAAGACTTAAGTTGAACAATTATGTTTTGAGTATTTCAAAGTATACTAAGTTAAACTATTTCATAAATGGTATCTTTAGAAGTTGAGTTTGCATTTGATATTTCTATTTCATTTGATGTAACGACCTATTTTCATCGTTATGGAAAAGACAATGGGAAAGGAATTTGGGCCAGAAAACGTTTGAGTAGTGACTTAGAAATTTCTAGCCTTGGCTAAATTCAGACGAAATCTGAGTCAGGTGAAATCTAGGGGAATTTGGTAATGAATGGAGAATCTAATTAAGAATTTGATCACATAAGTGGATACCCAAGGCGTTAGGAGCCTATACGGCTTTATGAATCGAATTCAGGCGAGTAAAATTCTCGAAATTGATCTTGGCGTGAAAAGGGTAGTTTTAAAATATCCCGGATTGAAGGTGTGTTGTGAAATGGGAGATTGAAACTCAATTTTTCAGCTTTTGTCTCCGTGCATGCCGTCAGGGCGGGATTAGTTCTGCTAGGGCTGCGCCATTGTGGCCGAACAGTCGTGAAATAAGTTGGGGAAAAACTCAATTTTGTTATTCTCTGTAAAACTTCATTCTTAAGAGCTGATAGATGACCCAGGGCAATTCTTAACAGTTTTCCACGATTTCTAACGCTAAAGGTAAGGAAATTACTCCCCTCATTCATATTTTGATTTCTAGAAGTTAGAAGCTTAAGTAATTATCATTGGGAGAGAGTTTTGTCTTGAAGTTGATGTGGGGGGAAAGCCCTAGTTGAACGTTAAGATCATGGGTTTAGTCTTGAGTTATTGAGTTTGTTATAATTCGGGTAAATTGGACCTTATTTATTGATCCTTGAGTTAAATTACTTGTTTATAGACCAAGAACATGTTGAAAGACTCAGGAGAAAAAGGCTCAAGTGTCTTAGGAGTTATCAAGATTGGTTTCGAGGTAGGTGGTTGTTTTATTTCCTGTTGTATGATATATGTTGAATAATTGCTTCCTTATATGAGTGCATGTATGTGAATATGGAATGTGAATGAATCTAATGAAATGATGATATGCGAACATTACATGCCATGAACATGTTGCTTGATTGTATGATTTGAGTATTGTTCATTATGGATGTGGTTGTGACTGTGGTTGTGCTAACTGGAGCGCGTGTCACATCTTGACACATACATTGGATCGGGTGTCACGTTCCAACACATATATATTGCATCGGATGTCAAGTTTTGACACACTAACAGTTTGGGTGTGAGTTGCATGAGAGGATCACTTGTGATTGTTACATTTTTGGTGATATCGATGATGTTGCTCCTAAAATGAGAACTGGTCTTTGTAATTTTTTAATGTGTGTTTACTGTGTTGTAATTGTTCATTGTGTATTGTGCTTATGCGAGTAGCCGTGTGATCCTACCAATACACTGTGTTTGTGTACTGATACTGTACTTGCTTTTTATTTGTCGAGTACGAGCATCTTCAGGCGGCTACTAACCGACTTCACTTAAGTTATTATTTATCGCGACCGTAGGTAAGGGTGAGACGGTTCTTCCAGGCTGTCATGGATCCTCTTTTTTTTAGTCCATTCCATTCGGACTCAGAGTTTACAGTTAGACTTATTCGTATGTTAGTTTCGGGGTTGCACCCATTTTTCTTCGACTTGTCGTTGGTAGAGTTTTGGTACATTGACTTTCAACTTCTAAGGATTGATTTCCGCAATAGTTATGTTTAGTTGTTTGTTTAAGCTTTCGGAGTTTATGGGAAGTCCATGTTTTTCTATCATTTAAACTTGCTTCTGTATCTTTAAATTCTTAGTCTTTTGTTAAATTGCTTAGTTGCGTTGTAGTAATGGTTCTCCCACCGTAGTGTTAGTGTGGGTGCCAATCACAGCGATTTGGATCGTGACACTTGAGTAAGTCTTCGATTGAGTACTGATTCAGGCTAAGGGTTCGCTTGTGGACCAGAAATGGTTCTCGAGTGTCGGCCACATCTAGGGTGTAGGCTCGGGACGTGACAAGTACATGGAAGATCGTCGTCAATAATTTAGGATTATCTTTGCCAATTTCAGGAGGAACTACCCTCCGCCGCCGCCGTAAATACTACCATTCTTTACACTTTACTGATCGTCGACAATAAGTGAAATTCTGTGAGATTTGTTTCTGGGGTCGATTCGGCAATTGGGTATATGTTTATGTGGTTGTTATGTCAGTCAATGGCGGCGTTCTTGTGGCTATCATTCTGGACTTGGAGGTCGGATATTTTCTAAAGATCATATATTAATATTGATAATTCATGTGTTTGTGCTTGATATCTGATATTAGAAAATGGATTTGGTTGTTGTATTTATGAATATTGATCCAATGATAATGAAAATGTATTCCTTTTGCATTTAAAAAACAATTAAGAATTTTGTTTTGCAAGAGAACACTAAGCTTGAAAAATTATTTTGAAATAATCTTTGGTTTTGTGAATTTGCATCGTTATTTTGGGAGGGAAATTGGAAAGTGGTGCTAAAGAGGAGAAGACATGAACTAGGGATTTTAATAGTAAGAGTTTCTTTAGCATAGCCGGTCGGGTTTGGGTTAAAACAGATAATTGGGTAATTTTAATTAAAATTGGGTTAGTTTGAGTTGATTTGGGGATTTCCGTCAATATACGGGCACAAATGATGAGTTTAGTAATGGCAAGGGTAAGAATAACTTCGTTTTAACCGTAAGTGCATAGTCAACTAATAAACCAAAGTTGAGGGGCATTTTTGACCATTTTTCCGATATTTAATTATTTGATCTAGCACAAGTTTTCATTATCCAAATGGACTCTAAGAATGTGTTTTTTTATAGAATGTTTTCGTAGAAAATGTTTTCTTTGAAAATAAGTAGATCTCATACATATTTTCTCATGTTTGGTTGGTCAGTAGAAAATATTTATTGAAAAATATTTTTTAATGTTTGGTTAGTGAATGAAAAATATTTTTCAGAAAACGTCTTTTATTTTTGGCTTGAGACTAAAAAAATATTCTTTAGGAAAATGATATCCGATTCGAAAATCGACCCCAATAATTGATCTAGTAGCCGACCCAGACACCCAAACTAAGATAAGACCCTAATGATCGTTCCAGAATATGTTCCTGAGATCTGAGCCAAGAAAATATATTTCAAAAATAATTTTTCAAGAATTTTTTTTTATGGGGTCTCTTGGGGGTGGCGGCTTGGGAGTGTAGGGGAGGGGGTGGTATAAAAAAAATTTTTTAAAAAAATTGAAATATTTTTCAAAACAATCTTTATAAAAAAGTTTTATGGGGTGGACAAGGAAGGGGGAGGGGGATAGGGTGTGGGGGTAGCGTAAACAATGAAAAAAATGAAATATTTTATACAATATCGACGGGGTAGCTTGGGAGGGTGGTGGTGGGGAGAGTGCGTAAAAATTTAAAAAATTAACTTTGAAATATTTTTCAAAAGCAATTTTTGGGGGAGGGGCTGCGGTTGGATGAGGTAAAAGAATCTTATCGCTTAGAAAAGTATTCCTTCTCTCAAGGAATTTCTATAACTCAACTAACTCTCAGCAATGGTGCATTTCCAATTGGGTTTGGTGCTTTTGTTTTAAAAAATTCTGGGAATGCTCTTCCTGGGTCCTTTTGACTTTCGCATAGAATGAGGATTCTTCTTTGTCCGCACACAAGCTTTCCACGACCTTGCATAGAGTCGGGTGATTTAATTCAAAGGGTTCAAGAAAATTTGAAATATTTTTCAAAAATAATTTTTAATTTTTTTTTGTTTGATGAGAGGGGTGATTTGGGATAAGGATAAAAATATATTTGAAATTTAAAAACTTAATTTTTCTAAATGGGGAGGGTCAGGTACGGGGTATGAGTAGAGTAAGAAAAAAATTAAATTATGAACTAGAGTTTACAAAATGGTTTTCTTAATTTAGGAAGGGACATCATTTTCCTTAATATTTGAAGGAAATGAGTTGATTTGGAAAATATTTTTCAAATATTTAAAATAGTGAAAACTTGGCCGAATGTCGCCTTAATATAATAGGGAAAACTTGGTTGATTGTCGCCTTAATATATTTACATTTAAAATAGTGCACTTAAAATATGAAAAAGATCAAAAATATTCCTGAACTATCCCTAAAGGTTAAATACACAATTTGTCCATTTACTTAACTAAAAATACCCTTCGCTCCACTTTTTTTTATCCATTTTTACCCTTTGTTCATTTTTATCCTTAAAATTGACAGACCCTTTTTAAAATTAATTTTATTATTAGTATTATTATATGGCAGATTTTTATTTGCTGATACTAAAATCCCACCATAATAATACTAATAAAATTATTTGTTTAAAAAATCTTTCAATTCTTTTATTCAAATAAGAGAAAAAATTTATCCGCACCGGTATTTATACCTAATTAATGCAATTTTCATTACGATTCAATGAAGTAAAATACATGTCAACTAATTAAGGTTAAGTAAAATGAACAATAAATTTAAACACATGACATGCATATATTGGATTGGAGGGTATATCTAAACCTTTTGCGATAGTATAGAGGTATTTTTGGCCCTTTTGCGTTAAATATAAGAAAAGAGCAAATCGACGTAAAAACAAAAACAAAAAAAATAGTACTTCCCAATCTATATATCTATATAAAGCTGGATTTAAACTTGCTGATGTAGCGTTCTCTAAGACCAAGAAACGTATTTATTTATTTTATTTTATTTTTGAATTTTTTATGTTTTTGCTATCAAATAAAATAACTACTTTTACCATCTAATTGAATGTAATTACCACATATTCATTGTTAATTTAAAGCGGTACACCATAAGTTATAACAGCCCCTTGCCTTTCTTTTTTCTAACAACCCAATTGTGACATATCTTTTGGCCTTCACCCAAATCCAATTAAAACATTTACCTGCTTAATTATTGTATTAAATAGTAATATTTGTTATAAAATATTATATTGTGGATGTCCACTATATCAAGAAGTTACTCTCACTCATACTTTTTATTAGTTTCCTCCATTGTGAAGATAATCATAACCTCCAACTTTATAACCATTATTCTTGTAGTCTTTCATTTTCATAATTTCCCCCATTATATTCATGTTATCGTCATGTTTATGACTAACCTTTTGTATGTCTCTATGTTACACTATAAATAGAGGCTAAGAGTTTATATTGTATACACTTGAAGATTGGTGAATACTTGAAGACTTGGAATAATAAGAAAAGCTCCCATCTCTTGTCTCCCTATTTCTATTGTTGTCATCTTTTATATCTCTTGTCTTATTTTGCTTTAGTTTTACAACACGTTATTAGCACGATTGTTCTACTATTGAAAGTTTGAAGCAATAAATATAAAGAAGGTAAATATTTGTGTTTATTTTTCTCTTGGAAACAAGCTAAATTACTATATAGTTTATTTAATATTTTACTTTTGATTATGCATCATTAATTTTTTTACCATCTCAAAATCATATGAGTCAAGCAAGTTGCTTTTATTTTTAGCAAACTTTTAATTTGATCACTTATATATTTAAAAAGTAAACTTAGTTTTGTAAGTTAATAATTTGTAAAGAAATTATTCTTTATGATCTTGTTTTGTTGAGTTATATGTCATATACATATTGATTGGATTATTACTATTGGTTACTTTTGCACCTCTTTATTTTTCTTTATCTAAACATTTACTTGTTGAGTTATTAATATATTATTTGTACTAACAAAGCTTGTTTTGTGATTAATTAAAATGGTTAGTGAATTATGATAATCTTCATAACAATATTGTGAGGGACTATTAAAACGTTTAAATTTATTTTACTTGGAATTTTTATATGGTTCTAACATGTGGTTCTAATTAATTGGTCTTGTTCATTTTTATTCAATTTTAAGTCAAATTAAGATTATATTTATGGTATTCAATATTTATTTTTTAATAATGCATTTGGTTTATTAAGACATTGATTGAGGGTAAGACGGTGAATTCAAATTTCACTGCACCAAATGGGTAAGAAAATAGTTAAAGTCTCAATGCACCATGATAATAAAAAGTTGGTTCAAGTCCCATTGATTTATGACTAAATGTGTCTTCATATGGGTAAGACATTATTGGGTTCTAGTCCTAATTCACTATGGTAATGATATGATGATGACCAACATAAAGTTGTATATTTTTTTATTGAAAGTCATGAAATTTTTCCAATTAATTTGCTCCATTCTTTTATGTGAATGTGATAGCAATACATACATAATATGTCTGAAAAATGACAATTGGTTGAATGTGTTATTATGAGTGTGGTAAAATTGTTGTAATTAAAAGGAAGAAAATTATGGATTCTTAAGATGGTCATTCAAATGTGAAGGTAATTTTATCCATCAAAGTGGTATGAAAAGATATTGCGCACACTATTGTTGATGCAATCCAATTTGAAAAGTTTTGTATATCCTCCATCAAAATAAAGGAATACAAAGTGGTAGTACAATTGGTACATTTGACCTCTTAAAGTGATGTCGAGGCGAGTAACATAAATTTGATAATGTCAAAGCATGACAATGAGTTCATATACAAATGGCTATGGTCCATTTCTTGAAGAAAATATGACTTGTGTTCATATGGATAAGAACATGTTCATGTATTGTTTGATAAATGTCACATTTCACCTCTACGGGAGGTTTGAGAGATTGAAAAGAAATATTTTGACATAAATAATTATTTGTTCATATACTTTGACTACTACACAAATATTGTGGTATGTTTTATTATGAACTATTGTAGGAAAAGAAATAATTCTTTCTATAAAGGTTGTGGTCATAACCAAAATAAATGTTGTTGTGGCAACACAAATTTGTAATTGATTGTCAAAAAATAAGTCTTGCATGTAATAATTTTAACTATGACAATAATAATAATAATTTTCTCCTTGAAGGAGATGGTCACCATAAGAACGGCGTTGTGAAATTTGTGGCAGTAAGCAAACTACATTAAGAGTTTTGAAAGAATTAATTTGTTACTATCGAGAAATGAAAATAGTTCATAATTTTGAGATTGTAGTAAGTCTCAAAAGAAACTTTTTACATTTCGGAAGAATTGAAAAATACATTATATGGAGATTATAAATTATTGAAAGATTAAATATCTTCCGAAAACTACACTCAAGTGGGTTATGAATATTTACATAAAAGGTTACCCGTCTTTCTCTTGTTTGTTGTACACAAATATAGGCATGATGATGTAATCACATGCAAAGGTAAAGTAGAAATTTACTAGAATAAATATTAGTTGGCATAATCAGTTGACAATTTCGATTGAAATATGATGCAAAAGAAATTGAGAATTCACGTGGCTATATGTTTGAAGAAATAAAGTATTCTTCGAGAATTCTCTTGTGTTACTTATTCTCATGATAAAATGATCAATGTACCATCAAAAGTTGGGATTGTAATCCCTGAAATTATTTGGAATATACAAAAATGTGAATATGGACCGGTTCACCTGCCATTTGGATCGCTTACTATTATGATTTAATAGTTGCATCTATGGTATGGTCACATGTGCATTTGTATCAACTTATAAATTGATTTTTGTAATGTTGTTTTCTCGAATTATTAAATTAACAGCACAATTGCAAACTATAAAATCATGTTGATAATGTTGGTTGGTTTAGCAGAAATTGTATGCCTTCAATTATAATTAGACCATTGATTATGCGAACAAATCTCTCAAATAAAATTTGGTATGAGATGAGTTTATTTTACATGTATGCATCAAGCCAACAAGATTCTCTCGTCACAATTGGTTCAGGGTCGTCACAATTGGTTCAGGGTCAGGAACCAAATAATTTCCATATAAAAAAATTTGATGTGTGCACATATGATTTTATTGTTTCACCACTCACAAAGATGGATCTCCAAATGAGATTGAGGGTAGATGTTAGATTTCCTAACATTAGAGTGAGATATGTTTAGCAGCTAAAAATTATGTGTGGGTGAATTATCTAGATCCTCGTTAAAAAAAATTGAACATGAAGTTCAAGAGAGAATTCGTTTGCAAAATTTTGCAAAGAATATGCCAGATATGTTTGTTGACCCAATACTTTAATGAAGCTGCAAATGCTCCAATAAATAGTTCTTGAAGGACAAAGTATATGGTACACCAGAAGCGTGATAGACCAATCGATTCCAAATGTAACACTCCTTGAGAAAGGAGAGGAGAAAATTATAAATATGGTCATGATAATGAGGTAAATGCTTTGAAAAAAAGTATTATGACATAACACTTCATAAAACCTTGGCAAAGGTTCAGGTACCTAAAAATAATGAAAAATAAAGAGATCACGATAAGTTATATCGTCTTGGAATCGATATCAAAATGACCGTCAACGGTATCTTTGATATGAAGTAACACTCAATGCTATAAATGGTTTCGAGGATCTTAAATTTGAATATGTCCTATAATGTGGACAATAAATGATTGGCACTATTCAAGTATATTTTGTTTCACTTAGAAAAGTGATGTTTTTTATCTTATATTCATGGATCAAAATATAATGTCATTGTGGTACAAATAAATCATTGTGCGATAATATAACCGTAAAATATAAAGTGCGATTTGTGCCTCGGGGCATAAAGGATTTTCGCAAAAATCCTGACATTACTAAATGAAGATATATTCTTCAGTGGTTGATGCGATGAGACTTGTTTCAGTCTGGAAATAGATGAAATACTTAAATATGTATAATGAATTATTATTATATCTAACTAGACGATGAAGGTTATATGAAAATCCTAAAAGTATTTAAAAGGTCTTAAAGCAATTTCATTAAGTACCTAATAGTTTTGAGACTACTTAACACAAAATCTTTTTGACTTCATGAAAATGATTTAAAATTTCATGTATTGGTGCAATTGGTGCACTTATAAATTGCTGGTTATGCAAATGTTAGAACATTATTTGATATACATAACGAAGTTATATGGAAGGATTGTCATATTATCGGTCAAGTTATGACAAGAAACTAACAAAGCAAGTGACTCAACGCATAGAAGATGTGTGAATTTCTTTGCGAAAAAAAGACGAGTTAATAAAGTTGAAATGATCAATCTCGAATCAGAAATAATTTAATTATGTAGATGTAGAATATTTATTTGATCCGCATAAAGCTCGATAGCAAATGGACTATTTCTTTTTATATGGGGGCACAACGAAATCTTGAAGTTCAAAGAATCAAATCATGCAGAAATAATATTGATCTATAAAGAAAATCGGGAGTGTGGAATCATGATCTATCATTTTCAAAAAATATGTGATTTTATTTTGAAAAATATATTTCAACCACCATATACGAAAATAATATATAGATCAATTGAAGGGAGGATACAATCAAAGGAGTAAAGTCTTTTTCACACGTGATTTTCAACAGAATGGTGAGATAGACGTTCAAAGACTCATTCAAGTGATAATCTTGTACACTTATTCACTAAGGATTGTCAACATCAATATTTGAGAAGTTGTGGTATAAGATTGAAATTCATAGTCTTAGAGATATCAAGTCAAGTTTTTATTGGGGGAGAAAATTACGCGTTGTACTCTTTTCCTTAACAATGGTTTTATCCCAATTAGGTTTTCCTGGTAAGATTTTTAATGAGACAACATTCGAAGTGTATTAAAATATATGTGTACTCTTTTTCCTTCACTAGAATTTTTTCCCACATGGGTTTTTTCCTAGTAAGGTATTAACGAGGCATATTATTTATGGACATCTAAGGGGGAGTGTTATAAAATATTATATTGTGGATGTCCACTACACCAAGAAGTTAATCTCATTCATTATCTCCATTACTTTCCTCCATTATGAAGATAATCATAACCTCCATAGCCTCCAACTTTATCACCATTATTTTTGTAACCTTTTACTTTCATAATCTCTCCCATTATATTCATGTTAATGTTATGTTTATGACTAACCTTTTGTATGCATCTATGTTACACTATAAATAGAGGCTAAGAGTTCATATTTGTAGACACGTAATTATTTACCGAACTTAAGGTATTACACCATTTTTAGTACACGAATATTGCTTTTATATATAAATTTAATATTTTATTTTAGTAAGTTTATTTTATTAAAATAAAATAAATTTAATATTGCTTTTATAAATTATTTATCTTAAAAAAGATTTGAAAACAATAAAATTAGAATCACACTTTAAGGTACATTTTATTTTAATATATCCAAAATTTAGTAAATAAATTATTGATTTTAATATTTTCTTAATTATATTTTTTGATCTAGCTATTTAATATTAATGCCAAACTAACTAGTTATCATCATCATCATCATCATCATCATCATCATCATCATCATCATCATCATCATCATCATCATCATCATCATCATCATCATCATCATCATCATCATCATCATTTATTAACAATAATAAATCAAAAAAAAATAATAACCTATTTTACCTTCGCTATCCCAACCCACCTACACCTATCCCATTACCAACCCACTCACAACCCCACCACCTGCACAACACACATTATAATACTACTATATTATACTACAACACAAAAGAAAAAAGGATCAGAAAAGGAGAAAAAGAGAAAAGAAAAAAAATCAGCAAAGAAAGAAACAGAAAAAAATCAGCAATCAAGAAAAAAAAAAACTACACAAATACACGGAGTAAGAAAAAAAAAACCTCACCAACACACAACATATACACAGACTTACAATACCAAAGATGTGAACAAGTCATGGCCTAAAAATAATATATTCAAAGAAACTCAAAATAAGTATAAGTCAGTAAAAGCGACCGTGTTAGAACCACGGGACTCGAGGGATGCCTAATACCTTTCCCTCGGTCAACAGTATTCCTTACCTGAATTTTTGGTTCACAGACAAAAATAAAGAGTCATTTCCTTTTGGTTAGGGATTAAAAGAAAAAGGTGACTTGGAACACCATAACTCAATTCCAAGTGGCGACTCTGAAATATAAAATAATCTCTTAATTAATACCATCACTTAAATTGGAAAAACCTTAACCGCCGCGCGTGAAAAGGGGTGTGACAATATTGCATACACTTGAAGACTTTGAATAATAAGAAAAACTCTCATCTCTTGTCTCCCTATTTCTATTGTTGTCATCTTCTATATTTCTTTTCTTATTTTGCTTTAGTTTTACAACAATATTTAATTGTCCGTCTTTTAATTATGAGTGAGTAGTATATATATTTTTTGAAAATCTAAAATTTGCAAGGTCACTATTCAAAACTTAAATTCATAACAACATTTTTCATTGCTAAATTGTTTAGATCTTTATTGTGCCAATATTCTATGAAGGAAGAATGATTTTGCTCGATGAACAATGATTTTGATCAGTATTTGACAAAAGAATCGACTGAGAGTTATTTTTAAAAAAGGAAAAGGGGCCAAGAAGCTCTTATACTTCCACACATTTATTTTAGTGAAATAGGACTTGTGGATTATTTCGGTGTTCTTTGAATTTTTTTCCAAAAACATGAAAAAAACAATTTCATTTGGTTGAGATAATTGTGGTTTTTTTTTTTTTAATTCAAGTACCAGTAATTTCAAGGTAGTTTTTGAAGTAGGTTTTTGAAATAGGTTCAAGAAGAATGATTTTGATCAGTATTTGACAATAGAATTGATTGAGTGTTATGTTTAAAAGAGGAGTAGAGGCCAAGAAGCTCTTCAAAGATCAGAAATTTAACCAAACATTCCAAACATTTTTTTTAGTGAAATAGGACTTGTAGATTATTTTAGTGTTTTTTGAATTTTTTCCAGAAACATGAAAAAATGAATTTCATGTGGTTGAGATTATTTTTATTATTTTTGTTTCAATTCAAGTACAAGTAATTTCAAGGTAATTTTTGAAGTTGATTATAGACAGAAATTTAATACTCCCTCCATTCACAAAGAATGGTCTAGTTTGACTTGGCACGGAGTTTAAGAAAATAAAGAAGATTTTTGATCATGTGGTCCTAAATTAAAGTTATTTTAAATGTACAAAATTATTCTTTAATCTTGTGGTCTTAAACATGCCACGTGAAAAGTTGTTACCAAAATAAAAAAGAGGTCATTTATTTTTAAACAGGCTAAAAAGGAAAGAAAATCATTCTTTTTTAAACGGAGTAAGTATTGATATTTACATGCCTAAATGTTCTGTCGTTATTCTCATGATAACTCTTTTCTCCTTTTCAACAAATTTATAGTACGTAGTCCTTATGTTTTTTTAAAAATGTTGGTACAAACGTAGTTCTTATGCTTAGTAGCATGTTAGTAAACCTTTTGTTTAGATATATAAAATTCTGGAGTAAGCGTGGCGAAGAAATCCATATACACTTCTTTTTAAAAAATCTTTACATTTTTAATTAATAAACTGTTAGCTATGATTTGTTTTTCTCCTCCATTTTTTGTTTTAATATGTCTTTTTAAGGGAAAATGTATAAGTATCCCTCCTAACCTATGCCCGAAATTTCATAAATACACTTATACTATATTACATTCCTCTTACCCCCCCCCCCCAACTTAGTATATAAATAATTTTCTACCCTTTTCGGCTTACGTGGCACTATCTTTTGGGTTCAGCGCGTGTTCACAATGTTTTGAATGAAATGTCACGTAGGTCGTCAAAGGGTACAAAATTATTTATAAAATAAGTTTGAAGGGTAATAGGACTTTAGTAAAGTATAAGTGTATCTCTGAAATTTCGGACATAGGTTGAGGGAGGGGGTACTTGTACATTTTTCCTTTTTTGTATATGTAAATTAGTTTTAATGTGTAAAGTTTTATGCTTGATTAGTTGGAGCTCACTCTCCTTTCTTAAGAGTGAGCAATATTCAATTGTGTATATATATATATATATATATATATATATATATATATATATATATATATATATATATATATATATATATATATATATATATATATATATATATATATATATATATATAGAAAATAGGCATAATACATATATTAGACCCTAAACTTGGCTTCAAATTTTAACTTTGACCTCTAACTTTCATAATGCACAAATAGGCACTTTAACTATCCTATCTTTCAATAAATAGACACGCGATTTTTGGAACCAAAGTGCGTGAAATGCAAACGCTCCACGTGTATTAGTGAGCCAATCAGTGGCTGCCAACTAATTAAAAAATTTACACGTATTTTTTTTTTTAAAAAAAAAATTACACGTCATTTTGAAACTAAAAAATTTATAAAAGAGATTCATTAAGGGTAGAATTGTCATTTTAGCATTTTTTTATCGTTTTGGGCCTCAAAAATTACCTCTCACTCGCGCAGAATGCGTGTATTTCACGCATTTTGCCAGGTAGGAATCACGTGTTTATTTGTTGAAAGATAGTATAGTTAAAATGTCTATTTGTGCACTATGGAAGTTTGAGGTCAAAGTTAAAATTTGAAGCCAAGTTTAGGGTCCAATATATGTATTATGCCTAGAAAATAAGAAATTTGCAAAGTCACTATTCATAACTCAAAATCATAACAAACACTTTTCTTTGCTCAAGGATATCATAACTTTTTTTCTAGTTTGAAGGTTCCAAGTTAATGACCCTCTTAACCATGTTCAAGGTCATATTTCAATCATACATGACAAAGGTGCTTAAGCCTACTAAGTCAAGAGTTCATATTCACATTCTTCATGTATTAAGTAGAGGGACATAGGTCTACCAAAACAAGACACACTTCATCATCATCTTATCACATGTAAAATCACATTCAAGTAGCACATAGGGACAACTAGGTATAAGAATTGTGACAAGCGTTGATGACTAAAGCACACCGGAAATCAATTGCCAAATTCACACTATCTTTTCTTTTCTCCGGTAATTTAGGAAGAGTAAAAATACTTATAAGAGAAGAAATGACACCTTTTTCCACGATGACTCGTACAAAGTAGCCATAGATCTTTTTTGTAGGCCACTTTTCGATCAAGGAAGAATGATTTTGCTCGACAAAGAATGATTTTGATCAGTATTTAACAAAAGAGTCAACTGAGAGTTGTGCTTAAAAGAGGAGAAGGGGCCAAGAAGCTCTTCAAAGATCAGAAATTCAACCAATACTTCCACACATTTATTTTAGTGAAATAGGACTTGTGGATTATTTTCGTGTTCTTTGAAATTTTCTTCAAAAACATGAAAAAATGAATTTCATTTGGTTGAGATAATTTTGGTTATTTTTTATTTCAATTCAAGTACTAGTAAATTCAAGATAGTTTTTGAAGAAGGTTCAAGGAAGAGATTTTGATCAGTATTTGACAAAAGAATCGACTGAGAATTATGTTTAAAAGAGGAGTAGGGGCCTAGAATCTCTTCGAAGATCGGAAATTCAATCAAAACTTTCACACATTTATTTTAGTGAAATAGGACTTGTGATTATTTTTGTGTTCTTTGATTTTTTTCTTTTTCAGAAACATGAAAAAATGAATATCATGTGGTTAAGATAGTTTTGGTTATTTTTAGTTTCAATTCAAGTACAAGTAATTTCAAGGTAGTTTTTGAAGTAGGTTATAGACAGAAATTTAATATTGATATTTACATGCCTAAATGTTCTGTCATTATTCGCATAATAGCTCTTTTCTCCTTTTCGACAAATTTATAGTACGTAGTTTTTCTGTTTTTTTAAATTTTGGTACAAACGTAGTTCTTATGCTTAGTAGCATGTTAGTAAACCTTCTGTTTAGATATATAAATTTCTGAAGTATTTCGCCCCCGAAGAAATCTATGTACATTTCTTTTTTTTAAAATCTTTTGTCTTTGTAATTAATGATTGTTAGCTATGATTTGTTTTTCTCCTCTTTTTTTAGTTTTAATATGTTTTTTTGTATGTGTAAACTAGTTTTAATGTGTAAAGTTGCTTGATCAGTTGGAGCTCACTCTCCTTTCTTATTTGATAATTGTTATAAGGGAAAAGGGTTAGTATACTCTTCAACTTTGCCATTTAGAAGTGATATGACCCTTGTTGTAAATGACTCATATATACACTTACCGTTATACAAACGGCTCACATCTACTCCTACCGTTATAAAATGAGCTCACATATACCATTCATTTAACGGAAGTGAAAAAAAATAGTTTTAAATTTATATTTTTGACTTTTAATTTTCTTTAAAATTATTTAGGGGTATATATGATTCTTTTAGCAAAGTTCAAGATATATTTTAATCTTTTTATAATAAATTATTTTTTGACTTCTTTATTATAATTATTTGAGTTTCTTATTCTTATTTTATTTTTTTCCTTTCATTCCTTAGTGTAAAGAACAAAATTTAGAACTATTTTTTTGTACCTATATTCTAATTTCAAACTATTTTTTTTGTCTATATTGTAATTTAATTTTTGTATTTGAAGAAAAAAAGGTTGGTCAACTATAATAAGTTTTAATAAAATATTAGTGAAACATAAATAAATTTGATCAGCAAAATAATAAATCTAAATTAGTCATTAAAAAAAAAAAGTCAAAAAGAATGTATATGTTTGAGGAGGATTAAATATACTCATATGAGATTATATTTTAAAAAAATAAATAAATTAAAATTTCATTTTTTTTCATTTCCGTTAGAGGAAAAGAATATATGTGATTCATTTTTATATGAGTAGTGGTATGTATGAGTCACTTTCATAACGAGGGAATATCAACTCTAAATGACAAAGTTGAGGGGCATACCAGACTCTTTTCCCTTGTTATAAATCATTTGTTTGTTACAAGAATAAGGTAGAATATCTACAATCAAAGTTCAAATTAGATTTACAATTTATTTATTTGAGATATGAATTTAGGCAGGATTATAATTTCGAAATAACGTTGTCCGCAAACCAAACAAGTCTTCAAGGACTACATGTGGAAGCATGATATATTGATTCAATCTCCTTCTTTAAAAGGCATTTCACACTACAAAATAGCTAATGTGTGGACATATATCTATAATTTCATGAACGAATATTTTTTAATATCAAATAATTATTTTAAAATAACTACAAGCCCAAATTATTATTTTGATTATTAAATCTACATCTTTTTTGTGTAAAAACAACTTTGATTCAGTTGTTATATCAATTTCCAGACTTCCATTTTCATTTTTATAGCATAAATATCTATGATATTAGTTTTTTATGATTTTATTTACACATGACATGTAATTCTTTTCTTCCATTTCCAATATTCCCCTAATTGCTACTTTTGATTTTATGATTGCCTTCTCTTAGAGTAAAAATCACTAAAATTCTCTAAATTCTTTTGAGACCAAATGTGTCTCTTATTATGTAAAAATAAAAACGTCTAAATATATTAACTACATTACGGTTATTAACTTTTAATAATTAAATTATTTACGGACAAAATATATGTTACAAAGGATAGGTTACAAGACTTGTACGTTACACTTTTTTTCTCCTATGAAAGGATTTTTCCTCGAGAACTATGTGACACTTTCATTCCTATTTTTTAAATGCATTTTTTTTTTTGGGATAATAACTGTGAAATATTACCATTGCAACAACAAGAACCATTTATAGAATTAAAGAGCATCCAGTATCATCATCCCCTTCTAGGAAGGTTGCAGCAAGTATATAGACCTCAAGCAAAAAAAATACAAAAAATCAAATAAGCCACTCCAATAATCTAGTTACGAATTCTAGACCGTAAGTGTATTTATGAGCTCTTTTGGAGCAGTGTAACATATCTATCCTCTCCCTAATCTCCCTTTGGATCTGTGCTATAACAAAACTCTTATTTACATGTATGTTCCTGAAAATCTTCATGTTCCTTGCTCGCCAAGTGTGATAAATATCATAGCACCATGAATTGCCGCAACTACTTCCTTTTGGAACCTCTGCCATTTTCTTCTTTGGAACCATTGTAGATTTTGTATTACTCCCCTCTGTTGCAAGTACAGGCCTGACCATGTAGAGAGAGCGACCCATATTTCCGATATCCATCCACATCTAGCAAACAAATGATTCTGAGTCTCTATTTCATTTTCCTCACACAAGCAGCATGTAAGGTCATCAATTGAAATATTCAATCTGGTCATTTTTCCTTGGTAAGTATTCTATTCAGTGAAACAATTCATTGGATTATTATGCGCTTTGGCAGTATAATTGAATTCCATATAAGCTCTGCTTCTTTCACTCGGCAACTGATCAAGTAAAATAATATAACTCTTGGAAACTGAATAATTATCAGAGGGGGAGAGCTGGTACGTTCCCCTACTATACCAATGAATCATTTGCTCCTTTAGTGAGTTCAGCTTCCTCCAGTACCAACTACTATCCGCATATGGACAATGATCCCATATTTGTGCACCATCATTTATGTAAATTCCATGAACCTATTTAACCCAAAGTAAGTTTTGTTTTGTAGCCAATTGCCATAACAATTTTCCAATAGAGGCAATATTCCAGCTCTTGCAGTTTCTAATGTTTAGGCTGCCACATTTCTTGGGAGTACAGATTTTCTCCCATGCTACTAGCATTATTTTCCTCTTCTCATCAGTTTTCCCCCACAGATAATCCCTACATTTCTTGTCTACTTCCTTCAATACACTTTGAGGTAATATAAACACAATGCCCAAAAATTATAGATAGAAAATAAGACAGCATTTATGATTTGAAGTCGACCAGCCTAAGATAGTTGTGTCGAATAAGTTGTGATTCTTGAGACTATCTTTTCAACTAACTGATGACACTCCATTTTGCTCCATTCCTTGAGGCCAAAGGTAGGCCTAGGTATCGTATAGGGAGTGTCCCTAAAGAGAAGTTAGTTTTGTCCAAAATCTCGTGTTTAACTTCATCATTCACTCCAGATAGAAAGATATTTGATTTTTCTTCATTTGCTACTAAACGAGATGCAATGCTCAATGTGTGAGAGCTTCCATGACTCTGGATATAAAAATAATATTACCCTTACAAAAAATCTTTAAATTGTCAGCAAAAGTAAAGTGAGTCAGCTTAGATGTTTTACACATAGGATGAAATTGAAAGCTCGGCGGTTTACTCATCTTCCCCAAGATTTGCGAAAGGTATTCCATTAACAACACAAACAACAATGGTGACATGGGATCTCCCGCCTAAGAACCCTTTTTCCTTCAAAGTATACATGCCCTACTCGATTCACTTTAATAGTAAAGGTAGTAGATGCTACACGTGTCATGATTAATTTCACAAAATACACTGGAAAGCCAAACCCCCTCAAAGGTCCTCTATGAAATTCCATCTAATCATGGCATACGCCTTCCTTAAATCAATTTTCATAAGAAATATTAGGGAAGTTTTCCTGTTGTAGTGCCTCAACAGATCATGGAAAATCAATATATTGTGGTTCAATGATCTTCCAGCTACAAAGATTGTCTGGTTCTCAGCCACAACAGTAGGAATGATTTCTTTTAGTCTCATGCATATTAGTTTAGAGATACACTTGTATAAAACATTGCAGATCGGTGGCGGACCCAGGATTTTCTTTCAGGAGGTTCGAAAAATAAAAATATAAACGTTGGCATACAACATAATAATCAGGGGTCTTACCATTGAACCATCTATTTTTATTTGTTATTGAGAGGGTTCAAAATATATGCATCTACAGAAATACAGAAAACTTACCTTATATATATCGTGTATTTTTTTGCCGAGGGTGTTCGGGTGAACACCCTGGACCCAACGTGGGTCCGCCACTGAACATGATATGGGCCTAAAGTGGCTAGCATATTGGGGAACTGATACTTTAGGGATCAGAGAAATAGTTGTGGAATTAATTTGTCTTAATAAGATTCCATTGTTGAAAAACTCCATTACGACATTTGTGACTTCATGTCCATTAACACTCCAAGCTTCTTTGAACAAACCACTCCCATACCCATTTGAACCAGGGCTCTTGTTCCTGGCAATGCTAAACATAGCTAACTTCACATCCCTTTCAGTAAAAGGTTGAACCATGTCTATTTGTTGTCCTATGGACAGTTTAGGACCATTCCATAGGACGATGTGCATTTTTTTATATGTTTATTTGTTGATTTTTATATTTTACATATGTATATTTTAAATTTATATTTTAATTGCAATCGTTTTATCAATTAAATAAATTTATAACTACTGCGCGTAGTGCAGACAATTTCACTAGCCTATATATAATATAAACCCTGTAGAAAAGGTAATGTGCCATCTTTCTAAGACCTCCATTACTATTTATTTTTTATGCTTTTTTTTAATATATGTTTTATCTTATTTTTAATCAAAATACTAATCATATTCCATCTTACTTATGAAGTTCCATTAATTTTTTAATGACCATATTACTCTATTGTCTATAACAAGCTATTACATCAATGGTTAATTATTAAATATATTATTAAAGAATTGCAAAGGTCACCGTCTTCCTCTTACTTAATATTCCTTCAATTGCTTAATATTCCTTTTTGTGTTTCCAACTCATCGTCTCTCTTTTTTCTCACTATATTTTGTGTCTTTTTCCTTATTTTCTTGCCTTAATATTTCGTAGAAATTAAAAGATAATTTTATTTATTTTGTTCACCATTTAACAAGTTTAATCACTTTTCCTAAAACTTTTCTCTATTCTTCTTAAAGTAACTAAATTATAATTACGACACTAGTTATCAATATAAGTTACAATTATATTGATCACTCCATTACTCTTTTAATTTATATTATTTAATAGTTAAAAGTTTATTGATTACTATCAAAACTAGAGCATGTTATTGGTGTTCATCTTGTATCCCTAAGATACTTAGCATAAAACTTTGAAGAACTTGGAAAGACACAACAAAGTTTAAGAACATTTTCACAATTAGAAAATTAAACTAGTAGATAAAATAGAACCAGAAACAAATTAGAAACAATATATAAAATATTTTTCTTAAAGAAGAAAATCGTTGTCAATTTGTGTTTAAAAAATATTACTGATTCCAACAAACTATGGAGAAACACGATGTTACCAAAATTTAATGAATCGGTGAAGAATAGAAGAACAAAAATTAGTTCACAAATCTAAAATATGTAACACATACCAGAATCTGAAAAAACAGAAAGAAGACAAGACCATTGAATGCACAGTGTCCCCTTAAGAAAATTATTCCCCTCTAGTATCCGAGGTTTGATTTGGAATATGTCCTCCCAGGATAGAATGATCTCAATCACCAGTGTATTGATACTGTAGTTAATTAAGGTGGAAATCCAGAAAAGAACAAACCAGAACTTAAGAATAATAAAAGATTAGAACTATAAAGCAATGAAGAATAAGAAAGAAAAGATAATTTTATTTGATAATGCGGTCTTTTCTCACTGCCTAAGACTTACATTTATATTAAAGAACTAACTTCATGGTTCTAAAAATCAGCAAAACATTTGCTGAAGATAAACAAACTCCAAGAGACTAGGTAAAATATAGCAACTAACACTCCTTGTTTAGGAACTGTTGATTCCTAGTTTTTCTCTGAAAAACTCAAACTTGCTGAGGGAAAGGGGCTTGGTGAAAATGTCAGCAACCTGCTCATTACTCTTGCAGTAAAGAAGCTTCACATCTCTATGTTTCTGCACGTCTCTTAAGAAAAATAACTTAATATTGAAATGCTTTTGCATAAAAAACTGGATTATTAGCAATATAAATTACACTTTGGTTATCAATAAAAAAACCATCCCCTTCTTTTTGCTCCATATTCAGATCACACATAATTTTCCTCAACCATAGTGCTTAATTCATAGCTGTTGTTGCAACAATAAATTTTGTCTTGGCTGTTGATTGTGCTACTATATCTTGTTTCTTGGAATACCAAGAGAAAGCTCATGACCCAAGATTGAAACAGAAACATGAAGTACTCTTCATATCAGGTGCACCACGCCAATCACTATCGGAGAATCCGTTAAGTCTAAACTTCTAACTTTTGTAAAACTTAACACCATAGTTGACAGTTCCCTTGATGTATTTGACAATTCTTTTAGTTGCTCTCAAGTCTAAATCACTTGCACAATGCATGAACCGAGATTAAAAAAAAACGCACTGCATACCAGATATTAGGCTTAGTTGCAGTCAAATACATCAAGCGGCCAATAAGACTTCTATAATATGCCTCATCCACCTTTTCAGTTCCATCATCTTTGAAAAAAAATTCTTTTTGGTTCATTGGAGTACTCATGACTTTGCAGTCTTCCATATGAAACCTCTTTGGGATTTATTGAGCATATATTTTCTGGAAGATGAATACATTGTCTTAATTTTGTTTGATATCCATTCCAAGAAAGTACGCCACCAGTCCAAGGTCTATCATTTCAAAGACCTTCATCATTTCCAACTTGAAGTCCTCAATTAGGCAAATCTTACTTCTTGTGAAAAAGAGATCGTCCACATATAAAGAAATAATAAGTATGTATGCATCTGAACACTTAATATAAAGTGTAGACTCAGATAGGCTCTTCTTGAAACCTAAACTGAGCAAATTATCGGCAATCTTGCTATACCAAGCTCTTGGTTCTTTCTTTAAACCATAGAGAGCTTTATTTAGCAAATAAACCTTATTTTCTTGCCCCTTGACAACAAAGCCATCTGGTTGCTCAACATAAATCTCCTACAGGAGAAGACCATTAAAAAAGGCCGACTTAACATAAAGTTGATAAATTCTCCAACTTTTTCCCACTGCAATGGCTAGTAGCAATCTGATTGTATCAAATGGAGCAACTGGTGCGAAGGTTTCTGAGTAGTCTACTCCAAAGATCTGAGAGTAACCTTTCACTACAAGCCTCTCTTTGTGTTTGTTAATGGAACCATTAGCATATAGCTTTGTCCTAAAGACCCATTTTACACCAATAATCTTTCTGTATTGAGGTTTCTCCATAAGCACCTAGGTCTGATTTTTTTCGATCATCATCATTTCCTCCTTCATTGTTGCCACCCATTTGTCATCCCCTTATGCTTCCTCATAGCTTGAGGGCTCATAAATTGCAGCATTGCATCTTTGATAGATATCAGAGATCAACCGTGTGCCTCTAACAGGAGGATCATCTACTAGATGTTTTTGATCTAATAGACTGTCAACTGGTGCGTTGTTTACAAGCTTCTCCTAGTTCCAGTGCTTCTCCTCAATGAAGTGGAAATCTCAACTTACGATAATTTTCTATATTTGAGGTTCATAGACCTTATATGCTTTCGAGAAAACATTGTAGCCTATAAAGATGTTAGGAACTGCCTTCTTGTCAAGTGTTTCTCTTTTAACCTGTGGTATATAAGAGAAACACAAGCAGTCAAAAATTCTAATAAGTTGCAATAAGGATATGACCATACCATGATTCATATGGTGTTTTATCCTTTACAAATCTAGAAGGAAGTCTATTTTGCAAAAAAAAAAAAAAAAAACAGTGTTGGCAGCCTCCGCCCAGAACCTTTTTAGTAGATGTTTCTCATGTAGCATGCACCTAGTCATCTCCATTATAGTTCTGTATTTTAGCTCACTTACTCCATTTTTGTGTGGAGTATAAGGGATTGTTAGCGGATGTACTATACCAGCTTTGTCACAGATTAATTTGAACTTATTTGAAGTTTACTCCTTCCCATTATCATACCTTAAAGTATGACTTTTGCAGCCACTTTGATTTTCCACTTTTGCCTTAAAATTCCAAAACACATCAGCTACCTCAGACTTGTATTAGATCATCAATAAATACAATGTAGTAAAGACTATCATTTAAAAATGGTGTCGTATGAGGTTCATACAGGTCTGTATGAATGAGCTAAAGCTTTTTTTATGCTCTCCAACTTGTTTTAGGGAAGGCAGCATGTTCATCTTTCCAAAGTAAACAAGTTTGTAGAACATTCACAAGTTTCTTTCTTTGATAGAACATCATACCTTGATGATGAAAATGACCCATTCTTTTATGTCAAACTTCGAGTTGTCTGTCATAAGAAAATCTATCTGCTCTTTTTCCAAAGGATTGAGCGCGAAACACCTTCCCTCCATTTTGACCTTGAATATCTCATCGCCTGATGGATATTATATCACACAAGTTTTGTTTTGAAGAACAAATTGAATCCATTCTCCATTAATTGACCAACACTGAGAAGGTTTGAATCAAGGTTTGTAACATACAAAACATTTGCGATAAGCTTAGTTCTAGAGCCAAAACATACAAAACATACTCCTTACCTTTACTTCATATTAAGCATCATATTCGATGTATGACTTAGTTATTACTTCGCACCAATCGAAACTAGCCTATTAGATAGTGTTCACTAAATCTATGTTGATAATTCTTTTTCTATTAACTACCCCCTTGGTCCGGCAAGTAGAAATAGGGCAAGTTCTAACGCGTGCACTCGTTAAAAAGATTTCTAAGCGAAAGAATTATCAATACATGCAAGAAACTATAGAATTGTTATTTAGCTAGTTTTACTTTGTTAATCACCCATGGTTCCCACAACCCTGGTTGTGGATTTAGTTACCCATGCCT
Organism: Solanum sitiens; assembly: GCA_016801875.1. Taxonomy (NCBI): domain Eukaryota; kingdom Viridiplantae; phylum Streptophyta; class Magnoliopsida; order Solanales; family Solanaceae; genus Solanum; species Solanum sitiens. The sequence goes on along the minus strand of JABWTJ010000486.1, from coordinate 1,403,871 downwards.
CGAAGAACACAATTCATGGTTGTTAAATAATAATTCATGAACTTACTTTGACAAATTTGAAGAAAATCCAGAAATTACGCTTGAAACAACAAAATTCACTTGATAATCAATTCCGGAAACTTGAATAAAATTGCCAAATTGCAAGTCAAATCTCCAACAACAGAAGTATGAAAAATAATAAAGAATCCAACCCCAAAAATGAGGTTTTACACCCTATTTATAAAGACATTGTCCTAAAATACAAAGAAAACAAATAAGGAAAGTTTGTCCAGAAAAGCGGCTTCAATCGACGACTCCACAGAACGACGGACCGTCGACTACCTCCGTTGATGTACCATGGTTTCACGATACTTTCAATGCTTTTTTCCTTAAGTTTAGTGTGTGTCTAAGGCCTTTTTGTAGTAATTTTAATGTATTTTTATCTGTGTTTGCAGGAAAACTGTCTAGAACAGAAATGCTGAAGACTGTGCTGAAATTAGTGCAGAAGTGATGACCTACGAAGCCATCGACGGTCCATAAGTGATGATCGTTGACTGGAGGTTCAAGCTGCTGGAATCAAATCGGGGAATTCTGACCAAGTGTGGGGCTACGGAAGGATCGACGGTCCATCGATGATCGACGGACCGTCCTAGCAAATCATTGATGTTAACAGAAAGTAGTCTCAATACCCGACTTGAAGAAACCACTAAGTATGGAGGAACGGAGGCCATCGGTCCATAGGTCCTTCGACGGACCGTGCTATTGGTCTGTCGATGGTAACAAAAAGGATGCAAAAGTGGAGGCTGAAAAAGATTTTAAGTATGGACCGACGGGAGCAGTCGACGGTCTGTCGTTCCATCGACGGACCGTCAGTTGGGTCGTCGACTGAAGACGCGTTTTGGAAAGATTTTTCCTTATTTAGAACTCCTTTTATTTTAGGACTTTATTATTATAAATAGGACTAAAAACCTCGTTTTTGTGGTTAGACTTTTTACTAATTTTCAGACTCTTGTTATTGGAAGTTGAACTTTGGATTTTGGGAATTACTTCAAGTTTCCGGAATCGATTCTTATAATATTTTCGTTAATTCAAGTGGTATTTCTGGATTTTCTTCAAAATTGTCAAAGTAAGTACATGAATTCTTATTTAATAACCATGAATTGTGTAATGCTAAGCATGGATAACTAAATCCACAACTAGGATTGTGGGAACCATGGGTAATTAACAATATAAAACTAGCTAAATAACAATTCTAGAATAGGATCTTGCATGTATTGATAATTCTTTCGTTTAGAATTTTTTTTAATGAGTGCACGCGTTAGAACTTGCCCTATTACTATTTGCCGGACCAAGGAGGTAGCTAATAGGAAAAGAATTATCAACATAGATTTAGTATACACTATCTAATAGGCTAGTCTCAATTGGTGCGAAGTAGTATACATTGAATATGATGCTTAATATGAGGTAAGGGTAAGGGTTAGTAATTCAACATATGTAGCCGGACCAAGGTACGGGGTAAAATTCTCGAGTTGCCAAACCAAGGAACTAGAGATACATAGCTTACCATTTTGCATGCAAGACACTAGGAACGAATTGTTATAGCTAGGATTATCGCGTTATGAACCTATGGGGAACACTTACGCCCTAGTTTGCCTAATCACTTGATAAACACTAAAGTTTTAAACTTGCTACTTGTTTACTTAGAAATAATCGAACATTTTTGTTTCACAAAACCCCCATTTTATTTAACTGTTTTCGGAAAGGAATTGACTAAATAGACGTAATCGTAGATTCAAGTTAAGTTTGAACCATTTTCTTCGTGGGATCGACCCCAACCTAACAATTGGGTTCTTTACTTGATACGACCGCTTATACTTCTTTACGGAAGTATAATTTGAGCGTATCAAATTTTAGCGTCGCTGCCGGGGAAAGTGGATTTTAGATTAACTTTAAGCACATTACCGAATTTTAGTCAATAATTTCCTGATTTTACTTTCTTTTTTTTTTCTCTCACAGGTCTAGCTTTAGTGTATGCCAAGTACACGGAGTCGAGGAGAACCAATACTTTCACTTAATCCAGAACTAAACTGTACACTTCGCAGAATGAACAATACAAATAATCCTGCTAATATTGATGATGAGATTAACCCTCAACTTCCTCCGCCGGTTGATGCTCATAATCAAGTGATTGTTGATAACCCTGGTGAAGGTAATCTGAGGAGGCAACCTCCTGCCCCACGCCCTCAAGAGTATTATAGGGGAAATGTCAACATCACTGACCCTGATGGGCCACTTTTCCTACCTCCTCTACCACATGGTCATACTTTCGTGGTAACTAGTAGATTGATGCAGATGCTCACCGCTAGAGGTTTATTTTTGGGGCTACCATCTGAGAATCCACATGCTCACATCGCCAAACTAAGGTCGGTGTGTAAGAGTTGTGTAGGGAGGCCAGACTTAGACATGGATGTAATTGGATTAAGGGTGTTCCCTCTCTCACTGACGGGGGAGGCCGCAATTTGATTTACTGAGTTGCCTTACAATTCAATCTATACTTGGGAGCAGTTTAGGGATGTGTTCCTAGCAAGGTATTACCCAGTTTCTAAAAAGCTTAATCACAAAGATAGGGTCAACAATTTTGTGGCATTGCCTGGGGAGTCGGTAAGTATTTCTTGGGATAGGTTCACTTCATTTCTGAGAAGTGTCCCAAACCACTGTATTGATGATGAATCATTGAAAGAGTACTTCTATAGGGGGAAAGATGATAACAATAAGGCAGTACTTGATACTATTGCGGGTGGTTCCTATGGGGAGTGTACTTATGCAGAGATCACAGAGAAGTTAGAGAACATCTCCCAAAATAATAAAGTTTGGAGCACTAGGAAGTTGGATACTGGGAGAAACACTTTTGCGGTGCAATCTACACAGAACCCAGCCGCAGATGAGATTCGTGAAGAGATGGCTCAAATGAGAACTGAGCTAGGGTTAGTGTTGAAACATGTCACTGGGGTGCAGAGAAAGTGAATGCGGTGAACTATTTGACTAAGCCACCACTACCAGTAGATAAATTTTACTATGAGGAAGATTCTTATGCAGTGAATGAGCAGATGGGGGGTTTCCGACCGAACACCCAAGGCTCCAATTAAGAGAGTTGGCGCCAAGGTCAAGGAAATCAAGGTCGTAACTATAGGAATTACAACCGAGAAGGTCACTATGTTCGTGAAGGAAACTACAACCGCGACAACAACTTCAACCGAGGTAACTTTGGAAAAAGAAATGATCGAAGTGGGCCCTATGTTCCACCTTAAAATCGGGAAGTTGCTCCTAAGGATGGTGGAGGTAGTATGGCGCGAGTTGAAGACATGCTGCAAAATATGATGAGGAGGTTTGACGCAAGTGATGAGCACGCCAAGGAGTTGAGAGGTGATTTGGCTAACATTGGGCAAAAAGTGGATGCACATGCAGTCTAAATCAAGCATCTTGAGATGCAAATGGCCCAACTGTCGTCAATTGTGAATCCTCGTCAATCGGGTACTCTTCCTAGCAATACCGTCCAAAATCCGAAAAATAATGGACATTATATGGCAGTCACGACTCGAGGGGGTAAACAAATTATTGATCCACCTATGTCGTCTGGTGTTGAAGATGAGGTGAGAAGATAAGATGCGGTAGTAGAAGCTAGTGGTGAGTTGGTAAATGAAGCGGTAAAAGAATTAGAGATGTCCCAAAAGGTGACCCCAGTTCCTAGACCAACAGCACCATTTCCACAAAGATTGGTGAAGAAGACTGAGGATGGCAAATACCGGCTTTTTATTACTATGTTGAAACAGCTTTCCATCAATGTACCTTTGATAGAAACTCTTGAACAAATGTATGGTTATGCTAAGTTTATGAAAGATATGGTCACTAAGAAGAGGTCGGTGAGTTTTGAGGATGATGATCAGATGCAACATTGTAGTGCTATTACTACAAGATCTCTTGTGCAAAAGAAAAAAGATCCGGGTGCTTTCACTATTCCATATACAATCGGGTTATTATACTTTGCTAAAGCATTATATGATCTTGGGGCAAGCATAAATCTCATGCCTCTCTCCATTTACAAGAAGTTGGGTTTGGGTGACCCAAAGCCCACTACGATGCGGTTACTGATGACCGATCGAACAGTGAAGAGGCCTATTGGGATACTCCACGATGTGTTAGTGAAGGTGGAGTCATTCATATTTCTGAACGATTATGTCATTCTTGACTGTGAGGTGGATTTGAGGTGCCTATTATTCTTGGGAGGTCGTTCCTTGCTACCGGTCGCGCCTTGATTAACATGGAGAAAGGACAGATGAAGTTTCGGTTGAACAATGAAGAAGCGACTTTCAATATTTGTAGGTCCATGAGGCAGAGTGGTGAACTCCAAACGGTATCTTCTATATCCTACAGGGTTAAGAGTACGTCTAAGGTTCAAATCGAAGAGCACCTTGGTGTTGAGGCACTAGCGGCAGCGATCATGAATTTTGAGAGTGATGGTATTGAAGAGTATGGGACATTGGTTGTGGCACTTGATTGAGGTGATTTTCGGTTCAAACCAAAGAAATTGGAGTTAGTAATGAAACATCGTGAGTCTCCTCCCGCGAAACCATCTATTGAGGAGGCTCCAAAATTAGAGCTTAAGGCTCTACCACCTCATCTGAGGTATGTATTCTTGGGGAAAGATGACACTTTGCCGGTAATTATTTCGTCAGATTTGAAGGTGCAACAAGTAGAGTGTTTGATAGAAGTGTTGAAGAGGTTCAAAAGAGCTATTGGGTGGACTACTGCGGATATTATTGGGATCCCTCCCGGTATTTGTTCACACAAAATCCAACTCATGCCCGATCATATGCCAAGTATTGAGCACCAAAGACGTTTAAATCCACCTATCCAAGAGGTAGTGAAGAAGGAAATTATTAAGTGGTTGGATGCCGGAGTCATATATCTGATCGCTGATAGTAGTTGGGTATGCCCTGTTCAGTGTGTGCCCAAGAAAGGGGGAATGATTGTGGTCCCTAATGAGAAAAATGAGCTTGTTCCAATGAGGCCGGTGACCGAATGAAGAGTGTGTATGGATTACTCGAAATTGAATGCATGGACTGAGAAGGACCATTTTCCTATACTATTCATGGATCAGATGTTGGATAGGCTTGCAGGAAAGGGGTGGTATTATTTTCTTGATGGTTATTCAGGTTACAACCAAATCTCTATTGCACCGGAAGATCAAGAGAAAACCACCTTTACTTGTCCTTATGGAACTTTCGCGTTCAAGAGGATGCCCTTCGGGTTGTGTAATGCACCGGCTACTTTTTAGAGATGTATAATGTCTATATTCTCCGATATGGTGGAGGACACCATTGAGGTATTTATGGATGATTTTTCTGTTGTTGGTGACTCGTTTGATCATTGTTTGAGTCACTTGGCCGAAGTTCTCAAAAGATGTGAAGATTACAACCTTGTGCTAAATTGGGGAAAATATCACTTTATGGTGAAATAGGGTATTGTATTGGTCCATCGCATCTCAGAGACGGGTATAGAGCTTGATCGAGCCAAAGTTGAGGTGATAGAGAGACTTCCTCCACCCATCTCTTTAAAAGGTGTGAGGAGTTTTATTGGGCATGCGGGCTTCTACCGGAGGTTCATCAAGGATTTTTCAAAAATTGCACATCCTCTGTGCAAGTTACTTGAGAAAGAGTGTAAATTTTATTTTGATGAATCCTGCCTGAAGGCATTTGGAGAGTTGAAGGAGAAGTTGGTGTCTGCACCCATTATTATCTCTCCGGATTGAAGCAAGCCATTTGAGGTTATGTGTGATGCTAGTGGGGTTGCTCTTGGTGTAGTATTAGGACAAAGAAGGGATAAAATCATTCACCCCATTTATTATGCCAGTAAGGCCCTTAATGAAGCTCGGAAGAATTATATTGTGACTGAATAAGAGCTACTTGCGGTGGTATTTGCCTTTGAAAAATTTCGCTCCTACTTGCTTGGAACGAATGTTATAGTGCATACTGATCATTCTTCCTTGAGATATTTGATGGCAAAGAAGGATACGAAGCCGAGGTTGATTAGATGGGTATTACTGTTGTAAGAGTTTGACTTTGAAGTGAAAGATTAAAAAGGGACCGAAAATCAAGTTGCCGATCACTTGTCCAGATTAGAGGATGAAGCTATGCGAGAGTTGGGTGAAAAGGCTTAAATTGATGATACTTTCCCTGATGAGCATGTATTGGCCGCTTCTCATGACTTGATTCCATGGTTCGCAGATTTTGCAAATTACTTAGCTAGTGATATCGTCCCATCGGACTTGTCCTTTCATCAAAGGAAAAAGCTCATGCATGATGTGAAAAAGTTCTTTTGGGATGAGCCATATCTATATAGGATTTGTGTCGATGGGCTTATTCGGCGTTGTGTGCCGGAAGTTGAGATATGGAGTATTTTGGAGGCACGTTACTCCTCGCCTGTGGGTGGGCATCATAGTGGTATCCAGACTGCCCATAAAATCTTGCAATGTGGCTACTATTGGTCAACCATCCACCAAGATGCTCATGAGTTCTCCAAGGCATGTGATAGGTGCCAAAGAGATGGAGGTGTTTGTAGACGGCAAGAGCTCCCTTTAAATCCCATTCTTGTAATTGAGTTGTTTGATGTGTGGGGCATTGACTTTATGGGCCCTTTTGTGAGTTCTCATGGGATGAAGTACATTATTGTGGCGGCTGATTATGTGTCAAAGTGGGTGGAAGTCATAGCACTTGCAAATAATAAAGGAAAGAGTGTCACCGGGTTCTTGAAAAAGAACATATTTTCCAGATTTGGCACCCCAAGAGCCATTATTAGTGATGGGGGATCCCACTTTTGCAACAAGTTGTTCAAAGGGTTACTGGAGAAATATGGGGTTCGCCACAATGTGGCCACTCCTTACCATCCTCAGACTAGTGGGCAAGTTGAGGTGTCAAACAGAGAAATCAAGCAGATTCTGGAGAAAACGGTGAATACGAGTAGAACAGATTGGTCAAGGAGGCTTGATGATTCTCTTTGGGCCTACCGGACAGCATACAAGACTCCCATAGGTATGTCTCCATACCAACTTGTATATGGGAAGACTTGTCACTTGCCGGTTGAATTAGAGCATAAGACCATGTGGGCAATGAAGAAACTGAAGATGGATTGGAATGAAGCAGCGGACAGAGGTTGAATGGGTTAAATGAGCTTGATGAGTTTCGCTTGAAGGTATATGAAAGTTCAGCCCTCTACAAAGAAAAGATGAAGAAGTACCATGACCAAAAGATTGAGAAGCGCGACTTTGTGGATGGGGATTTTGTGCTTTTGTTTAACTCTAGGTTGCGCTTGTTTCCGAGCAAACTCAATCCAAATGGACTGGTCCATTCTTGATCACTCAAGTATTCCCTCATGGTACGGTTGAGTTGGAGAACAAGGAGGGTGTAAGGTTCAAGGTGAACGGAAAAAGAATCAAAATCTACCTAGGGCATGCGGAAAATGTGAATGAAGTGGTTGAGGCATACCATCTTGATGAAGTCTGAGTAATCAAGAGTCTTGTGTCGTGTCGCGACGTTAAATCAAGCGCTGATTGGGAGGCAACCCAATATGTATCCTCTAGCCAACAATAGTTTTTTTCTTGCTTTTATAGGAGTAGTTGCATTATTTCTGTTTTTACTTAATGTCATGTATGGATTTTCTTTGATTTTCTTTTAGAAGTGTTGGCTAGAGAGTGGACTAGGGTCCGTGTCTAAAAAGTGTCTAGAAAACACAAAAAGATTAGCTTATTGGGTGTTCAATGTGCAAGGACCAAACCACCAGAAATATGCAGAAATTTGTTGGGTGCACTGATCGACGGACAAATCGATGGACCGTCATCCCATCGACGGACCGTCGATAGGGTCTGTCGATCCCAGGTTTGTTTTTCAATATGGTCTAAGTTAGGACACAGTCGACGAAACAGTCGACGGACCGTCAATGGACTTACGGTCCGTCGATGGGGAATCGTTAGTTCCCTAAACCCAATAACCCGACCCAACCCGACCAGCTATATATTGATTTTTTAACTCTTCAATTACCTCCCACCTTTTCAAATACCCTTCCCAACCGTTTCCCTCCCCATTTTCCTTAAACTCCCCTACTCACTCACCCACTTCTTGCATATTAATCACTTCAGATTTCCATCTCCTCCAAATTCCCCTAAATCCCCAAACCCTTCTCTCCCAACTTTTCATTATTTTTCTTCCCTCTTTTCGGTTGGTGTTCGAAGGCTGGCTCGGTGTTGTTCGTGCACAAATTCATCTCCCCACTCAGTCCACTACATTACACAGGTGTGTCATTCTCATCTATGAATTATCGTTCATTTGCATGCGAAATTGATGAAATATGTATGTGGGTCTTGACTTTGGGACGCAATTGCATGATTAAATTGTTATAATTGGGTTCCTAGTCCCTTAGAATGATGGAAGGTGAATGGGTTGGGGGTGTTAGTTTCTAAATAAACTATGTTATGAGTGTTGTTATTTTCCGACTTAGGGCTTGATGGTCTGTTAGATTCTAGGATTGAAATTGCAATAATCGATGCCCTAGGAAAGACGAAACGGTGTGTTACTTGATATATGAACTTTATGTGTCTTAAGTTGCTTGAAATTGTCTATTGGTGGTGCCAAAAATGGGTTACCAATATCTATCTCTGATAGACAGTACGAGACCCCGTCTACGGACCATCGATGGGGTCCATCGACAGCTATTCCCTAATTTTGTTTAACTCTGGAACAACGGACTAGGTCTACGGTTCGTCGATTGATCGACGGACCGTACTGCACATCCGTCGTCTTTAACAGAACGTGAAGTAGGGTTGGCTAGAGAGTGGACTAGGGTCCGTGTCTAAAAAGTGTCCAGAAAACACAAAAAGATTAGCTTATTGGGTGTTCAATATGCAGGGACCAAACCACCAAAAATATGCAGAAATTTATTGGGTGCACTGATCGACGGACAAATCGATGGACCGTCGTCCCATCGACGGACCGTCGATAGGGTTTGTCGATCCCAGGTTTGTTTTTCAATATGGTCTAAGTTAGGACACAGCCGACGGAACAGTCGACGAACCGTCAATGGACTTACGGTCCGTCGATGGGGAATCGTTAGTTCCCTAGACCCAATAACCCGACCCAACCCGACCGGCTATATATTGATTTTTTAACTCTTCAATTACCTCCCACCTTTTCAAATACCCTTCCAACCGTTTCCCTCCACATTTTCCTTAAACTCCCCTACTCACTCACCCACTTCTTCAATATTAATCACTTCAGATTTCCATCTCCTCCAAATTCCCCTAAATCCCCAAACCCTTCTCTCCCAACTTTTCATCATTTTTCTTCCCTCTTTCCGGTTGGTGTTCGAAGGCGGGCTCGGTGTTGTTCGTGGACAAATTCATCTCCCCACTCAGTCCACTACATTACACAGGTGTGTCATTCTCATCTATGAATTATCGTTCATTTGCATGCGAAATTGACGAAATATGTATGTGGGTCTTGACTTTGGGACGCAATTGCATGATTAAACTGTTATAATTGGGTTCCTAGTCCCTTAGAATGATGGAAGGTGAATGGGTTGGGGGTGTTAGTTTCTAAATAAACTATGTTATGAGTGATGTTATTTTCCGACTTAGGGCTTGATGGTCTATTAGATTCTAGGATTGAAATTGCAATAATCGATGCACTAGGAAAGACGAAATGGTGTGTTACTTGATATATGAACTTTATGTGTCTTAAGTTGCTTGAAATTGTCTATTGGTGGTGCCAAAAATGGCTTACCAATATCTATCTCTGATAGACTGTACGAGACCCCGTCTACAGACCATCGGTGGGGTCCATCGACAGCTACTCCCTGATTTTGTTTAACTTTGGAATAACGGACTGGGTCTACGGTTCGTCGATTGATTGACGGACCGTACTGGACGTCCGTCGTCTTTAACAAAACCCTATTTTCTGAGGGTCTAAAAATTTTGTCTAAGTGCCCACCGACGAAAGTGACCTACGGTCCGTCGTTTGATCGACGGACCGTCCTGCACCTCCGTCGTCTTTATCAGAACCTTGGCATGTCAAGCACTCTAAATTTTTTTTCTAAGTGTCCAACGACGGACTAAGTCTACGGTCCGTCGGTGGATCGACGGACCGTCCTGCAAGTCCGTCGTTTCTAACAGAACCTTTGTTTCTAAAGCTCTCAAAATTTTGTCTAAGTGTCAAATGACGGATGTGGACTACGGTCCATCGTTTCATCGAAGGACCATTCTGCACGTCCGTCGTTTCTAACTGCAACCACTGTGGACCTATACCGTCTAATATTTACTAAGTGTCCACCGACGGACCGTCGTTTCATCTATGAACCGTCTGTAGTGCCCGTCGTTCCGTTATGCAGTTCTGAACTTGACTGTGTTTTGTGTTTCAAATTTGATCTTGCATCTGTTGGGTGCAGATGTTTACAATGAAACTAATAACTCTCTTTTGCAGGTACCAATGGCCCGCAAGACAGACTTAGTCTACTCTCGAGGACGATCCAAGTCCGTTGCCCCTTCACGCCGGTTGGTCCAAACTTAGCTTTTTCTTCAGCCTTCACTTTTGCATCTTCTCTGATCTAATCGACAGACCAACAGCATGGTCCATCGATACACTTACAGTCCGTCGATGCTTTCGTCGTTCCATACTTAGCTTTTCTTCAACACCGGGTACTCGGACTAATATCTGATCTGATCGAAGATTTTCTAGGACGGACCGTCGATCCTTCCGTAGCCCCACACTTTGTCAGAATTCCCCGAGTTGCTTCCAGATGTCTGAACCTCCAATCGATGATCACCACCTACGGTCCGTCGATGGGACAACGGGCCGTCGATGTCTTCGTGGGTCACTTCTGCACTGATTCTTCATAGCCTTCTGCATTTTTATTTCGGGCAACTTTCCTACAAAACACAGATAAAAACATATTAAAATTACTACAAAAAGGCCCTGGACACACACTAAACTTAAGTAAAAAGCATTGGAAGTACCGTGAAACCATGGTACATCAACAAGTCCTTAGTATTTTCTAAGGTTGTAACAGTAGCCTCAAATATTTCAAGTATTGTTACAAGGATTTTCTAAACAATCCTTGAATCGTTAAAAATGGAACCCAACAATTTGACTCGATTTTCTATATTAAGAAGAAGGTAAGAATACTTCTTTATGGTTTCACTTTCCTTCATTCTTTGCAGCTCAAACTCGTATACTAAATTAGCACTTACATCCATCGAGTTCTTTCATACCCTTCATACTCAGTCTTGGGATAATCACATACCTCTTTTTCTAACTTCAAGGACATAATATGAGTAAAGATGGTGGATGAAATTGTTGTATACAAGCATGCCTTTGCCTTTGATTTCATGATTTTCCTTTCCTTATGATTTTTAATTTGCGCGATTGTGGGATTGTTTGGTAAGGGAACAATCTCGTAATCATCTTCTACAGCTTCCTAGAGATCTAAAGCTTTTAGATATGTCTGTATTCTGACTGCCCATATCAGATAACTTTCTCCATTAAAAGTTGGTGGTGCCACTGAAGAAAAACTTGTTTCTCCGTCCATAATATTCACTAAAACAAAATTGATGAACACATACAAGTCCCTCAAGAATAAAAAGCTTTGATACCAATTGTAGTTAATTAAGGTGGAAATCTAGAAAAGAACAAAGGAGAACTTAAGAATAATGAAAGATTAGAACTATAAAGCAATAAAGAACAAGAAAGAAGAGATAACTTTATTTGATAATGCAGTAATTTCTCACTGCCCAAGACTTACACTTATAATAAAGAACTAACTTCATGTCCTAAGAATCAGCAACACATCTGCTGAAGATAAACAAACTCCTATAGACTAGGTAAAGAAGTTATTTGAGGAAAACTAAAGCTAATTTACTGTAGTAAATAAATAAAAGGCTCAAGTCCTAAAACATAGCAACTAACAGATACCAAAAATGTTGGTTTCAGCGAGCCACTCAACGGCAGTAAAGTACACTTAAAATACTAGATTTAATAGTAGAAGAAGAAGTCTAGCAATTGGTTCTATTTCAAATGAGAGGAAATTCCTCAATTTATGGAATACAAAGGGTAGTTTGAAAAGGTTCTTATCGTGCCTTACCGGAAAGGTTACAAACCTTTGGAATAGTCACAATCTTTCGTAAAAGATCACAACCTTTCATAAAAGTCACAAATTTTCATAAAAGTCGCAACTCTTCAGAAAAGTCACAATTATTCATTTTCCTTTTCACACTTTTTAAAACACAACAATCCCCTGCATGAATGGGCAATGACTCCAAGACAAAGAAATAGACAAGTATGTGTACTTTACAAGCAAGAATTAATTGCTTCTAGATAAGTAGGTTTCCTCTTGGACTTTGTATAGTGAACATATGTCGAATATACTCGGTCAATTGGTGGATGTGATATCTTTGAACCATCGAGCTTTGGTATATACCTAGACAACCATACGTCACACCTCCTAGTTTGTGTTCGTTTCAGCCATTAACACCTCCTAGTTTCATGAGTGTTTAGAGAATAGGTTTTAGACAATAATTCTCGTTGAAGCGGATTACACTTCACACTCACATAGGTGATTTGCAACTGTGTTATCGCGTAGAAACACTATTTAGTCAAATAAAGCCAAACTTAGCAAATCACTAAAAACACTAAGCTTTATTAACTCATTAACAAGTCTTAATGTTGTATCCTTGTTCCTGAGCATTGTCTTCATCATAAGAATGGATTGAGTTTGTTGACAATATCAAACCGTTAGTCACAACTTTATTTTTCTCGTTGAATCTAGCTCTTGGGATCTCCAGTCTGCTAGATAGAGTTACCGCCAAGATGACTTGTCCTAAGCCGTAAATTCATTCCTTTAGATGATCTTTCAACATTATCTCTAGTTAGGCCTTTTTGTAAGTGGATCCGACACATTATCCTTTGACTTTACATAGTCAATTCTGATAATTCAACTATAGAGTAGTTTTCTAACGGTATCATGTTTATGTCCTATATGACGAGACTTTCCGTTAAACATCAAGCTTCATGCCCTACCTATTTCATCTTTACTATTAAAGTGTATGCATACTAATGTCAATGGTTTGGGTCAAAAAAGAATATCTATCAAGAAATTTTGGAGTCTTTCAACTTATTCACCGACCTTATCTAGAGCACCTCGCTCAGAGATTATTGTAGAGCTAGCGATACATATCTCTTTTGAAATATTTTCAAGAGACTGTTTCTCTTCCAAGATACTTCTTCTCTACCAAAAGTAAATACATATCCACACGTGGATTTTACTTCATTTGTCCGGTGATCCAATTTATATCACTATACGCTTTCAATATTGTTGGATATTGTTATAATGCAAGACAATGTTTTAAGTATGTATTAAATACTCCAAGAAAATTATTTTCATCTTCGATTGGGATCACTCGTGAACCGACTCAGTTCATTAATAGCAAATGCTATATCTGATCGCACACACTTCGTGATATATATCACATATTCCAATATTCTAGCACAATCCAATTGTGATTCACTTTCGTCTTCACTCTTTTGAAATGCCAAGCTCAAATTTATTGGAGACTTGACAATATTGGAATCCAAATTTGTATTAGTCAAGTACCTTATCAATGCAATGAGACCGTGAAAATGCTAAACGTTATGGAGTTCTAAGAATTCTTATACCTAGGATCGCATTAGCAACTCCAAGATTTTTCATTCCAAACTTGTTTTCTAGCATACGTTAAGTAGCATTTATATCATTAGTGTGTCTATTAATGATCAATATATCATCAATATACAAACAAACGATGACCTTGTGATTTTAATGTGAACACATTTATAACTTCCAGCATTCTTAAATACATTTGTCAACATGGTTTTGTCAAATTTTGTTATGTCATTGTTTGGATGTTTGTTTTAGTCCATCATGTGACTTATCAAGTTCGCACACTTTCTTTTATTTACCAAGAACCACAAAATCCTCGGGTTGTTCCATGTAAATTTCTTCCTCCGATTCTCCATTTAAGAGAGTTGTTTTCACATTCATTTTATGAATTTAAAGGTCATATACCACAGGTAACACAATTAAAATTCAAATGAATGTAATTCTAGTTTCTGGCGAGTATGTGTTGAAAAGATCAAGATCTTGTTTTTGTCTAAAACCTTTGACAAAAAATCTTGCTTTACATTTGTAAACAGTTTCATTGACTTTCATTTTCCATTTGAGGATTTATGTGTTGAAAAGATCAATACCTTGTTTTTGTCTAAAACCTTTGACAAAAAACCTTACTTTATATTTGTAAATAGTTCCATTGACTTTCATTTTCCATTTAAGGATTTACTTTGAACCCAAAGGTTTATTTCCTGGAGGAACATCAACCAACTTCAAATAGGATTGCTCAAATAGGATTGCTCAAGATGAACGAATCTTACTATTGACACCATCTATCCAAAAGGATGAGTCTACATAACACACAAGAAATGTTACAAAATCATATTCGAAGAAAGTAGATATCCTTTGACATATACTACGCCTCTGCATCTCTTTATTAAATACATTCTCCTATTGTTCTTCCCAAGGTCGTTTAGACCTTTCACTAGACCATTCAAGTCTAAGTTTACAGTTCATAGTCTTATGCCCTATTTTAATTATTTAAGGTATAGGAGCTTGGACTTTGGATAGACACCTCTGTTGACACCCAATTTTGACCCTCCCCGACATAAATTAATTAATGAGCTTCTTATTTCCCAAACAATATAAAATAATTAGTTTTACACATTTTAAAAATAAAATAATATATATATATATATATATATATATATATATATATATATATATATATATATATATATATATGTATATAATTAGTATATTTTATGATTATTCAAAAAAAAAACATCTCAAAAATATTTTAAATTTAGTAAGTAGTCTTTTAAATTAGTTTAGTTTAAAACATGGTTATATTTTTGAATCACTAGTTTACGATTAAATTAATTATTTTATTCTTATTAAGATTAAGAAGCTTGTTAATTAATTAATTAATACTAATCCATTTTTATTTAGATTTTAGCCGAATTCATTAGTCTAACTCAATTTGGTTATTTCTTAAAACTCCAAGATCCAACATTTTTCCTACCCTCATCTTTAATCCATTTTTAGGCCCATTATTCAGCAGCCCACCCCTTTATTTATTACAAAACCCAGCCCACCTGTTAAATACAATATTACAATTTCAATAATACAAAGATCCATCCAAAACCTCAGAAGCACTGTACATGAGATACCAACCCGACCCAGCCCCTCTATCGATCTTCTCCTTCACGAAGAAACCCAGAAAACCCGACTCTTGCTCCAGCAACACGAACCCGACCCAGCAGTAGCGCGTGCCCTCTCCCTCGCCCTTCTTATCATTCGTACAAAGAACATTGGAGAATTCTTAGGTGTCAAGATCTTACACCTACTTTGTCCTTGCTCTTCGAATCGGACGTCTCCCCTCTAGTTTCCGTTGAAAATTGTACGAGTTGGGTACAATTGATAGCTGGCCACCTTATCCTTTTGAGGGGATTTGAATTTCAAATTCGAAATCCCCCTCTCGACTCCCCCCCCACCACCACCACCACCACCACCACCAAAAATCAATCCAATAATTCCCTTTATATAAGTTTTCAGCTTCTTACGAAAAGGGAGGACAAAAAAGCCAGCTTTCATTAGAAACAAAATATACTGTAAGATTATGAGGTGCAAGGTCATATACGACATACGGAATAAACTTCAAACAATCAGAATTTAGAGTTTAGCTTTGAGTTTGCTTTCTGTTTCACTGTTTAGAGCTCGTTGGATTCTCACTTGCGTCGGTGGTGGTGGTATAGCTTCCTTCAACTTGTTTCCGTCTCCGATTCGCTACCCGGAAGGAGGTAAAATTCTTTCCTCATTTTTGTTCGGTTTCCGCTAGTTGCTTTAAGCTCTCTCTATTTACATGTTCCCAAGTTATATATTTTTTTTTATTTTTTTTTAAGCTTCTGTAGAATGGTTGATTATTTAGCTAAATTTTTTATTCTTGCTTAAATTCATGTTACTGTTTTATCTAAGTATGGGTGAATTAATGTTTTGGCTTATCTTTGCCAACTATTTGCATATTTGTTGTCTCCATTGCCTTAAGTGTTGAACCTGTTTGCTTCTTAGTTTATCGCCTTGTGAATTATCGAGTTGCGTCGTCTATCGCCATTTACCTCTCATTCTCATGTGAGTATGGCAGGCCTGACATAGCTATTTAAGAGTTGTAACCTTGGTCTTGATAAACTATGTTAATCTATCTTAAGGTTCCATTTTAGTTCTTAATATATTGTATAGTACTTGTTCCTCAAAATAAAATTTAGCATTTGTTTTCAATGTAGTTGTGTTCATTATTTCCTCATGCAACAAGGATTTCATTTTATTTATTTTTTTAGCATTGTTTTTTTTTCTTAATTAGATCATCTTCTAAGTTCTATATTTTGGCCCTTTTTCTCCGAAAAGAAAATAATATGTTGGCAGCAACTTTGTTCACAATTATGTTTGTCTCAACTTTAAAAATGGTATCATCGCTTCCTTCCGTATTTCGTCTTCAGTGTAGCATGTTGGATGTATTTGGTACTTGCTTTCTTGTGAGATTTTTGGAAAGTAAGCTTGAATTCGGGATTAATATAGTTTGCTTTTAACTCATGACAGCCATTTTGTTTACACCTATACGATTTACACTTTGAATATGTTCGCTAAGTTGGTCTATTTTCTTTTCGTTTTTGCTCCTATAACTGGCGAAATAGAGTCTCATTTTAGATAATCATGGTTTGTATTCCAAATTGTTTGTGATTAGTTGTACACCGTCATTAAGAATAGCTTGAGTTAATAAGAAGATTTATATTTCTAAAGCAATCTGGAAGTACCCTGCTTTACATATGAAATGTATTTCATATGGCAGTTGCTTTTGCTTAAAAATCACTAGCTTTGAGTAGCATAATCTCCCTCGGTTTTTAGTAACTTTATCACCATTATTCCTTAATCTGATGACTACTATCTCATCAAATTTTCTTGCTGCTTTGTGCCTCCATTTTGCTTTGAAATGGGATCTTGTTTAATATAAGTTACATGATTCCCATTGCCCTTGAGTATCGTGATACATTTCTTACTATTTATGGTCAATTGAACTTCATTTAAAGTCGGGTCTAGATCGTTTAAATTCCGCGTGGTCATTTTTATTTTTTTTTATCATTGTGAGTAGATGCTAACTCTAATTTATGTGTTCTTTTTCATATGAAATCTCTCCACGAGTCCTTACGGACTCTATCTCTCCTCCTTGCATCTTGAGTTGGTTCAAATCCAATTCTCATCTTGAGTCAGCCCCCTCGACAAGCTGCAAAACTGATGTACAGATTGAGGTCGATAAATGTAGGCTGGAAATTAATTTTGCAGGTCTCTGAAAGCCCAAAAGAGGGCAGTATACATGAAGTATACGATTGTATACACAAGTATACACGAAAGAATCATTATATACAGGTCTGAACTGACAATACAGTTTGCAGAGGCTAAGATAGATCGTATAGATTTGTTATATGGTCCAATATACAGGGCAGAGGGCAAAACTACTGCTTGTATACAGTGGTATACATGGAATATAAACGCAGAAATCAAACATAAAAATAGAAAAAATAAATGGACTGAAACCCATCAGTAGGCCCACTTTAAAGTTTAGGGCAGGTTTGGGTCAAACCCAAGAATTTGAAATTGGGCAAAAATCCAAATGTGGTATTTCTTCTTCCTTTTATTTATTATTATGTTTGACTAACGCTTTTGTGTTTTTTTTTTAAATTATTATTTAATTAAATTCCCTAACGTAAGTCATTTCTTATTTTCATACACTAAATTTAAATATAATATATATATATATATATATATATATATATATATATATATATATATATAGTTTTTAATTTTTTTACTTATCACTTAGTTTTACTTATATTCCTATATTTGTCTCATAACCCCACGTCACTCTCTTTTAAAATGATCTCTTTTATTATTTTTGCTTATTTTCCCTAAATATCTAAGATATATATATAATAGTAGGTAAGTAAATGAATAAAAAATGGATTTTCTATACATAGTTTATTTGAAAATCAATTTAGTCAAATCGCCGGTCAACCGCGAGTTAGCGGGCATTTCGAGGGCCTAACACCTTCTCGGAATGTACATTTGAACTTCGAACCCTTTTTCAATTGATTTTTATCTGTTTTTTAAATCTTTTGAAAAAATAAATAAATAATAATCTTAAGTTTTTCTTGATTTTACTAAAAATCAAATGGCGACTCTGTAATTTGAAAAGTCAATTTTTCTTGAATCATAAGATTAATCGATTTTTTGAAACTTAGTCATTTTTTACTTTACATATTATATATTTTTAATAAAACAGAAATAGCGACTCTGCTGGGGATTAATTAAGTTCTAACCAAAATGATTTGACTATTTGGACTAATTGTATTTATTAAACTGCTTATATGTAATTAAATTGCTTATATCATAAACTGGCATTGCATATCATGGCATAATTCTGATGTATGTATAGTATATTAAAGGACGGTTTGCGGAACCGCTATCGGATTTTTTTATACTCACCCCTTTTCAAAATTAGCGGTAATTTATTGGTTCGTCATGCGTCCAATGGTTGTCGCGAGTTTCAGCCCAAATTGTCCGTTTGGGTTTCCGGTCTTTTCAAAAGCCACTCCTAGTAAACTAGCGTAGAGCCGAGCTAAAATCCCAAATTTAGGAGCATTTGAACTAAGATGACCCAACACCCAAGGCGTGTTGGGCCCATTAGAAGCCCACCTTGTGTCTACTTGGCCCCAAATTGCCAAAAAACAGACAATCATGCTTACGTGTTGATTGAAGGATGTATATACGTTTTGAAACAATTTATTGTCTACGGGGGTGGGGGTTGACTAATTTTTGTCTACTATTTTGTAGGATGAATCCGACACACGATCCCTTGAAAACAAGAATGGTTACCATCCCCGATCCCTTCCTCAAAGTATGGTGGATGTTCATGAATAACGACGACAAAATGACCGTTCAGAAACACATAGGATACCTCCCGTCACTGCTAGAGATGAATGCTTGGCCCGGCCTAATTGGAACGATGGTGAAATTTTGGGATAGTGAG
This sequence comes from Solanum sitiens, assembly GCA_016801875.1. Classification (NCBI taxonomy): domain Eukaryota; kingdom Viridiplantae; phylum Streptophyta; class Magnoliopsida; order Solanales; family Solanaceae; genus Solanum; species Solanum sitiens. The sequence goes on along the minus strand of JABWTJ010000486.1, from coordinate 1,384,628 downwards.
AACATGGTCTTTCGGTTCGGGGAAGTAGAAATGACGCCAACTATTGAAGAAGTCCTTACCAGCTACGAAGTGTCGCCATGTGCAACAAGAGAAAACGTCATCCAGATACAGATCTCCTAAATCCCATAATATGGGATTTTGCCAAAATCCGAGAAAAACGGTCATTAGTTAAAACCGAGTGGATGGACAAGCTCTCTGGCCCAAATATACCTTTCAAAAAGCTATATTATCGATTCGGACGTGCAAGGGCTTACGAGAAATATAAAGACGAGTTCGTTCCAAAAGAGAAATGGAAAGAGACGCGTCCCCTCGCATTTGCAATATGTTTACTCGGAACGATGGTTTTCCCTCAAGGGCCAAAATACACTATTCATCTTAGTGTGTTTATGGTCACTCATTCCATCTTCTACGGAGTGGACTATAAAACATCAACAAAGTACTACACTTTAGCGCCTATGATTTTGGCCGACATCTATAGGGCTTTAGACAAATGTCAGAGCGGAGAACGCTTTTTTCAGGGGTGTAATCTGATACTACAGTGGTGGATGATGCGATATTTGATCAACACTCATAATCCAAAAGAACCAGATCCCCTAAGGCGGTCAGATGAGCTACATGGTCATCATTGGTCGTTGTATCACAATCGTTGCAATAAGACTGGATGAGAGAGTTTTTGGTATCTGAGGCTTCGAGGGTTGAGAGAAGAAGACGTACAGTGGTCAATAGATAGTTTGGTGGTAACTAAGAATATGGTGGTTCGAACAAAAAAGATCCCTTATTTGGTATTTGCTGGGTTAAGAGGGACTAGACCATATGCTCCCGGTCGAGTCCTAAGACAACTAGGAGGGAAACAAGAGTTGCCTCAGATCGCAAATATGAGGAAATTTGAAACTGACCAGGAGAACGGGCGAGTTGCATTTGCTGAAGACATGCGTAAGATGTGGAAGTCTCATAGAGTATTGGGTGAGCCTGTACCAAACAGGTTTTATCCAGAATGTTCTAGAGAGTACAAAGAATGGTTGAAAAAGAGTCTCGCTGGAACTATTGAGCCTGGTCCGAACGTTCCTCACATTATTGCAGAGGTTGGAGCCAAACATCAAGTCCGAATTCACCAACTTCAAGAGAAGTTTTATAAGAATAAATTAGAGCATCAACGTCGTCGTTCAGAAGATGCCAAAGCTATAGCTCAATTGAAACAAGAGCTACAAAGAGTCACACAGTGCATGACAGAGTTAGATGATAGCATGGAATAACAGATTCAGTCGATAGAAGGGTTCAGACATCAAGAAGGAGCTCGATTGGCGAGAGATCATCTATGGGCGAACAGATATGCTATGTGGGAAGAAGTCAACGTCGCCAAGAGGACCAGACTTGGTGAAGGATCAGAGTAGGCTTGAATTTTATTTACCATCCCTTGCGTGGGACTGCTCTATTTGTACTTTATTTTGTAATTTATTTTCAAAACTATTTCTTTATTTATGTTTATCAGACATTTTAGATGTTATTAATGAAGTATTTTGGGGATAATGAATTGGGTTGAAAAGGCATATACATCCTTCAAATCGGTAGGCCTACCCTTGGCATAAAAGGGTCACATGCATGTTAGGACGCGATATTTGTCTGTATACTTGTGTGTTTATCTGCTCTCTGTGTAATATTATGCATTTTGTATTCTGAATCCAAACTGACAAATTTGATTTTGAGTTATTTTCCTTCTTAGGTTTTTGAACTGATCTGTGTTGATTAAGCTGGCAGATCATCCTTACTTCACCAGATCGAAGGGTCCTGCAGATTCCTTCCTAAGGCAAAATTTTGATAAAGGAAAGATGATTATGGGAGACAATAACGAAGAGGTGGGTCTCACTGATGTTGTAGTGGCTCAACCCACCGTAGCAGACCAGAACGAGTTGATTCTGCAGTTGATACAACAGATTGCGGAGATGAGGGTAGAGATGCAGAGAAAGAAGGATTTGCCTCTGCCAGGATGTAATGTTAATGCTGTAAATGGAAGGCCTCCTATCTACTTTCCTTCCTCCAACATGGATCCATCTCAAGGCGTGCCGCTCACTCAGAATTCCCCTGCTATAGACTCAACTACCCAGAATCCGCAATAAGCTTCAGCCTTTAATCAAACTCCACCACCTCCTCAGAATAACCACCCCCAAATGTCCTCTCATCTTCAAAATACCCAACCTCAATCCACTCCACCACCGCAAAACCGAAGTCAAAATCTGAATCAGAACACTTTTAATCCTCAGGCATCTCACCATCATTTAAATCAGAACACCAATCCTCAGACTTACCCCTTAAATTACCAAGCTGCTCAAAACGCCCAGAGTCCTTCCATAGCTCCACCCTTGCCTAAAAGAACCACTTTCCAAATCCCTGTCCATGCTGAGCACGACGCGCACGGTTCTGAGTTGGACCATTACGAGGAATAGGAAAGAGAATGGAGGGTGAAGGAAGAAGCAAAAATAGACATAAAGGAGGAGATCAAGAAGGCTATGAAAGAGCTTCAATGCGTCCCCGATACCGCCGGACTTAACTATGAAGATTTGTGCATTCACCCAAGTCTGGACCTTCCAGAAGGGTTCAAGATCCTGAAGTTTGACACCTTCGAAGGAGTGGGCAACCCTATGGCTCATCTAGAAGACTACTGTGACCAGCTCGTGGGAGTTGGAAGGGACGAAGCTTTACTGATGTGGCTTTTCAGCCGAAGTTTGTGCGGGGAGGCTATGGAGTGGTTCACCTCCCATGAAACCCGACAATGGCCCAGCTGGAATGCTCTAGCAAAGGACTTCATCGAACGATTCGCTTATAATGTAGAAATTGTTCCTGATCGTTACTCTTTGGAGAAGATGAAGCAGAAGACTACTGAGAGCTACAGAGAATTTGCCTATAGGTGGAGGAAGGAAGCAGCGAGAGTAAGACCGCTCATGTCTGAAAAAGAAATTGTTGAGGTGTTTGTGCGGGTGCAAGAACCCGAGTATTATGACAGAATCATATTGCTCGTTGGAGCAAAGTTTGCTGAAATAGTCAAGATCGGTGAGACTATAGAAGACGGTTTGAAAACAGGGAAGATAGCCCGTGTATCCTCATCACCCGGATCTTCAGGGTTGTTAAAGAAGAAGAGAGAAGAAATTGCAACAGCTTCATATGAGGGGAAGAAAACCCCCAGAAGCTTGTTATATTCCCGAGGTCGTTCTCGACCTTCCCAAAATTTCTATCAAGCTTGCGCTAGTCATCCCAATAATTCTCCAATTTATCAAAATACTACCTCCACCTATCCGAATGTCCAAGCTCCACTATACCAAAGTCCACCCCCAAATTACCAAAATCCATCTCCCGCTTATCCAAATCACCCTCCACTCTACCAAATTCCATCTCCTCACTACCAGGGTGTGGCTCCCAACTGTGCTAACGTGCAGTCGAGCTACCGAGAACCCTCTACTGCATATCAAATCCAAGCTCCACCATATCAAAAACCCCACCCGAATTGCCAAGCTCCATTGCCAAACTACCAAGCCAATTCATATCCCAAAGGTCAAGCTCCCCGTCCAAACAACCGGGATTATCAACAGATGCCTCCGCCACAAGGGAGTTATGATCCCCCTCGACCTCGATTCAAGAAGAAAGCTGCAAGGAATTTCACCGCGCTCCTTGAAAGCCGAACAAAGTTGTACGAGCGACTGACTGCGGCCAGATATATCCACCCTGTGGGGCCCAAGCCCGTAGATATCAATTCGAAATTCTATAGGCCCAATCAGAGATGTGCTTATAATTCCAACAGTATTGGGCATGATTGTAAGACCTCAAAAAAATGAGATAAGGTGTCTAGAGCCTAACATGTTCGTCTTATCGTTATAAGGTCCTAAAATGCCTTATTATGTCATATAGAGTTAGTGTGCAAAGTTTGAAGTGATTTGGAAGTCGAACGTCAAGGGACGTCCAAGATGTTCGACGAATAGTCGCTTATGTGCCTCATGTGTGTATGCATGCCTAAGTTGTGTGAACTGAGTCAAATAAGTCTTGAAATGGTGTTAAATGATGTTTAATGTTATTGTATGAAGTTTCGTGAAGTTTGGAGGTCAAACGCCCAAGAACGTCCAAAGCGTTCGAAAGATAGCCCCTAAGACGTTCATCGTATGACATGTTGGGGTCAAGGCTGTTTGGACGTCTTGTAGGTGTTTGTTTTGGATGAAACTTATGTGGTAGGTCTATATCATGTTAAGGTTTGAAATCGCGTCGGAAACGTCTGGGTACGACTTCTAAAGGGCCCCACAAGAGGCCCCAAAAGAAGGACCCCAAGGCTGCCTATACACTGCCTGGGCAGTGTCTCTTGACGGACCCAATGACGGACCGTTGGGCCCCCAACGTACCGTCAAGCAGGTCCCGTCAAAGGAGACTTGCCTTGGCAGGTTGTAAGCCAAGAAATTGGCCAAGTCCCCTGCGACGGAGGCTGCCACGGCCCGTCATGGCCATGACGCCCCGTCATGGGCCTCGTCGCGGGTGGCCTGCTAGTTAGCTGCCTGCGTGCTGCCTCTTAAAGGGGTGAATGGTAAATTCACCCCACGTCCTAACCTGACTATAATAGGTTTAATTAAGTGATTTTAGGTATATATAAGCCATCCAAAACGTGATTTACCCATTCTCAAATCCCCTCACTCAAATTGAACCCTTCCTCTCCAAAAATATTCTCTCTAGAAACCCCCATGGTTTTTGAAGCTCAAGAACAGCTTGTAGATGGGATTCTCATGGGTTCTTCATCAAGTTTTATGGGTCTTCATGAAGATTAAGGTATGGTGATCCTTCATCTCTAAGTAACCTTTCACTTGGAAAGTTCTTCTCAATGTTTTTCAAAGAAATCTTATGAACAAGTTTCCAATCTTTCAATCTAGCCATGGGTTCTTTCTCAAAACGTTTCTAAAGATTAAATCATGATGAATTAGTATTAATATGATGATTTGAATGTGATTTCACTTCAATTGCATGATGAACCCATGTTCCTTCCAAAAATGGTTTAGCTCTTGAAAGGGTTTTGAAATTTATGGCTTGTTCTTGATTTTTAATGGTGATTCTCATATGTTGAATGGCTTGTGGTTATTGTTATTTACATTAACTAATGGTGAATTGATGATGAGTAGTTCATGATGATAAATATATGAAGTTTTGAGCATGAATAGCCTATGTTTCTACATGTTGTCTTGAAGTCGATTGTGAGATCGGTTGAGTAGACTTTTGAGTAGTGACTTGATGATTTGTAATATAAAAATTGTAGGCTCATTCTTGAAAGGTGAAAGCATGTTTTGCTAAGTGTATACGTGTGTGCCTATAGTTTGTGCTATTTTTCCAAAATGAGGCTTACTTTAAGGGTGAGTAATATGTTAAGAAAAGAGATTTGTGGAATGACTTCCTAGTTTGTTGTGATGCACTTGGTGTGACTTGCCATTTGGACTTCACTAGGAAGAAAAATATATGCATGACTTTGCTTGAAAGTTGGAATTTCTCATTTTTAAGGAAATTGACCTTGTACTTTACTAAGATGTGAACTCATGATACATGTAATGTGTTGAGGAGCAAGACATTCCTCCATGGACACCACTAAGCATGGTATGGTTGAGTATGACCTTCATGGTACTAGGTCTAACTAATGAAGATTTTTGTTAAATACAATTAACTCAAATCTATGTGCATTGAAGTATGAATGCCTACTTGTTTTGAGTATTGTTGAAATCTGCCTATATGTGGCCTTGCAAGATGATATCTTGATGAATTAAGGTGCAATGACCATGTTATGATTAGGAGAAATATGTTCCTCCTATGAACATGATAAGAGCCTCTTTTATTAATGCATTAAGGGTGAGTGAATCGAAGTTTTGCTTACTTGTGTGCATGGAGTGCTAAAATGATTTGATGATATTTTAAAGGTGATGAACTGCTCTTATATGCATTGAAGTCATTGATGTGATTAAAGAATCCTAAGTGTCATTCGAGGACGAATGTTCCCAAGTGGGGGATATTGTAAGACCTCAAAAAAATGAGATAAGGTGTCTAGAGCCTAACATGTTCATCTTATCGTTATAAGGTCCTAAAATGCCTTATTATGTCATATAGAGTCAGTGTGCAAAGTTTGAAGTGATTTGGAAGTCGAACGTCAAGGGACGTCCAAGACGTTCGACGAATAGTCGCTTATGTGCCTCATGTGTGTATGCATGCCTAAGTTGTGTGAACTGAGTCAAATAAGTCTTGAAATGGTTTTAAATGATGTTGAATGTTATTGTATGAAGTTTCGTGAAGTTTGGAGGTCAAACGCCCAAGAACGTCCAAAGCGTTCGAAAGATAGCCCCTAAGACGTTCATCGTATGACATGTTGGGGTCAAGGCTGTTTGGACGTCTTGTAGGTGTTTGTTTTGGATGAAACTTATGTGGTAGGTCTATATCATGTTAAGGTTTGAAATCGCGTCGGAAACGTCCAGGTACGACTTCTAAAGGGCCCCACAAGAGGCCCCAAAAGAAGGACCCCAAGGCTACCTATACACTGCCTGGGCAGTGTCTCTTGACGGACCCAATGACGGACCGTTGGGCCCCCAACGTACCGTCAAGCAGGTCCCGTCAAAGGAGACTTGCCTTGGCAGGTTGTAAGCCAAGAAATTGGCCAAGTCCCCTGCGACGGAGGCTGCCACGGCCCGTCATGGGCCTCGTCGCGAGTGGCCTGCTAGTTAGCTGCCTGCGTGCTGCCTCTTAAAGGGGTGAATGGTAAATTCACCCCACGTCCTAACCTGACTATAATAGGTTTAATTAAGTGATTTTAGGTATATATAAGCCATCCAAAACGTGATTTACCCATTCTCAAATCCCCTCACTCAAATTGAACCCTTCCTCTCCAAAAATATTCTCTCTAGAAACCCCCATGGTTTTTGAAGCTCAAGAACAGCTTGTAGATGGGATTCTCATGGGTTCTTCATCAAGTTTTATGGGTCTTCATGAATATTAAGGTATGGTGATCCTTCATCTCTAAGTAACCTTTCACTTGGAGAGTTCTTCTCAATGTTTTTCAAAGAAATCTTATGAACAAGTTTCCAATCTTTCAATCTAGCCATGGGTTCTTTCTCAAAACGTTTCTAAAGATTAAATCATGATGAATTAGTATTAATATGATGATTTGAATGTGATTTCACTTCAATTGCATGATGAACCCATGTTCCTTCCAAAAATGGTTTAGCTCTTGAAAGGGTTTTGTAATTATGGCTTGTTCTTGATTTTTAATGGTGATTCTCATATGTTGAATGGCTTGTGGTTATTGTTATTTACATTAACTAATGGTGAATTGATGATGAGTAGTTCATGATGATAAATATATGAAGTTTTGAGCATGAATAGCCTATGTTTCTACATGTTGTCTTGAAGTCGATTGTGAGATCGGTTGAGTAGACTTTTGATTATGTATGAACGGCTTTAGCTACTGTTTTAGGGTGATGTAATGGATGAATTTTATAGGTATAAATCCTTAATGTTCAAATTAAGAAGGGCTTGCATGAATTGGTATAGATTCCTTTAGGTTATGAAGTCAAGAAGCTAAGTATGTGATGGATCTTGAATTGTGATTAGATGATGCATGACTTAGGCTTGATTTCTTACCTAATGAGCTACTGCCTTAGACTTATACATGTATGAACTATGGTCTAAAATCAATGTTAGGGAAGATAGCTAATGATCTATGTTATCCTACTTTCCTAGTATGTTGATATGATGTATGACGTTATGGTATAATCTTGTAGCGACTCGTACATGATTTCTTATATGTTTAAAGTACATATAGCTACTGACATTTAAGTGTTTTATTTATGAATAAGGTGTATTGGTCAATGATGATCAAAGGGTGAGAATTGGGTAAGAATGCTTAATACCTTTACTCTTCTACTTCTCTATTCTTTATAGTAAAGTTGATGAAGCCTTGTATGGCATTGTGTGGTATGGTCCACTTATGGTGGCGGTGTTTACTTTAATGTTATTGTAAATGTGTTGACCATGGCCATGAAGGCAAATTGATGAACTTATGAACATATGCTTAAATTGATACTATGAGAAGCTTATGCCTACTTTCCTATTCTAGTTGTGAATTAGGTTATGTGGCTATTGTATGGGCATGTGTATAATCATGTTAGGGTGTTGTATAGGTGCTGCTATTGATGTGCTAAAGTGGTTAATAGCCTCTACCCATGTATCCCTTATATGGAAGTGTAACTAGCTAAAGTTAGGAGTCTTGATTACATGGTATATATTGTCATGTCTCCTATGCTATTACGTGTTGTGTGCTATGTGCTTGAAGTATAATGTGGTCAAGTAAGTGTGGCGGACTTAAGATGTTATTGATAGCCATTATGTGATCATGTTGGTCAATGTACACACACTCTCACTTACATGCATATTACAAGTAGTATAAGTCATTGTGTCTAAATGAAAGGTAGTTCTCATATTCACTAGTGTCTACTACTATGCATACTAAGGTGATGTATGAATGTATGATTTGTATTCCCTTACTAGGATGACTTGATAGGTGTACTAGTATGGACAAGGGTATGGGACTTTGTCTATGCATTGCACATGTATATCTTGATAGGATAGTTCCTAGGTTTGGTTCTTATGCATATGAAGGATGATTATATGAACATGTTATGAATATGAAATGATGAAGTATGAATGTGTATAGTGTCTTAATAGGTTTATATGAAAGGATTGCTCATATAGTTATGCCTATAGACTTATGCATTGATATATGAACATGTGTGACTTGATGTGTTATGTGAAAGGTTTGGTCACATCTATATATACACTCACACACATGGATGATCTAGTTAGGGAGAAGAGGTCTAACTAGGAGGGCCCAAGAATACTCCAAAACTAGATAGGTGCTTGAATATGCTATAAGCATATGAATGATGAATATCCTAAGACTATGTTTTATAAACAAAGGTAATAAAGGCTTTTCAATAAAGGGAACTTAGCTTAGCACCGAGTGAACTTGACATTGAGAGGTGTTGACTTCCCTTAGAGGAATATTTCACCATTTGTCCCTTATAGAGTGTTGACTTCCCTTAGAGGAATAATCACCTATGGACCTACGTATGGTGTCGACTTCCCTTAGAGGAATACTCACCTATGTACTTACATGAAGTGTTGACTTTCCTTGAGGAATATTCACTCATGGTATCTCATGAGGTGAGGCCCCATTACCAAATGGTATATAGAGGGAATACCTATCTCTTAGTTCCATAAACTATGCTTGCCACATAGGATCTAGCAAAGTGAATTCACTTGATATGCTAGCATGTATGTTAATGTTCTACCTTGGCTAGGTAGTAACACCTTCCTTTGGTGTAAGGCTCTACAACACCAAATTCCATGATTAGCACCCATGGTCTTAGTGTCGGTTAAGGCTATGGTTTCCCTAAAGGTAAAATGGACAATGGAAGTAATTGAATAGGATCCTAACTAGGAGGACTTAAGGTAAGTTACTTAGGATAGATGGAAGTAATGAACCCATCTAGACATTGCACAAGTGACTCCTTAGGAAGTCTTAGGAAGGTTCTCTAATGCATATGATTATGTATGTGTCCTTTATGTATGATGTTGTAGTCTTGGATTGACTATGTTTATGTTGTACTATACTTCTATGATGGCATGTGTTGTCTTGTGTAGATACTATATATGGTATTCTCTTATGTTCCTAAGGTGATGCATTGCACCAAGTATCCCTAAAGGATTATTTAGGAGATTAATGAATTGAAAGAAAGAGTTAAATGCTAAGAAGGGTGAGTTCACTATAAAGTGACCTTTATGTGCACTTATATTCTATATGTGCTTTCATATGATGATTGGCCTTTGATTGTGTTTCTATGACGTATGTGGATGATATAAATGATGTTAACAAAGGTTTTATGATGATTTACTCAAAATGGCATGAAGTATGATTTCAAGGAAATGTCCCTTTTAAATGCATGTTTTTGCATGGTTGCCATACTTAGTACATTCTTGTGCTAATCCCATTCTTCTTTACTTTTTACACAAAGTGTAGGTTATGGAAGGCTTAAAGGAGATCTTTGATTGAGGAGCTTGATAGGTGTTTTTCTCAAGCTCAAGGAAAGGAATCCTTAAGTTCAAGGATGTCCTACTTATGTCTTTAATATGAAGTCTTTAAATATTGTATAGTTATGTAAGGTATCGTATGGGCCGTGTCCCTAATGTATTCTAAAGTTATTGAGTCTAAGATGGCAAAGAGACTTAGAGTTTAAATATGTATTATGACTTATGTTTTTATATATATACGATGTGATGTTTCTAGCATATGATGTGCTATAAAAAGTTTTAAATTTTCCGCTAAATTTACTATGCCAATGCAATGAATGATATGAGAGGCTTGTCTTAGACCTCCGAGAGGTCGACGACGCCGGTTACAATCCAAGATTGTACCCTATCTTCTAGGGTATGCTTTTGGGTTGTGACAAACTTGCACTACAAGAAAAACAATTTGTTAAGACCAACATTTAGAGACGAGCTAGTAATCTCTTCTCTAATGACATATGTATTGGGACGATATTATATTTTGGTCCTTATTTAGATAGTTTATGGGGAAGATACTAAATCCGGTCCCTAAAAAACTTATTGGCTAGTCCCAAATTGTAATTGAATTTTCTTAGCGGGAATCACTTCCACCAAAATTTAAAATTGAAGTATTAAAAAATAAATTTATTATTTATTTTAACCAAAATTTAGGCGGCAAATGTTTTTTCAATAGCCAAAAAAAGACCCGCTCCTTTTTTTAGAAAATTAGTAAACGATGGAAAAGGAATAGTCTTTTCTTGAATATGTTGGGCGCAACCCTAGCTTTCTTCAAATCATCGCCTCATCAAAAAGACTGCTTCGGCTATCTCAATCTCAACGCGCAACGTCTTCTTCATTGTTTAGTTGTTGCACAGAGTTGCGAAAAAACAGAACTCCAGGTTTGTTCCTTTTCTTAATCGAGTTGCTTGTTTCTTCCATAGATTAATTGGTGTATTTTTTTCTTATTTTATTCAAGTTAGTCTTCTTGTTCTTCCTATTTTCTAACGTAATAGGTTAAAAGTTTCATAATATGCTCTGTTTTCTTTCTTAGAATCAGTAAAAGATTAATATTGGGTTGAACTTTCTAATAGTTGACTCGATTTTTCCGATGAATTTTCAGAGCACCTATGTCTTCTTCTTCAATTTTGATATTTTAGAGGTGTTGATGAATTGAATGATAGGGAATATTTGAACATTCCAGGAACATCCTCTTGTATTTTAAATATTTTTGGTGCACCCTTGAGATTTTATGTACGTATAGATGATTGTATGTCTTTTGTAAAAAATCATGTTTGATGTTGATTCTCTGGTTGAATTTCCTAGACTCAGCTACCCCCACTATTGATAATTTATTTACCTTAATAAAAAGGGGAAAAAGAGTGATAAGGGTGAATGTATATTGCCAGAGAGGAAGAAGAAAATAATAAAAAGTTGTTGTAATGACTAGTTATATTTTCTATTTGTAGTTGTTGTTAGTAGTACACAAGTTGAATGGTCTAATAAATCAATCAAGGGTGCTCAATCTCAAATTAGTTGGACTGGGTTGGTCGGCTATATGAATCCTGGGTATCTATTATGTAGACGATATATTTAATCAGTTAACTTTGTGTTGCCTTTAGGTAAGGCAAACATAAAGTGAGAATTCTACTTTATGTGCTTATATTGTTCACTATGCAGTTTCAATAGCTAGCAACTCTTTGTTTCTGCTAAAATTTCACTCGAATATTTTGTTTGTTGAAAGTTCCATTTATCACTACTTAGAATATCTTATTACATTAGAAAATCAATTTTTTGAACGCCTATTTAATGAGCAAAGGAAAAGATGAAAATCTGGTCTTATTTGTTGTATCTCAAGATAAGAAGACACGTGACTCCTAACACATGTCCATGTATATTTTGATCTTGTACCAAATCAGTACAAAAATATATTGTTCATGCTTTTCTGGTGGTTTTTGAAGCTTGTAGATTAACTTTTTTGGTGTTACTTGTATAGTAATGGGTGCCCCAAAGAAAGAATAATGAAATAATCTCTAGGCTCTTTTCTTGAGCAATTCATCAGCACCTTTGATGGATTTTTTTTGTTGTTTTATTCAAGTTAGTCATCTTCTTCTTCCTCTTTTCTAAAATGAAATAGGTTAAACGTTTCATAATCTGCTATATTTTCTTATTTGTCTGTAAAAGATTATTGGGTTGAGCATTCTAATATAGTTGACTCTATTTAATTGTTTTCTTATTTCTTGATCATCAATATTGGACAAGGAAATCTGGAACTTGAATTATTTGACCAGTGTTGTCTATAGTTACACACAAAATTAGTGGTTGTTTGGAGAATAGTTGGAGTCAAACTTTAACTCTTAAAATCTTCAAACAAAGTAGGTTAGAGGAGGAAATGAGTTGAGGTGAGGTGACGAGATACGACGAGGTGAGACGAGAAACTGATGTATTGCTTTCTAATAAAAATAAAAGGCGCAACAATTAGAACATAGTTTAATTTTTTCTTCTGCTGCAACAGTGCTGTCAGCTGCTCTATTTTAACATTTTCTGCCGACATGTTGTTACTCCAGCTCGCCTTTTATGTTATGCAGTTAGTTCATTTGTTTCTATTTCCTTCCAATATTGTTAAGTTGTGGTTTCTAAAAATATATGTTGGATCTTGTCTATAAATATATGAGAAATTAGTTACTGCTTAGAGAATAGTTAGAGTTAAAATTAGATACTGCTTAGAGGCGCAACATTTAGAACTTATATTGTACATTATTTTCTGCTCTGCTGCGTTCAGTTTCTGTGTTTCAACGTTTGTTGTCTACATGTTGTTATTCCAGCTCGCCTTTTATGTTATTCACTTAGTCCGTTTGATTCGATTTCCTTCCAAAGGTTGTTAAGTTGTGGTTTCTAAAACTATGTTGGATTCATGTCTATAAATATCTTCAAAACCTTTTACTGCTTAAAGAATAGTTAGAATTAAAATTAGCTACTGCTTAGAGGCGCAACATTTAGAACTTATTAATACATTAATTTTCTGTTCTACTGCGATCAACTGCTTTGTTTTAATGTTTTCTGCCAACATGTTGTTACTCCAGCTCGTCTTTTATATTATTCATTCAGTCCGTTTGAAATTAACTCAGTGAAAATACTACAGTCCTACCTGGTTTTGCTCCCTGCGACTATGCTTGATCCATAGGTTCCCCATCCTTTGGAGCAGCTGTCTGCATTCAAAAATTATGTTAGTGTACAAATCACGACCTTTGTGAATTAGGTGCACTATTTCTGCTGAGTCAGTGTCACTTTGCTGATTGAAGATATTTCGTAGAGCTGCAACTTTTAGTCCTATTACTACAGTTCTATGACCTCTATTTGCACCCAACAATACTACTTCTACTGGTCTATAGTTGAATGCAAAGTTAGTGATTGTTTAGATAATAGTTGGAGTTACATTTGAACTTTAAATTTATTTAAACAAAGTAAGTTAGATGAGGAGACGAGTTGAGGAGAGGTGACGAGACAAGACGAGATGAGTCAAGAGACTCATGCATTGCCTTCAAATAGAAATAAGAAGGCATAACATTTAGAGCATAGTACATTAATTTCTGAATTAACAACAACTGTACATATATTTTATGCTGGCTCTATTTTATTTTTCTACACAAGTTCATAACGACATAAATTTTGTTTTGAACTTTCTACTATGCTGCAACAATGTCGCTGCTAGCTACCATGTTTTAATGGTTTCTGGCGAGATGTTATTAATCTAGCTCATCTTTTATGCTAATTCATTCCATTTTGCGTATATGATCTATCTAATGTTATTTAGTTGTGGTTCTTCAAAATAGATGTTGGATTCTTGGCTAATGAATCTCAAAGTTTTATAATAAAATTTTCTTATTTATTGCAGCTTCTGCTGATGTTTCAGATATCACTTGCAATGACAGAAATTTCTAAGTTTTCTGCCACACTTTTGTTCATTCTTCAATAAAGATGAAAGTTTAGAAGATGCACTAACTCATTATTAGTAATTTGCTATGAATGTTTCGCAAAACTTTGGATGTTATACAAGTGTTCTTGTAAAACATATATCGAAACTAACATTATGGGATGTTAACCAATTTATTGTAATCAATCGCACTGTTATCTTTATCTTCCTATGCCCTTTCACTATATGATCTTTTTCTATTCATATTTTTAGTAGTTCATATTTTGGTATTTGTTGATGAATTTAGATTCTTGTGATATTAATGGCTCTAGGATGGAATGTGGTTGGTTAGAGAACACAATTATTTATCGTCTCTAATGGTCAATCTAGGACTAAAGTTGCTGCTCGTCTCTAATGTATAATCTGGGACCAGAATTTTTAATCATTTTAAAACTACTCTTGGACCAGTTTGTTAAGGTCGTAACAGCTATTCTAGGACCGGATTTTTGATGGTCTCTAATGCTATTTTAGGACCAGGTCACACTCGTCTTTAAAACTCTATTACGACTACATTGCGTACAGTCACAAAAGAGGTTTAACGACATGAATACGATGATATACAGACCAGGTATATAGTCCCTAAAAGCATCTCACGACCAGTGTTTTGGCTAGTCGCAAAACCATTTAGGGACGAGTTTTTTGAACTCGTCCTTACTTACTAGTAGCGACGGTAGTTTCTAGGACGAGTGACGACCAGGTTTTTCTGGTCTCAGTTGCGCATTTGAGACCAGATTTGCACTTTTAAGGACTAGATTTCCCTTCCTTAGAGACTGTTTTTCTTGTAGTGTTGGTATCAGAGCATGAGGTTTATATAGCGGTTTTAGGTTCTAAGAAGTCTCATATTGCCACGTCTAGTAGAGTCTTGTATCATTGGTGGTGAGTCGCGACACATTCAATGGTACGAGAGGCTATAGGACGATAGAGTTTCCCTTCTTCATCAATCTCATATCGTGCCATAGAACTTAATTCTATAAGATCTCTCTCTTATGTTTTCTTGTCCGGTGGTCTTTTAGATATGATTGCTTGGATGAGAATTCTCTATGCTTGAGGGAGAAAAGGTGAGTTTAAAATGCTTATCTTTGTTTTATGTTTTGAATGAGTATGTGTGAAGGTGACACTTGTCCTTATTTGATGATGTATATACTAACTAAGGCGACTTGAAGGGTTAACTAGACTTAGGTAGGGGTATGGGACTCTACCTATGTCTTGCACTAGTTTTCCTTGATGGAGACCTTAGGAGGTTAATATTATGTATGTGTATGATGATAGATATGAATGTGCTTATGAGATGATCTCTATGCTTATAATCATGTAAATAGCCTAATGTATTAAAGATATGGAGTTATCTATGCGTGAATGTTATGGATGAGTGGAGTATGGTGCTAATTGTAGTTCTTGTTGGGTTACTTGATTTAGTGAAGTTATGGAGCTTTACTTGATCATTGCACATGTTAACTCTATGGGGATTATGATTGGTTATCTTACCTTGCTATGCATGAAATATCTCTTAATTGATGATGTGATGCCAATTATGGCAATATATGAAATCTATGTGAAATAGCATGTTATGTCGATGATGTATGTCATGATATAGTTGAAGCATGCTAGAAGTTATAGTGGTTAAAGTGATTTCTCTTAAATCGTGTATTCCTATATGATTTTGTATGATAGTATCCAAATATTTGGATTTGAACTTGGATTGTTTAATAACTACCTATGGAGGTATGTTATCCTATGGGTATATGTGATTAAAAGTGTGTATTGTTTTCCTTTGCATATAAATGATACTTGATGAGTTGCTAGCATAAATTGGAGTCTTTTATGGAGACTTGAGTTGTAAATATAGTATGCATGCTTATGAAGAATGAGTTAGTAGAGCTTTGTATCTTATAATTCCATGCTTGTTCCATTAGATGTCTAAATGTTGCATTTTTGGATATTTGGAAGCATGCTCACTGTAAAGACTAGGCAACGTATTGTAATATATTTGGAGAACCTACTAAATTGTCATTTGATTAGACGTTATTGAAAAACGTGTAGAATTTATGAATATGAACATGATAAGGAATGTGGAAAAGAATCTTTGCTTTTTAGATTGAAGGATGAGAATCTTATGACATGATGGGTTGTAGAGTTATTTCTAAACTTCTTGTTGTGTATGAACTTCCTTGTTGTTTTCCGCTAATGATGTATGACCTTAGTGTCTATTGCATTGTAGGAAGACCTTATGTGAATCAAATAGTATGATCAAAGTTGATGGTTGAGGATGATTTGCCTAAGATGATAAGGTTTAGAATGCCTTAGTGTTGTTAAATTGAATTAATGAAAATTCTCTCTAAAGTAGTAATCACTTTAAGTGATGAATGTGAAGGTTTTGTATTTGAAATCCTCTATATGTTGGGTTAAGTTGCTCTTAAGTTGGTTTACCCTAAGTGGGGGATGGTGTTTGAGTGGTGAGATTGTAGAAATTGTCTACATTGTTCTTCTATTCTTACACGAATTTGAAAATATGAATTCTTAGTATGCTTGTTCATGAAAATAGTCTTGCATAAAGTGTGAATTGCATGATCTTTATATGATTGGTATGAATTAATTGACATCATCTTAGAGACATGGTGAATTTTCCAAAGGGCATGAAAAGAAATTTTTGATAAAATCCATGTTTTCTCTTGTTGACTTGCATTTTAATATGCTAATTGTGAAGTTGACTTCATGAGGTAAGATAGGGAACTTGGAAATAGTCACTTGTAGGGTAAATTGTTTAGCCTTGCAATAGAAGTTGAGTCTCTTTTACCATGAAATATGTTGACTCTCTTGAAAATTTAGTGACTTGATGATTTGTAATATAAAAATTGTAGGCTCATTCTTGAAAGGTGAAAGCATGTTTTGCTAAGTGTATACGTGTGTGCCTATAGTTTGTGCTATTTTTCCAAAATGAGGCTTACTTTAAGGGTGAGTAATATGTTAAGAAAAGAGATTTGTGGAATGACTTCCTAGTTTGTTGTGATGCACTTGGTGTGACTTGCCATTTGGACTTCACTAGGAAGAAAAATATATGCATGACTTTGCTTGAAAGTTGGAATTTCTCATTTTTAAGGAAATTGACCTTGTACTTTGCTAAGGTGTGAACTCATGATACATGTAATGTGTTGAGGAGCAAGACATTCCTCCATGGACACCACTAAGCATGGTATGGTTGAGTATGACCTTCATGGTACTAGGTCTAACTAATGAAGATTTTTGTTAAATACAATTAACTCAAATCTATGTGCATTGAAGTATGAATGCCTACTTGTTTTGAGTATTGTTGAAATCTGCCTATATGTGGCCTTGCAAGATGATATCTTGATGAATTAAGGTGCAATGACCATGTTATGATTAGGAGAAATATGTTCCTCCTATGAACATGATAAGAGCCTCTTTTATTAATGCATTAAGGGTGAGTGAATCGAAGTTTTGCTTACTTGTGTGCATGGAGTGCTAAAATGATTTGATGATATTTTAAAGGTGATGAACTGCTCTTATATGCATTGAAGTCATTGATGTGATTAAAGAATCCTAAGTGTCATTCGAGGACGAATGTTCCCAAGTGGGGGATATTGTAAGACCTCAAAAAAATGAGATAAGGTGTCTAGAGCCTAACATGTTTGTCTTATCGTTATAAGGTCCTAAAATGCCTTATTATGTCATATAGAGTCAGTGTGCAAAGTTTGAAGTGATTTGGAAGTCGAACGTCAAGGGACGTCCAAGACGTTCGACGAATAGTCGCTTATGTGCCTCATGTGTGTATGCATGCCTAAGTTGTGTGAACTGAGTCAAATAAGTCTTGAAATGGTTTTAAATGATGTTTAATGTTATTGTATGAAGTTTCGTGAAGTTTGGAGGTCAAACGCCCAAGAACGTCCAAAGCGTTCGAAAGATAGCCCCTAAGACGTTCATCGTATGACATGTTGGGGTCAAGGCTGTTTGGACGTCTTGTAGGTGTTTGTTTTGGATGAAACTTATGTGGTAGGTCTATATCATGTTAAGGTTTGAAATCGCGTCGGAAACGTCCAGGTACGACTTCTAAAGGGCCCCACAAGAGGCCCCAAAAGAAGGACCCCAAGGCTACCTATACACTGCCTGGGCAGTGTCTCTTGACGGACCCAATGACGGACCGTTGGGCCCCCAACGTACCGTCAAGCAGGTCCCGTCAAAGGAGACTTGCCTTGGCAGGTTGTAAGCCAAGAAATTGGCCAAGTCCCCTGCGACGGAGGCTGCCACGGCCCGTCATGGGCCTCGTCGCGGGTGGCATGCTAGTTAGCTGCCTGCGTGCTGCCTCTTAAAGGGGTGAATGGTATATTCACCCCACGTCCTAAACTGACTATAATAGGTTTAATTAAGTGATTTTAGGTATATATAAGCCATCCAAAACGTGATTTACCCATTCTCAAATCCCCTCACTCAAATTGAACCCTTCCTCTCCAAAAATATTCTCTCTAGAAACCCCCATGGTTTTTGAAGCTCAAGAACAGCTTGTAGATGGGATTCTCATGGGTTCTTCATCAAGTTTTATGGGTCTTCATGAATATTAAGGTATGGTGATCCTTCATCTCTAAGTAACCTTTCACTTGGAGAGTTCTTCTCAATGTTTTTCAAAGAAATCTTATGAACAAGTTTCCAATCTTTCAATCTAGCCATGGGTTCTTTCTCAAAACGTTTCTAAAGATTAAATCATGATGAATTAGTATTAATATGATGATTTGAATGTGATTTCACTTCAATTGCATGATGAACCCATGTTCCTTCCAAAAATGGTTTAGCTCTTGAAAGGGTTTTGAAATTTATGGCTTGTTCTTGATTTTTAATGGTGATTCTCATATGTTGAATGGCTTGTGGTTATTGTTATTTACATTAACTAATGGTGAATTGATGATGAGTAGTTCATGATGATAAATATATGAAGTTTTGAGCATGAATAGCCTATGTTTCTACATGTTGTCTTGAAGTCGATTGTGAGATCGGTTGAGTAGACTTTTGATTATGTATGAACGGCTTTAGCTACTGTTTTAGGGTGATGTAATGGATGAATTTTATAGGTATAAATCCTTAATGTTCAAATTAAGAAGGGCTTGCATGAATTGGTATAGATTCCTTTAGGTTATGAAGTCAAGAAGCTAAGTATGTGATGGATCTTGAATTGTGATTAGATGATGCATGACTTAGGCTTGATTTCTTACCTAATGAGCTACTGCCTTAGACTTATACATGTATGAACTATGGTCTAAAATCAATGTTAGGGAAGATAGCTAATGATCTATGTTATCCTACTTTCCTAGTATGTTGATATGATGTATGATGTTATGGTATAATCTTGTAGCGACTCGTACATGATTTCTTATATGTTTAAAGTACATATAGCTACTGACATTTAAGTGTTTTATTTATGAATAAGGTGTATTGGTCAATGATGATCAAAGGGTGAGAATTGGGTAAGAATGCTTAATACCTTTACTCTTCTACTTCTCTATTCTTTATAGTAAAGTTGATGAAGCCTTGTATGGCATTGTGTGGTATGGTCCACTTATGGTGGCGGTGTTTACTTTAATGTTATTGTAAATGTGTTGACCATGGCCATGAAGGCAAATTGATGAACTTATGAACATATGCTTAAATTGATACTATGAGAAGCTAATGCCTACTTTCCTATTCTAGTTGTGAATTAGGTTATGTGGCTATTGTATGGGCATGTGTATAATCATGTTAGGGTGTTGTATAGGTGCTGCTATTGATGTGCTAAAGTGGTTAATAGCCTCTACCCATGTATCCCTTATATGGAAGTGTAACTAGCTAAAGTTAGGAGTCTTGATTACATGGTATATATTGTCATGTCTCCTATGCTATTACGTGTTGTGTGCTATGTGCTTGAAGTATAATGTGGTCAAGTAAGTGTGGCGGACTTAAGATGTTATTGATAGCCATTATGTGATCATGTTGGTCAATGTACACACACTCTCACTTACATGCATATTACAGTTAGTATAAGTCATTGTGTCTAAATGAAAGGTAGTTCTCATATTCACTAGTGTCTACTACTATGCATACTAAGGTGATGTATGAATGTATGATTTGTATTCCCTTACTAGGATGACTTGATAGGTGTACTAGTATGGACAAGGGTATGGGACTTTGTCTATGCATTGCACATGTATATCTTGATAGGATAGTTCCTAGGTTTGGTTCTTATGCATATGAAGGATGATTATATGAACATGTTATGAATATGAAATGATGAAGTATGAATGTGTATAGTGTCTTAATAGGTTTATATGAAAGGATTGCTCATATAGTTATGCCTATAGACTTATGCATTGATATATGAACATGTGTGACTTGATGTGTTATGTGAAAGGTTTGGTCACATCTATATATACACTCACACACATGGATGATCTAGTTAGGGAGAAGAGGTCTAACTAGGAGGGCCCAAGAATACTCCAAAACTAGATAGGTGCTTGAATATGCTATAAGCATATGAATGATGAATATCCTAAGACTATGTTTTATAAACAAAGGTAATAAAGGCTTTTCAATAAAGGGAACTTAGCTTAGCACCGAGTGAACTTGACATTGAGAGGTGTTGACTTCCCTTAGAGGAATATTTCACCATTTGTCCCTTATAGAGTGTTGACTTCCCTTAGAGGAATAATCACCTATGGACCTACGTATGGTGTCGACTTCCCTTAGAGGAATACTCACCTATGTACTTACATGAAGTGTTGACTTTCCTTGAGGAATATTCACTCATGTTATCTCATGAGGTGAGGCCCCATTACCAAATGGTATATAGAGGGAATACCTATCTCTTAGTTCCATAAACTATGCTTGCCACATAGGATCTAGCAAAGTGAATTCACTTGATATGCTAGCATGTATGTTAATGTTCTACCTTGGCTAGGTAGTAACACCTTCCTTTGGTGTAAGGCTCTACAACACCAAATTCCATGATTAGCACCCATGGTCTTAGTGTCGGTTAAGGCTATGGTTTCCCTAAAGGTAAAATGGACAATGGAAGTAATTGAATAGGATCCTAACTAGGAGGACTTAAGGTAAGTTACTTAGGATAGATGGAAGTAATGAACCCATCTAGACATTGCACAAGTGACTCCTTAGGAAGTCTTAGGAAGGTTCTCTAATGCATATGATTATGTATGTGTCCTTTATGTATGATGTTGTAGTCTTGGATTGACTATGTTTATGTTGTACTATACTTCTATGATGGCATGTGTTGTCTTGTGTAGATACTATATATGGTATTCTCTTATGTTCCTAAGGTGATGCATTGCACCAAGTATCCCTAAAGGATTATTTAGGAGATTAATGAATTGAAAGAAAGAGTTAAATGCTAAGAAGGGTGAGTTCACTATAAAGTGACCTTTATGTGCACTTATATTCTATATGTGCTTTCATATGATGATTGGCCTTTGATTGTGTTTCTATGACGTATGTGGATGATATAAATGATGTTAACAAAGGTTTTATGATGATTTACTCAAAATGGCATGAAGTATGATTTTAAGGAAATGTCCCTTTTAAATGCATGTTTTTGCATGGTTGCCATACTTAGTACATTCTTGTGCTAATCCCATTCTTCTTTACTTTTTACACAAAGTGTAGGTTATGGAAGGCTTAAAGGAGATCTTTGATTGAGGAGCTTGATAGGTGTTTTTCTCAAGCTCAAGGAAAGGAATCCTTAAGTTCAAGGATGTCCTACTTATGTCTTTAATATGAAGTCTTTAAATATTGTATAGTTATGTAAGGTATCGTATGGGCCGTGTCCCTAATGTATTCTAAAGTTATTGAGTCTAAGATGGCAAAGAGACTTAGAGTTTAAATATGTATTATGACTTATGTTTTTATATATATACGATGTGATGTTTCTACTATATGATGTGCTATGAAAAATTTTAAATTTTCCGCTAAATTTACTATGCCAATGCAATGAATGATATGAGAGGCTTGTCTTAGACCTCCGAGAGGTCGACGACGCCGGTTACAATCCAAGATTGTACCCTATCTTCTAGGGTATGCTTTTGGTTGTGACAATGATACTGAGGATTGTATCAACCTCAAGCACAAGATTCAGGATTTAATTGAACAAGAGGTGGTCTCTCTCCAACCAGCTGCACCTAATGTCAATACCAATCCGTTGCCGAATCATGGGGGCGACAATGTCAATATGATCGATACAGACGACGACTGGTGTGGAACGAAAATGATAACTCCAATCGTACCTGACGAGTTGGAAAGTTTTGTGGCTTCGTTGAGTATCAAAGAGAAAAAAGAGTTTATTATATTGACACCCGCAAAGGCTGTTGCCTTGGTGCCATCAAAAACTCTTATCAAGCCAAAGTTTGTGATTGAAACTGCAGTTGCACAAGGTATGACCCGATATGGAATATGTTATACTCCTGAGGAGCTTGCTCTCGGAGGTCAAAAAAAGGATCAGACTAAAAGTCCGATAAGTGAAGGCGAAGCAAAGGAATTCTGGAGAAAGATGCAGCCGAAGGATTATTCCATTGTCAATCATTTGGAGAAGACTCCAGCCCAGATTTCTGTGTGCGCCTTGTTGATGAGCTCACAGTTGCACAGGCAGGCTTTAATAAAGGCTCTTGATGATACGTACGTGCCCGCGGGCACAGGCAGTGATAATGTGGCCGCTATGATCAACCAAGTCATCCGAGGACATCGGATCAGCTTTTGCGATGATGAGCTGCCTTTTGAAGGGAGGTCACATAACAAGGCACTGCACATCACTATCGTATGCCGCGAGAAGGTCATAAATCGCGTCTTGGTAGATGATGGATCTGGTTTGAATATTTGCCCGTTGTCGACTTTGAAGCAGTTACAGTTTGACTTGGGGAAACTGGAGCAGAACCAAGTCAATGTAAGAGCCTTCGATGGGGTGCAGAGAGATACGTTGGGAGCGATGAATTTGGTCCTCCAAATGGGTCCAGCAGAATTCAGCGCACAATTCCAAGTCTTGGACATTGACACCAGCTATAACCTTCTTCTGGGAAGGCCTTTCATTCATATGGCTGGAGCTGTGCCTTCTACTTTGCATCAGATGATGAAGCTCGTTTGGAAAAATGAAGAGTTGGTTATTCATGGTGAAGGGAGTCACTCCGGCTGACAGGCGCCAATCATTGATGAGGTATCGCGAGGTACAGATTTCTACACGGTGGAGCTGGTAAATGCCACCGGTGAAGACTTGGCCCCACATCCTTCTATGCCTGCTGTGTATAAGATGATAGCCACTGTGATAATGCAAAATGGTTTCGAACCAGGTTTCGGATTGGGAAGAAATTCCCAAAAAATTATTGAGCCTATTCTGGTCCCCGTCAAAGAAGCAATATATGGTTTGGGGTACGTCCCCACAGATGATGATATAAAGGCGAAGAAGAAGATTGATCAAGTGTTGGCTAAACCAATTCCTCACCTGTATCAATCATTCTCGGTCCGAGAGTACGCTGAGCCTGACGACGTTGGGGAAGGAGTCTGCGGCCTATTCAAGGAGATCGATACTGTTATTGAGGAAAAGGTCGAGCTAGCTGGTATCCGTGATGCTAAGCCAGGGGAAATGCTGCAGAATTGGACCTCCACGCCGATCCTGATTCCCCGAACTCCTTGGTAGAAGGACGTAGTTTCATGCATATTTAAATAGGTGGTAGTCCGAAAGAGGCCCGAGACCCACTATTTTGCATGTTTCTTAATTGCGTACATTTTAAATTTCCCTTGTGATGTTTGAAAAAGGCAACATGGCCCTTAGCCATAGCCAAAGTTTGCATTATCTCCCATTTTGAATGAAAGCCTCTTTTATTTAAATCTGGTTTATTTACTTACCTGCTATATTTTATTTGTTTAACTTTGTCTATTTATGGTTTCAGTAATATAAGTTTTAAACCTGCCAATGTCGTGTCATGTCATGAGCTGAACGAGCAAAGTGAGGCTGGTGACGACGAGGTTGATGATTATGAAGAGGAAAGTGAGGTACCGGAATATGTTGCTGAAGAATTTCTGCACTTTGAAAATCAGCACAAGCCGAATTTAGAGGAGACTGAAATTGTAAATCTGGGAGACCAAGAATGTGTCAAAGAGGCCAAAATCAGCGTTCATTTGAATGAAACTCAAAAGAAGGAGCTAATACACTTACTCACTGAATACATTAATGTGTTCGTCTGGGAAGTCAGTGATATTCCAGGGTTGAGTACCAATGTTGTATCTCATAAACTGCCGATTAATCCAGGATTCAATCCGGTAAAGCAAAAAACTCCGAAATTCAAGCCTGAGTTGAGTTTGAAGATCAAAGAAGAGATCACCAAGCAGATCGAGTCTCGATTGGTGGAAGTGACACAATACCCGACTTGGTTGGTAAATATTGTTCCGGTCGCCAAAAAAGATGGAAAGATCAGAATTTGTGTCGATTATAGGGATCTCAACAAAGCTAGCCCAAAGGATAATTTTCCATTGCCGAACATTCATATTCTGATCGGTAATTGTGCTAAGCACGAAATGCAGTTATTTGTAGATTGTTACGCAGGTTATCATCAGATTCTGATGAACGATAAAGACGTAGAAAAGACAGCCTTTATTACACCTTGAGGTGTATATCATTACAGGGTGATGTCATTTGTCCTCAAGAATGCTGGTGCTACTTATATGAGGGCTATGACAACTATATTTCATGATATGATTCATAAGGAGATCGAGGTGTACGTAGATGACATCATAATCAAGTCCCGCGAGACTTCGAACCACTTGACACATCTGAGGAAATTCTTTGATCGTTTGCGTCGTTACAACTTAAAGTTAAATCCTGCCAAATGCGCTTTTGGAGTACCAGCAGGAAAATTGTTGGGATTTATAGTGAGCAGAAGGGGTATTGAGCTCGATCCTTGAAAGCTTAAAGCAATTCAAGAGTTACATCCACCGAAGACGAGAAAAGAAGTGATGAGTTTCTTAGGGAGGTTGAATTACATCAGTCGATTTATAGCTCAATCAACCGTGGTGTGTGAGCCTATCTTCAAGATGTTGAAAAAAGATGCTCCGACAAAGTGGACTGAAGAGTGTCAGACTGCTTTTGATGCTATCAAGAACTATTTGTCAAATCCGCCAGTATTGGTTTCTCCGCGAGAAGGGAGTCCTTTGTTACTGTATTTGTCCGTATCAGATAGTGCATACGGATGCGTACTCGATCAACACGACGAAACAGGAAAGAAGGAAAGGGCTATCTATTACATAAGCAAGAAGTTTACTCCATATGAGTCTCGATACACTCTATTGGAGAGAACGTGTTATGCTTTGACTTGGCTTGCCCAGAAGTTGAGGCATTATTTGTCTTCCTACACTACATATCTCATTTCCAGAATGGACCCATTGAAGTATATTTTCCAGAAGACGATGCCAACAGGAAAGTTAGCTAAATGGCAAATGTTGTTGAGTGAATTTGATATTGTGTATGTGACTCAGAAAGCAATAAAGGCACAGGCCTTGGCTGATCATCTTGCAGAAAATCTTGTTGATGAAGAATATGAGCCGCATGAGACTTATTTTCACGATGAAGAAGTGTCATTTGTGGGTGAAGATATTTCTGAAGCGTACCCTGGCTGGAGATTATTCTTTGATGGAGCGGCGAATCATCAAGGAAAAGGTGTCGAAGCGGTCCTAGTATCGGAGTCTGGTCAGCACTATCCCATGGCAGCTAAGCTCCGATTTAATTGCACGAACAACATGGCTGAATATGAAGCTTGTATTCTTGGTTTGAAAGTGGCCATCGACATGAGTGTCCACGAGTTGTTGGTTATTGGAGACTCAGATTTATTGATTCATCAGTTTCAAGGAGATTGGGTCGTGAAGAACCCTAAGATTATACCTTATGTGCAGTATGTACAGAAGTTGTGCAAAAGATTTCGTAAGATCGAGTTCAGACATACTCCCAAAATACAGAATGAGTTGGCTGATGCCCTGGCCACCATCGCTTCAATGATCAAACATCCGGATACTGATTATATTGATCCCCTGGATGTAGAGTTGAATGAACATCCAGTCCATTGTTCGCATGTTGAAGCAAAACCAGACGGTTTGCCATGGTATTTTGATATAAAGAAGTATTTGGAGTCTGACAGTTATCCTGAAGATGCAACATCCAACCAAAAGAAGTCGATACGCCGTATGGCTCTCAATTTCTTTCTAAGTGGAGAAATCCTTTATAGGAGGACTCCAGATTTGGGTCTTCTCAGATGTGTTGATGCTGTTGAAGCTGCAAAACTTATTGAACAAATACATGCTGGAGTTTGTGGCACGCATATGAATGGGCTCACTTTGGCAAGGAAAATCCTTCCAGTTGGTTATTTCTGGATGACTATGGAGAATGATTGTTGCAAGTTTGTGCAAAAGTGTCATAAATGTCAAGTACACGGTGATCTAATTCGAGTTCCGCCTCACGAACTTAATGCTATGAGTTCACTTTGACCATTTGTAGCTTGGGGTATGGATGTCATCGGTCCGATAAAGCCAGCCGCTTCAAATGGACACAGATTCATTTTGGTTGCTATTGATTACTTCACCAAGTGGGTAGAAGCAACTTCTTACAAGTCGGTATTCAAGAAAGTTGTAGCTGATTTTGTTCGCAACAATCTGATATGCAGATTTGGAGTGCCAGAATCTATCATTACTGACAACGGTGCAAATCTCAACAGTCACTTGATGAGAAAGATATGTGAACAATTTAAGATTACTCACCGAAACTCAACCGCTTATCATCCGCAAATGAATGGAGCTGTAGAGGCCGCCAATAAGAATATCAAGAAGATCTTGAGGAAAATGATTGACAATCACCGAGGTTGGCACGATATGTTGCCATACGCTTTATTAGGTTATCGTACGACTGTCAGAACATAAATTGGAGCTACTCCATATTTGCTAGTATACAGAACAGAAGCAGTCATACCCGCCAAAGTTGAAATACCGTCTTTGAGAATTATCCAAGAAGCTGAGTTGAGTATGCTGAATGGGTTCGCAAGAGGATTGATCAGTTAACTTTGATTGACGAAAAGAGAATGGTTGCCATTTGTCATGGTCAACTATATCGACAGAGAATGATTCGTGCTTTCCACAAGAGAGTAAGAGACAGAATTTTTGAAATCGGTCAGTTGGTACTTAAGCGCATTTTTCCTCATCAGGATGAGTACAAAGGAAAATTCGCACCAAATTGGCAAGGACCCTACATGGTTCGCAAAGTACTATCTGGAGGTGCTTTGGTCTTGTCGGAGATGAATGGCACCGCGTGGCAAAAACCGATCAACTCAGATGCTGTCAAGAGATACTACGTGTGAAGTTTCTGTTTATATTTCTGTCATTTACTTGTAATTGTTTTATTTTACTGGCATTTGCTTTGTTTAAAATTTTATCCCTCTTGTAATGAACTACGTCTGACCTGAATTCTCAAGAATGAGATACGTAGGCGGCCTATGTCGGCCTCGGTCACCCCATTTATCCCTTTTTACATTTTTTTTGTATTTGAACTACGTTCGACCTGAATTCTCAAGAATGAGATACGTAGGCGGCCTATGTCGGCCTCGGTCTATTTTCTTTGTAAATTTCTTATTGTTGTTACCTCGAGGGGAAACTACGTTTGACTTGATTCCTGTCTCAACGGGATACTTAGGCGCCACAAGGGTTCGGTCATATTCCCGTAAGATTTCTGTTCCTCTTTACATTAGAAACTGGGACATAATTTTTGAGAGGGACTCAAAAATTCTCAAAAAGAAGATTTTCCTCAACAGTCAAGATTAAAGATATTTCGAGATTTGCAACTGGGACAGAATTTTTGAGAGGAGCTAAAAAATTCCACGATTTACTTGGCAACAGTTGTAAGATAAACAAGACAATTAACTGGGACAGAAATTTTGAGGATGGCCTCAAAATTTCAAACATGGGTTTATCGACAAGTCCAGAGTGACTTTGAATACTCTTCAGCGAATAATCAGATATACCTCCAGTCATCAGCCTCAAATAAGTTCACTAAACCCGACGTGACATGACACTTGGTAGTGACCTTTTTCAAAATTACTTTTCAAAAATTTATTTTCTTAAAGTTTTTTCTTTTATGTTCATTGGTTTTGGCATAAAATATTTTGTCTTAGCTATCAAGAGTTGGGAGATCAGGAAGATCAACCAGACATAGCAGGATGAGGAGCAGACGATTGAAGAATCGACACAGATCAGTTCGTTTTTAAAACTAACAATTTTTCTGTGGATACAGGTTTATAGCTTTGCTTTGATATCAGCAGATTCCTCCGATCGATAAATATGGAGAAGTCAAGGGAGGAGGAAACTCTCCCAAAATCTATAGTTTTCTTGGATTGCAGGAATCATGTTATATCACTTATGGCGGAGACTTGGGAATATGATTTGTTTATTTCAGTCAATTTCCAACAACATAATGTTTGTAAGGAACGTCCATCTAGATTCGAAGGTGAATCAAGGAAAAATCTCAAGGAAGAGTTTGCGATTTCCGTAAAGGACGTCATTTGCATTATAATGTCAGATACAATATTATACATTACTCGGAAGGTTTATTTATTTTATTATTGACCAAGAAGATACATTACCCGTAGGGGTCATTTATATTGTTGTCGATCAAGAAGATGTACTATCTGGAAGTCATTTTACCATTGTCATCAATTAAGACGATATGATTATCCAGAAGGCACCCAGAAGATCACTATGTTGCTTGATTTAAGCACTATATTCATTTGGTACCAAGGACGACATTAAGATTTAATCACATGAGGATATTTATGCCCTGCAGAAGATCATGCATCGCGATTCCATATTCATGCATCGCGAGTCAATACTCATGCATCGCGGAAGATCATGCATCGCGAGTTAATACTCATACATTGCGGAAACTCATGCATTGCGAGTCAATATCCAAGCATCGCAAGAAGATTTCATACCTTGCGGAATTTATGCATCGCGAGAAGATTTCATCCCTCGCAAAAGGTTTATACATCGCAAGAAGGTTTCATACCTTGCGGAATTTATGCATCGCGAGAAGACTCCATCCCTCGTAGAAATTCATATATCGCAAGAAGATTTCATACCTTGCGGAATTTATGCATCGCGAGAAGATTTTATCCCTCACAAAAAGTTTACATCGCAAGAAGATTCCATACCTTGTGGAATTTATGCATCGCGAGAAGATTTCATCCCTCGCAAAAGTTCATATATCGCAAGAAGATTTCATATCTTGCGGAATTTATGCATCGCGAGAAGATTCCATCCCTCGCAAAATTTACGCATCGCGGGAGTATATTCATACCTCGCAAGTAATCATGCACTATAAGAGTAGAAGTCGTGCATTTCAAGAAAAATATTCACTTATTGGCATCAACTGCACTCTTTTATTCATGATAAGAGTAAACAACATGAAGAGTACATCGACATCAAGACAAGCATCAGCACTGCATCATCTTTCATTTATGTTGACATCAGCATGAAGAGTACATTGACATCAAAAGAAATATCAGCATTGCATCAGCATATATTATTTTGACGTCAAATGAAGAGTACATCGAAGATTATATTGCAAACACAATACATAAGCTTTATTTGCTTTACGTCAAACCAATCGAGTTGACGTCAATTGAAGAAGGAGAACATTTAAGTGTCGACACAGTAAAAGACACTATTTCCCATTTGAATTGCATTTTTAAACTGACGAGTTTTATCTCAGTCTTTGTCGAGAGCATCCAAAAGGATGAATTCTCCAAAAACAAACCACAGGTACGGACGACATCAAAAAGAATGCAGCACAACGTGGAACTTTTTCTTAGCAGCAAACTGGGACATAGTCCAAAGAGGAGTGTCAAACTCTTAGGACGCGAGCAGAGGAGCGACTTCCACCACAATCAAACCACACCCCTATCAGAAGGCATGTGGGTTTTTTTTTTGTCAGTTTTGGTTTTGCATCCGGAATTTTGGTATCTTTCGGAAGCAAGTTTCCCATCTGAGTGACAATACACCAAGAGCTTTGAAAACTATGTCCGTGTAACTTCTTAATTATGGGTGTGAAGTGCACCACATTCATGACTAAGAGGTTGCAAGCCTCTTTTCTTACTCAATTTTATTTGTCACTATTCCAGAACCAAAGGTTATCTAGCATAATAGATTTCCTTTTCAACCGATCGAGTCGAACTACAAACAGCCTGATTCCTAAGGTTTAAGGATATGTGCCACTCAACGGTGAAAACTCGGTTGTTCTCCAACATTCTGTCATAAATCTTACTCTCGAGCATCTTCGTACCTCCATAATTCGGCATCGAGATGACTTTTGATTTCTTTCAAAGTCGTACGTTAAATCAAGCGTACTGAACTACAAGTGGCCTGAATTCTCATATAACCTGAGATATGTAGGAAACTCGTTTCCAGGGTTCGGCCATAATTCCTAAGATCCATACCAAATCCCTTTTCCTAAAAAATAAAGATGTGGTCGGTCAAAATTGGCTTGGTCAATTTCATTTTCCTCGAATTCCTTGCATCAATCCAAGTAAAATGAGGGACAGTTGTTGACACCCAATTTTGACCCTCCCCGACATAAATTAATTAATGAGCTTCTTATTTCCCAAACAATATAAAATAATTAGTTTTACACATTTTAAAAATAAAATAATATATATATATATATATATATATATATATATAAGAAATGGCAAAACTATTCAAAATAACACAAACTTTATATATATATATATATATATATATATATATATATATATATATATATATATATATATATATATATATATATATATATATATATATATATATATATATATATATATATATATATATATATTATATTATGTATATAATTAGTATATTTTATGATTATTAAAAAAAAAAAACTATCTCAAAAATATTTTAAATTTAGTAAGTAGTCTTTTAAATTAGTTTTGTTTAAAACATGGTTATATTTTTGAATCACTAGTTTACGATTAAATTAATTATTTTATTCTTATTAAGATTAAGAAGCTTGTTAATTAATTAATTAATACTAATCCATTTTTATTTAGATTTTAGCCGAATTCATTAGTCTAACTCAATTTGGTTATTTCTTAAAACTCCAAGATCCAACATTTTTCCATCCCTCATCTTTAACCCATTTTTAGGCCCATTATTCAGCAGCCCACCCCTTTATTTATTACAAAACCCAGCCCACCTGTTAAATACAATATTACAATTTCAATAATACAAAGATCCATCCAAAACCTCAGAAGCACTGTACATGAGATACCAACCCGACCCAGCCCTCTATCGATCTTCTCCTTCACGAAGAAACCCAGAAAACCCGACTCTTGCTCCAGCAACACGAACCCGACCCAGCAGTAGCGCGTGCCCTCTCCCTCGCCCTTCTTATCGTTCGTACAAAGAACATTGGAGAATTCTTAGGTGTCAAGATCTTACACCTACTTTGTCCTTGCTCTTCGAATCGGACGTCTCCCCTCTAGTTTCCGTTGAAAATTGTACGAGTTGGGTACAATTGATAGCTGGCCACCTTATCCTTTTGAGGGGATTTGAATTTCAAATTTGAAATCCCCACTCTCGACTCCCCCCCCACCACCACCACCACCACCACCACCAAAAATCAATCCAATAATTCCCTTTATATAAGTTTACAGCTTCTTAGGAAAAGGGGGGGACAAAAAAGCCAGCTTTCATTACAAACAAAATATACTGTAAGATTATGAGGTGCAAGGTCATATACGACATACGGAATAAACTTCAAACAATCAGAATTTAGAGTTTAGCTTTGAGTTTGCTTTCTGTTTCACTGTTTAGAGCTCGTTGGATTCTCACTTGCGTCGGTGGTGGTGGTATAGCTTCCTTCAACTCGTTCCCGTCTCCGATTCGCTGCCCGGAAGGAGGTAAAATTCTTTCCTCATTTTTGTTCGGTTTCCGCTAGTTGCTTTAAGCTCTCTCTATTTACATGTTCCCAAGTTATATATTTTTTTTTATTTTTTTTAAAGCTTCTGTAGAATGGTTGATTATTTACCTAATTTTTTTATTCTTGCTTAAATTCATGTTACTGTTTTATCTAAGTATGGGTGAATTAATGTTTTGGCTTATCTTTGCCAACTATTTGCATATTTGTTGTCTCCATTGCCTTAAGTGTTGAACCTGTTTGCTTCTTAGTTTATCGCCTTGTGAATTATCGAGTTGCGTCGTCTATCGCCATTTACCTCTCATTCTCATGTTCGAGTATGGCAGGCCTGACATAGCTATTTAAGAGTTGTGACCTTGGTCTTGATAAAGTATGTTAATCTATCTTAAGGTTCCATTTTAGTTCTTAATATATTGTATAGTACTTGTTCCTCAAAATAAAATTTAGCATTTGTTTTCAATGTAGTTGTGTTCATTATTTCCTCATGCAACAAGGATTTTATTTTATTTATTTTTTTAGCATTGTTTTTTTTTCTTAATTAGATCATCTTCTAAGTTCTATATTTTGGCCCTTTTTCTCCGAAAAGAAAATAATATGTTGGCAGCAACTTTGTTCACAATTATGTTTGTCTCAACTTTAAAAATGGTATCATCGCTTCCTTCCATATTTCGTCTTCAGTGTAGCATGTTGGATGTATTTGGTACTTGCTTTCTTGTGAGATTTTTGGAAAGTAAGCTTGAATTCGGGATTAATATAGTTTGCTTTTAACTCATGACAGCCATTTTGTTTACACCTATACGATTTACACTTTAAATATGTTCGCTAAGTTGGTCTGTTTTCTTTTCGTTTTTGCTCCTATAACTGGCGAAATAGAGTCTCATTTTAGATAATCATGTTTTGTATTCCAAATTGTTTGTGATTAGTTGTACACCGTCATTAAGAATAGCTTGAGTTAATAAGAAGATTTATATTTCTAAAGCAATCTGGAAGTACCCTGCTTTACATATGAAATGTATTTCATATGGCAGTTGCTTTTGCTTAAAAATCACTAGCTTTGAGTAGCATAATCTCCCTCGGTTTTTAGTAACTTTATCACCATTATTCCTTAATAATATGACTACTATCTCATCAAATTTTCTTGCTGCTTTGTGCCTCCATTTTGCTTTGAAATGGGATCTTGTTTAATATAAGTTACATGATTCCCATTGCCCTTGAGTATCGTGATACATTTCTTACTATTTATGGTCAATTGAACTTCATTTAAAGTCGGGTCTAGATCGTTTAAATTCCGCGTGGTCATTTTTATTTTTTTTATCATTGTGAGTAGATGCTAACTCTAATTTATGTGGTATTTCTTCTTCCTTTTATTTATTATTATGTTTGATTAACGCTTTTGTGTTTTTTCTTTAAATTATTATTAATTAAATTCCCTAACGTAAGTCATTTCTTATTTTCATACACTTAATTTAAATATAATATATATATATATATATATATATATATATATATATATATATATATATATATATATATATATATATATATAGTTTTTAATTTTTTTACTTATCACTTAGTTTTACTTATATTCCTATATTTGTCTCATAACCCCACGTCACTCTCTTTTAAAATGATCTCTTTTATTATTTTTGCTTATTTTCCCTAAATATCTAAGATATATATATAATAGTAGGTAAGTAAATGAATAAAAAATGGATTTTCTATACATAGTTTATTTGAAAATCAATTTAGTCAAATCGCCGGTCAACCGCGAGTTAGCGGGCATTTCGAGGGCCTAACACCTTCTCGGAATGTACATTTGAACTTCGAACCCTTTTTCAATTGATTTTTATCTGTTTTTTAAATCTTTTGGAAAAAAAATAATAATCTTAAGTTTTTCTTGATTTTACTAAAAATCAAATGGCGACTCTGTAATTTGAAAAGTCGATTTTTCTTGAATCATAAGATTAATCAATTTTTTGAAACTTAGTCATTTTTTACTTTACATATTATATATTTTTAATAAAACAACCTCCATACTTTGAAATATTTCAATTTAAATTTCATTCCTTTTCATTTCTCATATGGAATAGATTATCTCCTGAACAAACAAAATTGTTTTCTTTCTGAAAAGACAAAACTTTTTGTTATTCCCTTTTGCAATAAGGATAATTCTTCCACACAAGTTTTGTGGTAAACCCGAACTTATAAGTAATGCATCCATCATTTCTTTCAACGTTCTATTTTCATTAGATTGAGGTGAATAGGGCAGCAGTTTGATGGATAATTCACTTTCCAAACATATATCTGCACGAGATTAATACTCTCCATTCTTATCATATCTTTTTCTCAACTGATTTTCAACTTCGATATTATATTGTCTAGACATTTATATTGTTTCATCCTTACCATTCAGCAAATAGACATAGTCATTTCTAATGCAATTGTCAATTAAAGTTATGAGATAATTTTTTCCACCACGAGATGGTGTTGACTTTATATCACAAATGTCAGTGTAAATCAACTCTAAGGGATCACAATTTCTTTCAACAGATTTATAGGAATGCTCAGGATACTTAGATTCCACACAAACATGACATTTTGATTTATTTCACTCAAAGTTAGACAAAACTTCTAAGTTGATCAGTTTTCCTACAAGGTTTTGTAATTGACATGCCCCAAGTGTTCATGTCACAAACTTTGACTCAAGCAAGTAAGAGAAATAAAAATATTGAGTTCGAAAATCTCTTCGCGCCATAACGTTTTTCTCACTAATATTTTGTTCCTATTTCTTACAATTTTCGTGTAATACAAACATTGTTTAGAATGATCATCTTGTCAAATGTCGTTTTCAGAAGGACCTTTTCATAACTTTCAATTTTATTGTTATAGAACTATCCATGAACAAAGTTCGAGTCCAATAAAGGCAATATAGTCCAAATGTTTTTTTTTACAAAACATAACAAATTGAATGACTATTCACCAATATTCATGTCTATGCAAATACTTTTATTATAACAGACATATCTTTTAATGAAAATTCACAACATTTTAAGTGACACTTTTTCATAAAAAAATACAATTATTTGAACAAGTATATATATAATTTGGCAGTTTCATACTAGTCACACGATATACTAGTAATAGAGAAACTGAACAACTACAATACCGAATATACTCCAAGAATTTTGTGGGTCTAACATAATACAAAAGGATCACTGAATTTCATATGTTTTGCTCCAAAATTAAAATTAGACATCAAGTCTAATTTTATCTTTATCATAAGCAATGAACCCCCACATTTTAAATGTGATCTCAAAATTATTTTTCAAGTACTTGAAAATAGTTTTTCCACGTATTTTTCCAGACTATCAAAATAACATTGGCAGTATGAAACCTCTTTTGAAAATATTATTCTACAAAAGAATTATATTGCTTCAATTCTCTTTGAAAATCTTTACATAGTGTCAAAGTTCATTCCTTAGAGGCAAAAAATCACAAACTCTAAGTCACTGCTATTTTTCCCTCTCTTACAAATAGACATACCACTTAGTATTTAGAATACTAACAATAAAGACAAAAAAAATTGTACAATTTGTTTCTATATAACAGTGAAGTTTATAGAAAATTAAAAGTATAACATTGACTTATTATGTGAAGTTTTCATATTTTTCAAATCAATTGCATAGTCTCATTTATCCATAGTAGAAACTAAAAAAGTTTTTAGTCTACAAAAATCAGACACAATCAAATTTCACATGCAGACAAAAGTTTATTTTTATTCTCCAAACAGAATTAAACATATTCTTTATCACATAGAAATGCTTTTCTTTTCAATATGCTTCCAACTATAATATTTTGACATACTATTTTATCAAATGAAAATGTCCATCTCTAATTTTGCAAACTAAAGAATTTTAAAGGCAATAGTATTTGCCAAGCAAAATTCACTCCACAACATATGGTTTGCAAATACTTTTCCAAAGATACACATGATAAAAATCGAAGTTGTTAACTCTTAGAAACTATTTTTCTCCTTAGACAAAATAATAAGAAGGAAACCTGGTATAATCATTAACCGGAATACCATCAAATTTTTTTGTATATTCTCACTTCGACCTTGCTAAACGAAGCACCGAATTCTGGAAAAGTAATACATTAATTTTTACTTCCTGATTTGTTTCCCTCAATCAGTAGAATACAAGAAATACCAATAGTATAATAATTTCCTTAAGATTGTTGTTCATGTTGTATCCCTAAGATACTTAGAACAAAACTTTAAAGAACTTGGTAAGCCACAACAAAGTTTAAGAACATTTTCACAACTCTAAAATTAAACTAGTAGATAAAATAGAACCACAAACAGATTAGAAACAATATATAAAATATTTTTCTTAAAGAAGAAAATTGTTGTCAATCTGTGTAAAGAATCTTAATGATTCCAACAAATTAGTAGAAACACAAAATTATCAAAGTTTAATGAACCAGTGAAGAACAGAAGAACAAAAATTAATTCACAAATCTAAGATTCGTAACACATACCAGATGCACAGTGTCCCCTTAAGAAATTATTCCCCTCTAGTATCCGTAGTTTGATTTGGAATATGTCCTCCTATGATAGAATAATCTCAATCACCAGTGTATCGACACCCAAAAAGTTGGTGTCAGCGAGCCACTCAACGGCAGTAAACTACAGTTAGAATACTAGATTTAGTAATAGTAGAAGAAGTCCAGAAATTGGTTCTATTTCAAATGAGAGGAAATCCTTCAGTTTATAGAAAATAAAGGGTAGTGTGAAAAGATTCTTAGCTTATTGTGCCTTACCAGAAAGGTCACAAACCTTTGAAAAGTCATAATCTTTGGGGAAAAAAATCTTTCATAAAAGTCGTAACTTTTCATAAAAGTCGCAACTATTCATTTTCCATTCATACCTTTTAAAACCCAACAGTCATCACCAATGCAAGAATTTCTTCATTTTTTTTCTCCGTTATTCATTATATTTATATTAAAGTACATCACTTTGCTTATATCTAATTTTATAATATATAGATTATTTGTTACTAACTTCTATTATTTACCGTGTAGAAGATAAGATAAGTATATTGCAAGTTTGGAAATTCAAATTCAATCTTGATGAGTCTGATATTTAACTCGTGTTACTTTTTTCATTTCAATTTGTTTGATATTTTCTTTTTTATTTTTTATTTTTTTCTTCATTATTAGTGATTTTACTGTACCTATAACTATATGTATTTTTTTTAAAAATAATCTATATTGTTTATAGTGGAAGACAAGATTAACATATGATAATATTTGGGGATTTAAGTTTAAGTTTGATGAACCCACTAGGGAAAGGAACCCCTACATTACTGTATATGTATATAATTGTATATAACTGTATATATACATATATATTTGTTTAAATGCAAGCGAGATTGGGAGAGGCGAGCGAGATTGAGAGAGGGAGGAGAGAGGCGAGAGAGAGAGAGCAGAGAGTGGAGAGAGGTGAATTGTATATGTATATAGGTTAAACAATTGTATATTATATATATGTATTTGTATATCCTGGCTATACATATACAAACATGACTAATTATATAAACTCGAAGTCAGCCCACGTAATTAATTAATAATGTTAGTCGCAAGTGATAATTATAGCAAACTATAGCTATAATGAATAATTAAATAGTATAAATTTATTTAGTAATTTTCACTTTTATAAACCATTGAAACCCCAGTAACCCAATGACCGAATAACATGTTTTTGGTTCAATTTTTGCACACCATAACCGTGTGTACAAACTAAATATTAGAGGCTAGGATAATTTTCTTTGGTACTACTACAAAAAAAATCATGTATTTATATTATTTTAATTTATTCTAATTTTCTTTTTATTTAATATTAATTTATTCTTACACAAAATTAATTCTTTTCTTTTGTTCTTCTGTAAAAATTGTGAATAATGAAATCAATTTCGAGAATTAAGAAATTCCATAATTATTTAAGTTTACTTTTAGAATAATTTAGAAATATTAACTAAAATATAGATAAATTTAAAGGAGTACTTTTAGTAGTTATTGATACATATAAATAGTTTGAGTTCAATTTATTTGAAATACTTTGTATTCTTTGTTTAATAATTGTAGTAAAAATTAGTTAATATATAGAAAATACAATATATAGAAAATACTTTACATGGTGAAAGATGAAAAACAATTTAATTCAATACTAAACAAAAGAAAAAATAACTTTCTAATACATATAAATCTTTGTTTGAAGGATCAAAAAATAGATATTAAGAGAACTCCACTTTTTTGTAGTATATATTTATTAAAATTTAATGTAAAATTGCTTTTATAAGATTTAAACAAAAGCTATTAGTACTAAAATCAACTTAATTAAGACTTAATGTTTGATATTATTTGAATTAAGGAGGACAACAATAAATCTTTAGAAAATATAACTATTCGGCATAATTAACGAGCTATCTACGATAAACTAGGATAAATAGTTAAGATATAATTTTCGAAGTAATTAAATATAAAATAAAATAATTACGTAATAATAGAAGAGGAGAAAGCAAAACTAATCGGAACTGTGCAAACCAGTATCAAACTTGAAACAGAATATTGACAAAGGTCGCAAACATGTTTTTACTTGATTCCATGGAACTTCGCAAAATACAGATTCACAGTATCTTATCAACCAAATACAAGGAGCAATAACTTAAAACCACACTTAACAGTATGGAACTTCTCACCTAAACCATATTAAAACTAATCTATGAAGGCCACAAAACATACGCCTAACATAGATCTATCAATCTAATAACGGTCACCACCGCCATATCCACCACCGTAACCGCCACCACCACCTTCACGTCGGCCACCTCCGTAGCCTCCACCACCACCTCCTTCACGTCGGCCACCTCCATAACCACCACCACCACCTCCGTAGCCGCCACCTCCGTAGCCACCGCCGCCGCCCTCACGGCGTCTTCCACCACCGAAACCACCACCACCACCTCCACTTCCACGGGCTTGTGCTTCGTTGACAGTGATGTTACGTCCATCAAGTTCCTGACCGTTCATCCCTGAAATAGCATCCTTCATGGATTTTTCATCCTTGAAGGTAACAAAGCCAAATCCTCTAGATCTACCAGTTTCTCGGTCATTAATGATCTGAAAAAAATCAAAAACAATAATGAAACAATTCAGGACTAACAGATCTACAAGGTTACAAACAAAATTAATAAAACAGGTACTTAAAACCGATCGATCTTTCTTCATCTCTTGACAAAAAGAGAAGGAAGACGGAACGTACCGTTTAAGGGAATGGTATAACAGTATAAACAGAGTAACAGTAACATATGAATCAAGTAAACCAGAGATAGATATAGTAATCAGTAACAGAAGGTCATCAACGAAACCAAAATACTAGGCTCGGATCTGATTTCTGCTCTGCAACAAACGGACCTTCGAGTCGACTACTTCGCCATAGGTAGAGAAAGCATCGCTAAGTGTTCTATCGGTGGTGGCCCATGCGAGCCCACCGACGAAGCAACTGTACTCAACTTCGGCGGCCATTAAACAAAACTGAGAAACCAGAGAAGAAAAACCCTAATGAAAATATCAGAAGTGAGAGATGCGGTGAAAGTTGAGCAGAAAAGCCCATATTTTATAGGCGGCAGAGGCTATGGAGTCCATGGGCTTTTAAGTAATTGGGCTTAGGGTCTAAGATATTTTGCCAAAGAAAATGTCCAAATCATCCCTAAGTCATCACTTTTTTTGACTAAAAATAATTTGGTCGTTGATTAGAGTTACGCATTTTAGAATAATAAAAACTTTATGAATAAGCTATAAAAATAAGGCACTCCTTTTCTTTGACTAAGAAAGATTTGATCATTGACTAGAGTTACGTAGATATTAATAATAAGAAAATTTATATAAATAAGGCATAGAATATGATGTTGTTGTATTTTTCTATGTTAAATATTGCTCTTATTTATTTACTTTTCAATTTTTTAAATTATCTTTCATATTTTAAATCTAAATAGTCTTAAAAAAATGAGGAATTCATATTTTGTCTATTTACTTATGATTATTTTTACTTTGACGGGCTGTACAATCCATGTTAATAGACTAACTAAAAATGTAAAACTTAAGAATGTTAATACTTAATAAGATCAGATATATAATCATAATTAAGTGGAATAAAAAAATATTAACATCTTACCTTCTAAATATAAAATATATCTAGATTCACCTTCTTCATTTTTCATTTAATAATGAGATGAATGATATTGGTTCTTATAAACTATAAATCTTTTGAAGGGGGAAAAGAAGAAGAATATCAAATTATGGGTAAAAACATGCTCAAATTATGTATAGTTAAAAATGACAAAATGAACGACTTTCGTAAAAGCAAATGAATTAGCGTCTGAATCTAAAATCTAATTCAGTAACTTATTGATAAAATAAATATTATTTTGAAAAGAATAAGTTTTTACCATTTTGAAATTTCAAAATCAAACCGATATTCATGTTTGAGTCAAAATATATTGAAGAATTTTTCTCTATATATATATCGATAGATAAATAGATTTCTAAATCTAAAAGAAATTGAATGAGGTCAAAACTTTACCTAAAATATTTAAAAAGAATTAATAGGTTAATTGTTACGATTAATTTTCTAAAAAAATATGTCATATTAAATAACTCAAATAAGGAAAAACAATCAATGCACAATTTTTAGTAGGGTCTAAAGTTTAAATATAAAAAATAAAAATAAATTGAATTACTTAAAATAAATTGAATTACTTAAAATAATAAACTTACTATATAGTCTTTAGATAAGAGCAAAAAATTAACCTAACATTTCTACGTTTTAATATAATATGAGGATTTCTTTTTTTCTAATTTTTTAAATCTTTGTAACAATTTGATTTTCCTCCTTTATGTAACGATAATAAAAGATATTGACAAATCTCTAAATTTGACAACTTTGAAAGAAGTGGAGCTCGGCAACACTACTAAAAAGGTATGTCTACTTGTATGTTAGGACTTGTAGGTAGGAGAGTTAGCGGATCAGTTATTAATCAAAATTAAATCAATTAATTGTAATTATTAAAATCAAATCAAATATAATATATATACTTATCGATTTAATTATTATCGGAGTTTAGTTTAATTGTTTGGTTATTAATCATATATTAAAAATTAAAAAAACAATTCATTCTAAATAAAAAGAAAAACAAAGCAACAATTCTTTCAAAATAAAATAAATCGTCTCTGTGCCATTCTGTATTTTATAATTCTTATGCCATAACTCCATGGTTAACTTCCTCTTTACAGTATTATCCAATTCAATGTATTAAACATCATAAACATAGCAAATAATGCATAAGCAACCAATGTTATTGCAGAAATAAAGATATATCATATCTTACTTTTGTTCATTATAGTGATGTAGTTTTATGGATTCGTTTATTTCTTCTATTGTCTTTTATCAAAATCAAAATCAAAATCAAATTAAAGCCAAATATTATCAATTTTAGTGTGAATTACATATATTTAAATTACGTTAACTTGTTGCTCATATTCTGTAAATTGATGAGGAATTTCCGTCACTAATACATCATATTTTCTTTCATGTGATTCCAAATTAGTCTACATTTGAACTCAAATTTTGTTTGCATTTCTGAATGAGCCATGGTGGCCTAGATTTGTTCCTCTTTCCGAGAGCCTTAGTGATCAAAAATAAAATGTTACAAGGGAAGCTGATATGTTGTGAGAGTGAAGTCAATATACAGGAAAAGTAAAAGATATACATTTGTTATACAGTGATCATATATGTCAAATTAGGCCGAAAGCCCAAAACGCAGCAGTCTGTCTAAAAACTTAGTCCAAACGAACAAACTAAGGATTGAGCTTGAATTTCAGATTTTATTATTTTGGCAAGGTTCAAAAATGTGATTTATTTCCTTTATACTCTATTGCCTTAATTATAATAATTTTAGTAGACTCTAACTTTAGCGTTTAGTATAGTAGATTTTACACAAATCAGATAGTGTTAAGAGCTAATTACATCATATTTCTAATCTTTTTCAAATTACAAAAATTCCTTAAATTTGGTGAAATTCGAATACATCCCGTCTTGATACACCGCGTTTCGATTTTAAATACATCCCTCAAGATAATTGATTAAGTTTAACTTAGTCAAATTCTCCAAAGATGAACCAAATTTGATTATTTTTTTTACTTCAAATGTTTTCACCTAATCAATTATCTTGGTTAAGTTTTTCCTCATTTTCAAATAGTTAAATCGTTTCAAGTTAACTTTTTCCTTAAATGACCTTAGGGTAGGGTGGCAATTGGGAGGGTTGGGTCAAATTTGGAAGGATCAGAATGGTGTTAAGACAATAATCGTCCTCGGAGAGGACTAAGACTAGTCTCTTAGCATTCGTCATAACATATCATAGGTTAAAATGCGGAAAAATTTAAAACTTTATATATATATATATATATATATATATATATATATATATATATATATAAAACTTTATATATATATATATGGAGGTTTACATAGTCCTCTCACATACTACATTTGGAGTTTACTTGGACTTCTCGCATAGGAAGCTTATATAGGCTTCTCGTTTAGTCAACAAAACCAACATTTAAGGATTTAGTCTAATAATACCATCTCACATTAAACCATCTAAAAACCATCTAAAACGAAGTAAAACATTCGGGCATAGCCCTTATACAAATTCATTATTGTCACATAGGGCTTACAACAATATCTTCAACAATATGAAAGAAATGAATGTCTTTAGACTATAGCAATATTACTAGGGTAGATCAAAAGGCGTCATCCTCGAACTAGGAGGTCTCACCAACTACTTGGAGGAAGAAGTCCAAGTATCCTTGCAAAGTGGCCTAGAAGCTCTTCAATGGCCGGAACCTACAATGTTGGGAAAAGGAGGAAGAAATATGGGTTAGTACAAAACACATGTACTAAGTTGGCTCTTATGCATAAAATCATTAATGCATGAAAAAAGACACAATTTAGTCAAAACCATGCATTATGTTCAATAACTCAACCTGCACATATATAGAACATTATAAGTCAGCTCAACATGATATTAACCCAACATATGAGCAACCCAAATCAATATTTGTATGATGCCAAGAATAGAACCCCATAACCCTATCCAAAGTTAAGCATCACATTAAGTCACTTACAACATGCATACAACATAGTCTCATACTTTATCATAACATGCTTGATTCACAAGTTCACATAAACTTAACATACATAACATGTAACCAATACGACTCACTACTAGAACCATCCCTTAGGATCCCACATGTGCAATGAGTAAGAGAAGTCTCATACCCTCCCTCACCCTATGTAGTAACCTTTAAGACAAGCCCTAATAATAGTTCACATACTTGACTTATTCATTTACCTTATTTCATTAGGGAAAGAAGTGCAATAACCGACATGAGACCAT
This sequence comes from Solanum sitiens, assembly GCA_016801875.1. Classification (NCBI taxonomy): domain Eukaryota; kingdom Viridiplantae; phylum Streptophyta; class Magnoliopsida; order Solanales; family Solanaceae; genus Solanum; species Solanum sitiens. Next base: position 1,341,055 of record JABWTJ010000486.1, on the reverse strand, counting down.
GTGAGCTACATGGAATCCGGTGTTCTCCTCCCACACAAAAAATAGAGGGTTAACACTTGCCTAAGGTGTAACCATTCTTACATAGCTATCTAGGTGGATCCACAAAGCTATAGTCCTAGTGGGCACATAGTTAAGGGTCAAGGAGATTGCTACTAGAAATCTTGACTTGCTAACGTGGAGTTTCCATCTCATGAGACAACACATATCTTGGGAATCTGGACTTACTAAACGTGAAAAAAAACCATGTGGGAGGCCGGACTTACTAAACGTGAGACCTCCATCTCATTTACATGACCTTTCGATGCTAAGCATTTATTCCCTTTAGTAGTCATCACACTAATCGTACAAGATCACATTAACCTCTTCTAGACCCCTATGTGAACAACTCATCATAATAGCTCATAGATATTCATAAGTGAGAACTACCCTTTCACTTTAGAAAATCACATACAAGTGAGTAAACCTCTCAGTCAACACTTTGTCATAATCATGAGAAGTTACTTTCAATCATATAATAATCATATCTTAACATATTTGCATGCTTCATAGCCAATTCAATAGTCTAGGGTTAAGGATGGAGAATACTTGCTATCAACATCACAATCACACATTAGACATAGAAGCATCACAATCTAAGTAAATCATACTTCATAATCGAATTCAAGAAGAATCAACCTTCATACCTTATTGCCCTTTTATTGTCATCATACTTCAATTACCAAGAATTACATAACCAATGCAAAAACAAGGTAAATTCAAGAAGTAATACATAACAAATACTATTCTACATATTCATATAGTCACCATCTTTCACAATTACTATAGAATTACAAGGCATAATGAATGTAGGGAAGAATAAGGGTTCAAAGGGGCAATCTTTAGTGATTAACAACAATTGACCATTAATACTTAGTTAAACAATGATAAAAGACTATAATTCATCATAATTGATTAACAAATTTTATTTTAAAAAGAGAACCCATGTCTAGATTGAAACCCTAGTTTTAGGGAAGTTGAAAATCATCTTTGAAAGGACCTCTTGGGGAAAGAAATTCCAAGAGTGAAAGAAATCATACATTAATGATGATCTTGCCACGAATTTGAAATGAAATCCTTGGTGAATTTGTCCTAGACTTGAAGCTCTAGTGTTCTTCAATGGAGGTTGAACTTTGGGGAGAAAGAAGCTAGAGAGATGTGAGTTTGGGAATTATGGGGTTTTGGATTCGTTTAATGAGGGTTATGTGTTATATAATCCCTTAACTAAATAAATAAACACCCCCCAACCCTTAATTAACCACCTGAGTAACTAACTAATGAAAACACTCCCTTAAAATTTGGACAGTAAAAACAGACCCTCACATATGGTTCGTAGGTTCATCGACGGCACCGTACTGTTCAGGCGTTGTTTGGATCAGAGATCATCTTTCTAGACATTTTGGAAAATGTCTAAGTGTCTACCAATGAAGCCATCAATGGAGCGTCGATCAATTGATGGCTCGTCAATTGGCTTCGTGGATGCACACTGTCGAAAATAGCTTTTTGGGTCAATTGGAAGAGTCCTCTCAAAGGACCCTTAGGGTGGTCCTTCGAGAGTCGTACCCGGATGTTTCGACCCTAAACACACTCTAATACTTTTTTAACACATTTCTACCAATTTTCATTAACTCCCACTCTTAAAACCCCATGAAGCATGCCAAAGCACACTAACCTCAATTTCACTAGTCTCCGGACGTCATGGACGTTTCTTGACGTTTTGACTCTAACACTTCCTAATTAGTTTAAATACATTATTTTAGGCTTAGAAATAATATTTTGATTCTTAGTTCATCATGTGAGGCTCTAGACCAAGTCATGAATTTTCGGAATTTTACATTATCCTCCTCCCCTTAGGAACATTCGTCCCCGAATGACACTAAAATCTTTTTGTAGGGAGAAGATGACTTCAAGACTAGCAGCCCAACCAACAACAACATAAAATCATTATGAGTCACAGTCCATATGAGTAGTTTACAACTCAAATCAACACCTAACCATGACATTTCACATAGCAACTCAAAACTCAACTTACCTTATATAAGTGCTCAATTTCACAACATGAGGAACTACCTTCTCATTGTCAACATGAACTCAACATAACAACAAGAGAGTCACTTATGCAAAAACTTCCTTCAAGGCACATTAAACATGCTCAATACCCTTTCATGAAAATAACTATACACAACATCACAAATAAGTGCAAGTTAAGCAATTGAGCATATTTAAATAAAAACTCATTTTAGCACGAACCTTTATCGTAATTATGCACATATTAATCAAGCCAAATTCCACATTATTAATTAGTTCATTTTAAGAGGATTACTAACCTTTATCAAACTGTTGAAAAGTTGATTCACCGATCAACATTTTATCCCGAAAGAATATAAAAACATGAAAATATATACGAAAGAGGAAGGCACACAATACAAAAGACGATTAAAAAAAAGTTAAGTGACTATTAAAAATTTACAACTTAACATTCATTAAAAAAGAAAGTTAGTACACAACATATAAAATCATTACGTGAATAACAATCATGTCTACATCATAATAAAGAACACCTAATTTATGATACATCTTTATAAATATGAAATCATAAATGAAATATTTCATAATAATAATGATTCTCAAATGAATTTTTATACCTTTTATATATTTTATGTGCAATTTCATTAATATTAACCGATACAAATACACAGCATCTCTATCAATGAATAATACTAAAGTTTTGAGAATTCTTGACTAAAGAAATGAAAATAACATTGGAGCCATCACGGATCAGCAATCAGATTCAGAATTTGAATTTCTTTAACGCAAATTTGTTTGCCAATAAGGATTTCCTTCTAGAAGCTTAGTAATATTTTTATATAAACATATACAACTTATACACCGTAGAAAATCATCTTCTCAATGACTTAATTTTTTTAAAGTCTCGGCTAATCGAATCTCGTTTAAATAATCCTATATTTTAGACATGAGTTCTTCCTGATGTTTTGGATCTTTTAATGTATTATTCGCTTGAAATAAACATTAACGATCAGTCAAATTTTAAAATTTAAGGTTCAAATCTCAAAAAGACGAGAATTATTGTTGTCATTAAAAATTTAAGTTCTTGAAAGTACCCAAAAAAGTTCAATGTTTTTATCTTCTCTATGTTGTGGTTCGAAAGTCCGAAGAGTGCAAGACAAGAGAAAAGAAAAGAAGAGAAGAGAAAGAAATAAGGATAAACTACCTTATTAGACATTTATCACTACTATATATACTAATATTATCTTTACTTTCAAACAATTATATAAATCACCACTTTTAGTATTTTATACCATATATTAATATATTATTTGAAGATATAATTGATACCCACGTCCCTTAAAACTAGGATTGATTAATTATCTGTTTAATTAACTCTTTCACTCCAAATCAACCACTATCTCTTAACTCTCCCCTCCCATATTTATCACTCAATTATGTATCCTCCTTTCTGATTCAAGAATTTCAACGTACAATTTCATTTCAACAATAGTTATTCTATTCACTTCTTCTCAAAATATCATCACCATTGCCGATAAATTTTCATGAACCCAAATATTATTGTGTATTGTTCATTTATAACGAGATCAAATCAAAGTAATTTTTACAAAAAAAAAAAAAACTTTAAGAGAGCGAAAATATTCATATTAAATAATTCAGAGTGGATCTTGATTGTTTGTCTCCGGAAGAAATGAATCTTAGATTTGATTATGTTATGCCACAACGTAAAAGGATCAAAGGCAGTATTGTAGAGAGTTTTTGTTTACTGGTGTCTTCTAAGGCTTTCTTTGGTTACTGTGTCATGGATGTGATAGTACCAATATTGCTTTGATATAACCCTTGAAATATGTGTATTCAATAAGTATATAGTAATCTTAATTAGGACTCGAGTTGTAATTTTAGTAATGGGGTATATGAACATGTATATGTATCCATCATTAAATTTTTGATACATGATTTTTAACAACACGATGATATTAATGATAAGACAGATACTCTACAATCATGATTTGTCCTAAATTCATGTGTTTCAGCTACATTTCATATTTAGATACATATAATTAAATGTATATGCTTATTATGTATTCGAGATACATGTTTTTGGATATAACGTTTGAATTTAGATACACATAATTAGATGTATATGCTTACTATGTATTCGAGATACATGTTTTTGGATATAACATATGTAATTGATACCTGATACATCAAATCAATACTGGATACATATAAAAGATACATGAAATTAATATTAGACATATATAAATAGATACATAAAATTAATACTAGATACATATAACAAATAAACGAAATTAATATTATATATATATATATATATATATACACACACACATCAAATTAATACTAGATACGTATCACAAATACATGAAATTAATGCTAGATGAATCTATGATACATATGAATGTACTTGTATGATACTCATGTATCTAAGTGTTTAGTTTGTTGGATACATCATATATTGATAATAGATATATCAAATTAATGAATTTGTTATTTTAAGAGTAATACTTTAAAATTAACCAAATTACATTACCAAGATATACATGTTTTTATCTTATATTAATAATATTAATGAATTTACCATTTCAAAGAATAATAAAAATGAAATTAATTATCTATGCATTTTGAAAATGCTCAATTACTTCTCTAATTAAGGAAGTCAGTTACAACCAATTAATTTAAATAAATAAATTTTGTATCTCAATTTTAAAATTCGACATGTACATATATCTCATGAATTTAAAATTTTATTATTTTGGCAAGGGTCAAAATGTGATTTATTTCCTTTATAATCTATTGTCTTAATTATGATTATTTCCGTAGACTCTAACTTTAGCGTTTAGTTTAGTAGATTTTACACAAATCGCATGGTGTTAAAAGCTAATTACATCGTATTCTTATTCTTTTTCGAACTATAAAAATTTCTTAAATTTGATGAAATTCGAATACATTCTAAAACGTCTTGATATATCGCGTTCCGATTTTAGATACATCCCTTAAGATAATTGATTCGATTTAACTTAGTTAAATTCACCAAAGATGAACCAAATTTGTTTATGTTTTTTACTTCAAATGTTTTTCACCTAGTCAGTTATCTCGGTTAAGTTTTCTCTAATTTTCAAATATTTAATTAAATCATTTCAAGTTAACTTTTTTCTTAAATGACCTTAGGATAGGGGTGACAATTGGAAGGGTTGGGTCAAATTTGAATGGGTCATAATGGGTTAATAAGACAACTATCCAACCCAATTTTTATGGGTGAAGACATAATCTAACCCAATTTTTACTAAGTTTAATTGTCTTATTAATACCTAATAAAACTACATTTTTCTTTATTATGACTATATTCAATATTGTCAAATGAAAAAAAAAAGTTTCTTAAAATATTTTGACAAGATTTTTCTTAATCTATTCTAAAATACAAAATTGAACGAGTTCGGATTACATATCAACCTAATTTTTAGTGGGTTGAACTAATGAATATCGGGCCAATAACTCGCCCAAACTTCACTGGATTGGACGTGTTGAGTTTGATTTTGTCACCCTACCTTAGAATGTTCTTTCTTTACTTCAAATCTTTTTTTCAAAGTTCATTAAATATTTTTTAAATCATCGGATAATAGCATATTAAGGAGCTAACACTTTGTCAAAGTGGAAATATGAAATTTCTGCTTTTTTTCTCTACTAAATGTTTGTCTTGTTGAAATTTTCTTAATTTCTTTCCTAAATTAAGTGACGTTCTTTTTAAGTATTTTTCTTAATTATTTATACTGTAATATTTTAAAAATTATAACAAAATCAAGTTCATAATAATATAATATAAAGAGAAAAAAGAAATGAAGATGAAAGAGAATTCTTATTCAAGTGTATCTTCCATCCAAATAGTGAGTGATAATTCTATTATAACACTGAGGTATCACTTCCAAAGGTCACCAAACTAGTAAATACATAGTTATCTCTAAATGTTCTTATCACCTTGAAAACACTCATACATGAATTCAACTAATTCTTGAATATATCTAATGGACAATCCACATAATAACAAAAAAATGATTTTGTTAGTTTTGTTATGAAAATGCATGACTAATTAAAGCTAATTTCGTGTGTACTAAATTTTTAAGGTAAAATTGAATTAATGCTAAAAGGATTAGCTTATTCCTCCTTGCACAACGATGATGGCTACCACTAAAGGCTACATTAATCCATAATCAAAGTGTAGAATTCAATTCTAATTTAATTTGGTCTTCCTCTTGATATTTGAGGAGTGAAAAACTGAATACATACACACTGAATAGAAAAGGGGTTGATCATTTATAACTTTAATTGATCCCTCACAGTAACATAACGAGAAACCATAACATTAACAAAAACCCAACACAGAAACATATTAGTAGTTTTCAAACCAAAACTATTAAACCCAATTTCAGAATTTTATCCCTAATTCCTCCAGCTTCCTTCTGATGCACCACCACCTCTTGAGTAACGATCACCACCACCACCACCACCACCATAACGATCACCACCACCACCATATCCCCGGTCACGACCACCTCCATAACCACCACCGTTCCCACCTTCACGTCGCCCGTACCCACCACCACCACCACCACCGTATCCACCACCTCCACTGTATCCGCCACCACCTCCGAAACCACCACCACCACCCCGTCGGCCACCTCCAAAACCACCGCCGCCGCCACTTCCGCGTGATTGAGCTTCGTTAACAGTGATGTTACGACCATCAAGGTTCTGGCCATTCATTGCTTCAATTGCATTCCTCATGGATTTCTCATCAGTAAAGGTAACAAAACCAAATCCTCTTGATCTACCTGTTTCGCGATCGTTGATAATCTGAAACATGATCAGAATTCAGATCCACAATTACAGATCTAAATAAATAAATGCTAGATGATGAATAAACACAAAAATAATAATCAATCAAATGTATTTTGATGAATAAAATTATTTTGAAAAAAGTGATCAATGTTCAACGTACCGTATAAAGGAATGGAATAAACAAATAGTAACAGAGTAACAGAGAGTAACAGAGTAACAGAGAGTAACATAGTAACAGAGAGAGTAAAGAGATCAACGATCCGATCTCTGCTAGCTGTGCAACAAACGGACCTTGGAGTCGACTACATTGCCGTACTGTGAAAAAGCTTCCCCTAGGGTTCTATCGTTGGTAGCCCATGCGAGCCCACCCACGAAGCATCTGTATTCAACCTCAGCAGACATTCTTTTTCAATACTGATCGATCGATCGATGTGCATTTTCTCTCTACAAAATCCCTGCCCCTTTTATAGCACAAACACACTACTTTTTATGCCCACTAGAACCGCTACTTAGTTACCGATTGCGACGCTAATGGATAGCTACTCCTCACTAACAATCATTTTTATCACATATTTTATTTTACACTAAATAAATTAAATTACTCAAAAATTATAATCTCCAAATAATTCAGTTTCCCGATTAAACTAAGGGGCAACTTTCACATATAACAAATATAAAATTCATATTTGTATGTTATAACAAAGTTTGCATAATTACACTCCATAGCAAACATATTAATGTATAATTCGTTATACATATACAACTGAATCGAATTGTATAAAACGAAGTGTATAAAATGAGAGAGAAAGAGACTTGGGCAGAGAATTATATAAAATGAAGTGTATAAACCAAATTATATAATTATAAGTGTGTAGAACGATTATATACAATTTGAATTGGTATAAAATGAGAAAGACAAAAGAGACTTGGGCAGAGAATATACAATTGAATCGAATTGTATAAAACGAGAAAGAGAGAAATTATATACAATTTGAATTTAAAACGAGAAAGAGAGAAAGGCAAAAGAAACTGGTCAGGGGAGTATTTTTATTGTGTAATTATAAGTGTATATGACGAAAATATATGTATTTGCATGTGTATATACAATTTTCTCTCGCTTTATACAAACAGAAACGCAATTTATACATTTCGTTTTTGTTTGTATAAGCGAGAGAGAAAAGGGTAGCGAGCGAGACTAGGGAGAGTGACGAGCGAGATTTGTGAGAGGGGAGAGAGGGAAACAAAAATATATGTATTTATACAATTTTCTCTCGCTTTATACAAATAAAAACAGATTTTATACACTTGTGTTTGTATTAAAGTGAGAGGAAGCGAGCGAGAGATGGAGTGAGAGAGGAGAGTGGCGAGCGAGAGTTTGAGGGAGAGAGATGACTGACAAACAGTTTACTACGCGACACAATTAAATTAAAAAATGGTTATAACAATTAATTTAATTTATTAATTTGTCATTATATATAATTTTCTCTTAAACTAATCCAATGTATTCTTAAGTTAAATATAATGAATTTAGAGTTGTAACTTTTGTCTATTTAGTAGAAGTTATTTCAGCTTTAAAATACATAAGTAAAAGCACTTTTCTTTATTATGCAAAGACGCAAATAAATTAAAAAGTATTTTAAAAACTGATTTGACCAGTTATACCTGACTTAAAAAGCACTTTTTATAGTATTCATTGTTTTAAAATTGATGTGTGAAGTGAGATGTTTTAGGCTTTATTGTTGAGTTTTATTTGTATTGAATATTTTTTATTATAAATAGATTTTTTTTTTTTGGAAAATGTTTTAGAGTGACTAGTTTCATTGGTAGGAAAAAGTTTAGGATTTGTTCCTTTTAACGTAATCAGTCGCAATGTAGTTCTAGGGTTTTGAGAGTATCAATTTGGGAGAGACTTTGTGAACCTCCTTATATTCCCGGTGAATTGGTTAATGTTATTTCTCTCTATATTTTATACTCTTATATTTATAATAAATGGATTATCTCCTTTGTGGACGTAGATCGATTGATCGAACTACATCAAATTGGTCTCTTTTGGTGTGTTTCTTAATTGTCTTCTTACTCATGATCTTTTAAGGTTTGTTTTGCTAACTTTCGTATTACACCTGTTTATTTCGGTCCTAATATTTATAAAGTGAGACATAAGTCTCGAGACACAGAGCTTAAGTTTTATGAATTTACATGGCGTAATTTTATGTATATTCAATTTTATAATTTTATTATTAAAAAAATAAGTAAAAAGTAAAAATGATAAAAATTTAGAGGCATATTTCGCTCATGTTATAAAATCAACGATTTATTTAATTTCAAATTATCAAGTTAAAATGTATTTTAAGTATATCAATACTAATAATTTAAATTGAATTTAAGGTGTTTTTAATATTTATTTATTTTTTGGGGGAAGGAGAAGATATTTTGTTTTAGTAAGTAAACACGTGGTGCTGAGTGCTGAAGTCTGATAAATATTCTTAGAGCATCAGTTTGGACCGACTTTTTCTGTGATTCCGTTTTAGATAAAACGCAATCCCAATTCCACCCAAAGTTGCACTAGCATGATTCCTAAATTACCATCTTACCCATCCTTCATATCAAAATTACTATCCTCTCAATTCTTCATTTTTCCTTTTTAATGGATTTTGGAAAAAAAATTCAACCCTATCACTTATTTGGAAAAAATATTAATAAGTCAATTTAATATGTTTTCCATCACAAATGAGATCATAAGGCTGCAACATATGATAGTTGAATGAACTCTTTCGTAACATTTTAGGTATTCTTAAACAAAACAAGAAGACCAGATAAACTAGATATTATTTTCAGCGAATCCAAGAAAGTGAGTTTCCATAAATACAAAATAAAATTGAAAAATTATAAGTTTGACAAAATTATATATATTTTTTTTAAAAAAAGTTGGAATATTTCCTTGAAGTGGAGTGTGAATTTATGTGATCATACATCCTATTAGGTTCTTTCTGGATAAGAAAGAAAACCCTATTCGAATAAGAACATTGGTGGGCCAAGATTCGAACATTTACGGCCCAACAAGTTAAAAATTTCTAAGAATTTATTTATGAAGTATATACAAATAAACATTAGGGAGAATCACCTATATACATACAAAAATGGACTTGTATAATTACGAAATATAAGTGGAGATTTTCATTTTCTAAACATAATAGAAGTCATATTTCAAAATATATAAGAAATTTCACTCGAGGCTTAGAGATCTTGTGGATGAAAAATGTAGGAAATATGTATATCATTGTATAAAATTTGCATAAGCATTTACTTCTGACCAATACTCTTCCTTTGCTTTAAGAAGCAGAAAAACTTTATGAAAAAACATGGTTGAATTTCACTCACAATTTCGTATAAAAATTATGTATATATGTTTACAACAAATTTATTTTTAGAGCTTGAACTTCGAGCTTCTATAATACGAGGATGGACTTTTATTTTTTCATCTTTATCTGTATAAAAAGAATACAAACAATGAGAAAACAAAGCAGAGGAACAAAATGACTAGAAATAAGATTATAAATGTGTAATTTTAGATATTAATTTCTTCACACTATTATTTTCAAGACATATTGTCTCTTGAAGTTTATATCCAAACAAAGGAGATGCAAATTTGTTATATTTTATAAAATTTAATTATGCTTATTGAATAAAAACATATATGTAAATTTAGTAATATAGAATTTTATTTGATTATTATAGTAATAATTTTTCCTAGCTATATTTAACCCACTCTTTTTAGAAGATATGTCAAACTAATCTAATATAATATTTAGATAAATATATTCCTGCAAAATACTTCTTGCTTTTTCCTGCCCGCACCTCCACAACTTTTGAACATATTCCAAAGCATTTATACTTTTTACCTTTCATTAAATAAAATAATTTATTCCTTGCATTTAGTATTTACTACTTTCTCATATAAAATACAACTTCAAAATAAACCACAAGTAATTAATGGCCAAATTCTTCTTCTTCTTCTTCTTTTTTTTCTTTCTTTTATGTCCAAATTTTTATTGTAAAGGAGTGAAATTAAGTTTTAGGCCTAGTCGCAATATCGGGTGAGACGGGTCTTGTTCTGATACCATGTGAAATTAAGTCTTAGGTATAACTCATACCCCAAAAACTAGCTCAAAGGGAGGAGGATTGCCCAAACCTTATAAGGAATCCAGCATCTCATTAATTATCTGTGAGACTTTTGTCATTCTTTAATAAAAGATATTAAGTTAACGTTGGGTTGTAATTTTAATATATTTCTAGAAAAATAAATTTTGGCAAAGTTTGAATGGAAGTATCAAAAAGCGTTAGGTCATGATTTTCAAAACATTTTTTTATAACATGTAACAAAAATTATACTAATAGATTTTACAAACTGTAAAAAATATTCAATCATACCAAATAAACAAATATCTGTTAATCTAGAATTATCCAGAACTTCAACTTATGTAGTTCATTATCGTTATCACAAATTATAATTTTAAATGCAGATAAATATAACAAAAAACAAATATTGTTTTTATAATGAATTAGATATGCATTATTATAACACAATATTTTAATAAATTTGCTCATAACAAGTTACTAATTAAATACTGTTATTCGTTAAATTATAACGGTGATGAAGATTCATCGATAAAAATAGAAGTATTGAAAATATTATAAATTTAACATAAATTATGAGTGTCATCTCCAGATTATTGATAGCCTTAAAAAAAACCTGCGAGTTGATTAACTGAACTTAGGTACACCCCAATCTGCCACATGACATATATAGCAAGTGGTCTCAAACTCTTGTAGAAGCACGAAACTCTTAATAAAAAATTTAGAAAAGTATTGGAAACACCCGTAAACTGGCGAGAATTTAGGAGTGCATTTCACTAATGTTGCAAGATCGGATGTATATATTTAAGTATAGTTAGTCAAATAATTAAAAGATATTTTAAGGTAATTAATAATTAGAAGAAAATTTATAATTTACAACAAATTTAGAGATGTATTTTATACTTCTCTCTCAAAAAAAAAACAATAATAAATACTCATTTCTTTAATAATCTTTTCAAAACTCTTGAAAAGTTGATTCACTAATCAACATTTTATTCCGAAAGAACATAGATACATGAAAAGATATACGAAACAGGAAGGCACACAATACAAAAGACGATTAAAAAAAAGTTAAGTGACTATTAAAAATTTAAAACTTAACATTCATTAAAAAAGAAAGTTAGTATACAACATATGAAATCATTACGTGAATTACAATCATGTCTACATCATAATAAAGAACACCTAATTTATGATACATCTTTATATATATAAAATCATAAATGAAATATTTCATAATAATAATGATTCTCAAATGAATTTTTATCAAAGAATAATACTAAACTTTTGAGAACTGTTGACTAAAGAAATGAAAAATAACATCGGAGCTACTACGGAATCAGAGGACAGATTCAAAATTTGAATTTCTTTAATGTAAATTTGTTTGCCAATAAGGATTTTCTTCTAGAAGCTTATTAATATTTTTATAGAAACATATACAACTTATATACCGTAGAAAATCATCTTTCTCAACGAGTTAATTTTTTTTAAAGTCTCGGCTAATCTAATCTCGTTTAAATAATTCTAAATTTTTTATATGAGTTCCTCATGATGTTTTGGATCTTTTAATGTATTATTCGCTTGAAATAAATATTTACAATTAGTTAAATTTTAAAATTTAAGATTCAAATCTGGAAAAAGGCGAGAATTATTGTTGTAATTAATAATTTAAGTTCTTGAAAGAACCCAAAAAGTTCAATTTTTTTATTTTCTCTATGTTATGGTTCGAAAGTCCGAAGAGTGCAAGACAAGAGAAAAGAAGAGAAAGAGAAAGAAACAAGGATAAACTATCTTATTAGACATTTATCACTATTATATGTACTAATATTATTTTAACTTTCAAACAATTACATACATTACCATTTTTAGTATTTTATACCATATATTAATATATTATTTGAAGATACAATTAGATATTCACATCTCTTAAAATTAGGATTGATTAACTATCTGCTTAATTAACTCTTTCACTCCAAATCAACTACTATCTCTTAATTCTTCCCTCCCATATTTATCAGTCAATTATGTATCCTTCTTTCTGATTCAAGAATTTCAACGTACAATTTTATTCCAACAATAGCTGTTCTCTTCTTCTCAAGATATCATCACCATTGCCGATAAATTCTCATGAACGCAAATATTATTCTGTATTGTCATTTATAACGAGATCAAATCAAAGTAATTGTTACAAAAAAAACTTTCAATTCAGAGTGAATCTTGATTGTTTGTCTCCGAAAGAAATAGATCTTAGATTTGATTATGTTATGCCACAACGTAAAAGGATCAAACGGAATATTGTAGAGAGTTTTTGTTTGCTGGTGTTCTTCTAAGGCTTTCTTGGTTACTGTGTCATGGATGTGGTCGTACCAATATTGCTTTGATATAGACCTTGAAATATGGGTATCCAATAAGTAGTAATCCTAATTAGGATTCGAGTAATAATTTTAGAAATGGGGTATATGAACATGCATATGTATCCACCATTAAATTTTGGATACATAATTTTTAACAACACGATGATATTAATGATATGACAGATACTCTACAATGATGATTTGTCCTAAATTCATGTGTTTCAGCTACATTTCATATTCAGATACACATAATTAAATGTATATGCTTATTATGTATTCGAGATACATGTTTTTGAATATAACGTATGAATTAGATACACATAATTAGATGTATATGCTTACTATGTATACGAGACACATGTTTTTGGATATAACATATGTAATTGATACCTGATACATCAAATCAATACTAGATACATATAAAAGATACATGAAATTAATATTAGACATATATAAATAGATACATAAAATTAATACTAGATATGTATAACAAATACATGAAATTAATATTAGATATATATAAATAGATATATCAAATTAATACTAAATATGTATAACAAATACATGAAATTAATGCTAGATAAATATATGATACATATGAATGTACTTGTATGATACCGATGTATCTAAATGTTTGGTTTGTTGGATACATCATATATTGATAATAGATATATCAAATTAATGAATTTATTATTTTAAGAGTAATACTTTAAAATTAACCAAATTACATTATCAAGATATACATATTTTTATCGTATATAAATAAATTAATGAATTTACTATTTTAAAGAATAATAAAATGAAATTAATTATCTATGCATTTTGAAAATGCTCAGTTACTTCTCTAATTAAGGAAGTCAGTTACAACCAATTAATTTAAATAAATAAATTTTGTATCTCAATTTTAAAATTCGACAGATATATATATCTCATAAATTTCGAGTTATGTATCCTAAGCATAAAATACGGTAAAGGTAATATATGAAACTACTGAGAATCTTAGTAATTAAGACTTTAACTAGTGTAAATTATGTGGTTTCCAAGAAACAATGCACTTCATTTGCAATAAAGTGGGCCGAATGACTATTTTGGGTGATAAATGATGCTGAAAAAATTAGGTGAGTTAGTACTTTTTAATAAATAATTATTAATTTAAGTAATATTTTATATTTATTATTATTTATAGTAATATATAATAATATCATGATAAATTTGTATTATGTATGAAAAGTAAATTATGCATGTAATATGTTTGCTTTAAAATATATTATGCTTATTTGGTAAAACAAATTGATACAATTTATTATAGGTGTATTAAAATATATAATAAATATATCATTCATCAATAATTTTTTTATATATATGTGTTTTATAAATTGCGTTTTGTAATGTATATTAAAATTGATTATAAGTGTTTAAGTGAATAAAATGTTATTGTTATAAATGGTGCTCCCTCTGTCCAAATATAATTGTCCACATTAACTTGACACATGGATTAAGGCCTCATTTGTTTGCACTTAATGGAGGTCTGAATCTTAATCATTCAGATTCAGCCTATTAAGTACGTTTGATTTTTAGGTCTGAATCTGAATCATTCAGATGCAACCCATTATGTTCATTTGTTTTATTGTTTAAAAAGTCTCTTAATGGGTCTGAAGAGGCCTGAATGAATCAGATTCTGTAGGAGACTCTTAACAACATTCAGACTCATTTAATAAGTTATCAAATAATAAATCATCGTTTCTCTGCTTTAAGCGTGCCTTTTTATCTCATAACTAAAACTTTCTCTCTCTCTTTTCTCAATCAAACATCATTTCCCCCTCTTGAACTGGTAAGTTTTCATAAATCCTTTCAAGTTTTTTTTTATATTAATAATTTTCTTGTATTGACTGTGTGTCAAGAACACTGTTGGTCTATTGGCGTTTATCAAGATTTTTGAATAAAAAAAATTGTACTTTCAAATCATGATTATTAAAACTTTTAAAACATTTTTTTTATCAAAAGCGATATATTTTGTTGAAATGAATTTTGTATGATATTTTATTAATTTAATATTTCACATGTACATTCAGATATTGAAAACAAACAGTATTAATTATTTAGTGTTCAAATTTAGAGACCACATCTTAATATTCAAATGTGTATTCAGATCAAAACACCTGAATCTTAATGCAAATCTTAATATTCAGATGTGTATTCAGATTCAGACATCTTAATAGGTCTGAATCTTAATCATTCAGATTCAGCCCATTAAGTACGTTTGGTTTTTAGGTCTAAATCTGAATGATTTACATTCAGCCCATTAAGTTCATTTGTTTTATTTTTTAAAAAACCTCTTAATGGATCTGAAGAGGTCTAAATGAATCAGATCTGTAGGAGACTCTTAACAACATTCAGACTAATTTGATAAGTTATCAAATAATAAATCATTGCTTCCCTGCTTTTGATGTGTCTTTTTATCTCATAACTAAAAATTCTCTTTCTCAATCAAACACCATTTTTCTCAACTGATAATTAAGTTTTCATAAATTCTTTCAAGTATTTTTTTTATATTAATAATTTTCTTGTATTGATGTGTGTCAAGAACACTGGTTGCAATATTTTTGGTGTATTGTTTATCAAGGTTTTTGAATGAAAAAATAGTACTCCAATATCATGATTAATAAAACTTTTAAAACTTTTTTTTAATCAAAAGTTATATATTTTGTTGAAATGAAAATTTTATAATATTTTATTAATATAATATTTAATTTCACTTCTACATTCAGATATTGAAAATAAACAACATTAATTATTTAGTGTTCCGATTTAGAGACAATATCTTAATATTCAGATGTGTATTCAGATCAAAACACCAAAATCTTAATGCAAATCTTAATATTCAGATGTGTATTCAGATTCAGACCTCTTAATCTTAATGGAAACAAATGAGGCCTAAGAAACACTAAATGACACGAGTAATGTTACCAAATCAACCTTAATAAATATAAGTCATTTAAACAATGAAAAATGAAAAAGTATTTAATAGCAATGGTAAAATAGACCCAGTAAATTATTTATTAATTTTATAAAATCAATAAATATTATTAAATATCTCAAAATAATATAATGAACGAGTAAAAATGAATTGAAAGCGTAAATATTATCTCACTATAGCATATTTATGTTTTGGATAAGGAATTTTGGTTCATTGAACCATTTGTCTATTATTTTTTTTCCTTTTATGATCTGAATGAAAATGCAAGTTGTAAATTCAACTTATATGGTAATATAATTAATTATTTTATTTATAAGGTTAGCAAATAGTTATACTATACTAAATTTGCATGTGTAGCATTAAAACGGATTTTGACAATCCACTAGTCAAACCTTATATTAGTAGGTTTAAAAAAAAAAGGATTAGAATTTTCAAAGTCCAATGAGGCACCAATTGAGTTTTCTTTGTTTTATGCTTTTCTTATTATTTGATTCTACATTTTCATTGAGTTTGAGTGAACAGAGAAAAGCTTTGTTTCTATTGAGATCTACTTTAGGATTAAGAAGGAATGAATGGCCTAAGCCTAGAACGGTTAATCCATGCAAAGATTGGAAAGGCATTCGTTGCAAAAATGGTCGTGTCACAGAAATCAACATATCTGGTTTTAGACGTACCAATGTTGGTCAAGATAATCCTCAATTCTCTGTCGAAGCCCTTCAAAACATAACATTTTTGGAGAGATTTAACGCATCGAATTTTAAACTTCCAGGTCCTATTCCTGTATGGTTTGGATCTAGAGTTGCACCTTCTTTACAAATTCTTGATCTTAGGTTTTGTTCAATTACTGGTCTTATTCCATCAAGTCTTGGCAATTTGGGTAATTTAACTATGGTGTACTTGTCCAATAATGCTATTACTGGACCCTTGCCAATGAGTTTGGGTCAATTATCGAATCTTGCTGTACTTGATCTTTCACATAATTCGCTCGTTGGCTCGATTCCTGCGTCATTTAGGTACTTAGAGAACCTTATTATGCTTGATATGTCATCAAATTATTTAACGGGGCCAATTCCTCCTAGCGTTGTGACATTGCCTCATTTGCAATACTTGAATCTTTTTAATAATAGTTTCTCTTATTTGTCAAAAGATTGAAGAATGTCAATGGGAAAGAATTCCCTCATAAACCTTGTTTGGATGGTTGTTATTCGTTGTATTGTCAGTTTAAAATAATTATATACAATGTTTGTTATGATTGTTACTTAAATTTTATTATATTGTATTGTTTAAATTTATTGTTCGATAAGAATAAAAAGTATCAAACTACCGATTTGGTGTGACAACTTCGTTGCCTTTATATTTTTTTTCTTCTCGTTTTGTCTTTATTTATTAAGGCAAACTACATAAATCCTATTAGTTTAGGTACTAATTACTAAGAATTCCAAATAGTTTCAAATATTACTTCATCTACCATATTTCATGCTCAGGATACATGAGTTTGAATTCGTGAGATATATTTATCTGTCGAATTTAAAATCGAGATACATATTTTATTTATTTAAATGAATTGATTTTAACCGATTTTCTTAATTAGAGGAGTAATTGATGATTTTCAGAATACATAGACAATTAATTCAAGAAATTTAAATCAATCAAATCCTTTAATATAAGGTGGAAATCAAGGAGTGTATATATGTTTAATAAATTTTATTTTATTATTATTTGAAATAATAAATTCATTAATGTATTATTATAAAAGACAAAAATATGTATATCGTGATCATATAATTTGATCAATTTCATTTTATTACTGTTGAAATAATAAATTTATTAATTTGATGTATCAATAAATGATGTATCCAACAAATTAAACACTTAGGTACATGAGTATCAAGTACATTCATATATATAATACAAATATCTAGTATTAATTTCCTATATTTATATATGTGTCCAGTACTTTCATGTACTATTTATATGATCTAATATTAATTTCATGTATCTATTTATATGATTTAATTTTAAGTTTATGTATCTTTTATATGTATCTAGTATTAATTTGATGTCTCAAGTATAAATTTCATATATTATATTCAAAACATGTATCTCAGATGCATAGTAAACATCTACATATAATTATGTGTATCTAAATATGGAATATAATTGAAACACACAAATTTAGGAATAAATCACAAGTGTATAGTATTTGTCTTATCATTAATAAAAATAAATAAAAATTCAAAATTCTTCCCTTTTTTCTACTATATGAATTTTTTTTCTCATAGATACATATAATTTTAACTCAGATACATGAAGTCTTAACTAGATATATATATATATAGACCTGATATGTATTCAACATTGTTGCACTTAATGTATTTCTTCTGTTAATTAAAGCTTGACGTAATTCTTCCATTTTGATTGAATGTTGGCAGATGAAAAGTATGTCCCTGCATGGAGAAATTCTTTAGTGAAAATAAACAAATAAAAGTTGTTTAATTTAGTACAACATTGTTAATGCATAGTACTTTTAATGAGAATCATCCGATTTTGAAATGGTCAGCCACTAAAGTGTTTGAGAAACAACAAAATTAAAAGATACAAAACCTAATTTGTTAAACTTTTTAAAATTGAATTTCAGAATATTATGAACTTTTGACTCAAATACAAAATCAAGATAAATGAAAATAATGAAAAAATAAAAACAAACATATATGTACAATGATGATTTGAACATGCAAACATGTGTTGGGAGGATGAAGGAAGAAAGAGGGAGAAGATGAAGGAAAAAAGAGGGTTGGGTGGGGGCAATGGCAGATGGTAGTAAGATAGAGAAGAGAGAGGGGTGGGGGCATCGACAAATGGAAGAAAGAGGGAGAAGGAAAGAGGGTTGGTGGACGGCGTGGGGAGGTTCGATTTGTGAATAACTACTAATTAACGAGTTTAAATTTAAGATAATTATTTAATAATATCATATTTAAGGGATTTATGTATCTGACTAAATCTTTTAAACTATATGATATAAAAATTAAAAGTGGTGTTGAAGGGAGCTTGACGACTGATGGAACACGTCGAAGGAACAGGTTTATCGAAGCACGCTGATGAGTTCGAGTTCGAGTCATACTAGGATTAGACTACTAAATCCTAAGTTATGTACGACTAAGCTACTGAATATTATAGAGTCAACTAGAATAAGGTATTTGACTTGTAATACAATACTACTCATGTAATTATTTGTATTGTAGTAGGAATCCTATAATAGAATTCTTCTCATATATAAAGAGCTTGTAACTCAACATTATAATCATCAATAAAATTCTTGATTTCTCCACATATACGTGAGATTTATACAAGTGGTAGTATATGGATTTTTTAAGCTAAAGGTAAATATAGTATACATGATAATCAGGGGCGGACCTACATGCATCCGGTAACTTTTTTAAAAAATTCGAATATGTATGTATAGACAGTTGATTAAACGATAATATATATAAATGTGCACCCTAACAACCTAAAGTTGTTGTGGGTGCACTAGTCGAAGGCGCCTCCTTGAAGTGCAAGGGCGCGGGATCAAATTCCGCTGAAGGTAAGCAATTATTTTACTTTAAATTCAGGTTTTTATCTTTTTTAAAAAAATGTTGTTCCATTGTCCATTCATTTCTTAATTGAATTTACAAATAAATAAAAATTCCAACACAATTCTAAACAAAATATAACACTTTAAGAATTCTAGAAAATTTACGCTTACAAGTATTATTCACCATAATTAAAGTTCACTCCCATTATCTCGCATAAATGGTAAGTTCTTCTTTATAAGCGTATTTTTTTTGTGAGATTTGTTGATTCTTGTGATTTGAAATGGATAGATTTTTGACGAAACATAATTCTTCTCAAGCAAGCTCTAGTTTTAGAGACAAATCTTAGCGTTTTATTGATGAATTTGTTTTGCAACCACTTAAATCGAATCCTGGAGAAAGAATATCCATTGATAATTATAGTCCTAGAATACGAGATGAAGTGAGAAGACATTATATTCAACAAGACCCTTGTCAACGGGATATTCTTGATAAAAGGTGAATTGTACTTCTTTTAATTTTTTTAATTTTTTAATTATAATGTTCAATATTGCTTAAAGTGAAATAAAATAATAAAATTCACTGTTAAAATTTATTGGGGCCTCAAAATTTTCGAAGGCTTTAGCATGGTGCTCCTCTAATCTTACTCTTAAGTCACTCCTAGCCTTACCCTTGAGCCACTCTTAGCGGTGTCCCCCCTATCTTCAAATCCTGGGTTCGCCCCTGATGATAATTATGTATGTGTAGCTAGATAGTTTTCCTATTTATTATTTATTAATGATAATACAATTATATTATTCGCTTTATCGTCTCCATAACTCTACTAGTACCCTATTTTTTTCATTTAAACTATCAATATATGATATTGTGTAACGATTGAAAACAATACACTTATTCCAAAAATTATATTTATTAAAATAATATCATACGATAAATTAACAATCATAAAGTGAAGCACATCAATCATTTGATATGCTGCATTTATTTTGGTATTTTTTAATACTACATAACATTCCAACAAAAACCCGCAATAAAAAAATATTTATCTTCATTTTAAGTGTATAACTACTGTGTAATTTGTGGATAATTCGTGTATAATCTTGAAAAAATTATGTAAATGGGTCATAAAATTTAAAATAATTACATGTTCGCGCCTCAATTAAAAATAATTCAAAAAATACATTCTTTTGAAAAAAATTACAGCTCATACCCCACATCATTAAGGTCGATTATTTTCACTTAATTGATACTAAATTATATATCTATATCTATATCTATCTATCTATCTATCTATCTATATATATATATATATATATATATATATATATATATATATATATATATTCAAGGTTTCAAGTTTAACTTCTAAGTTAGAATAAAAAATTGACAACATAACTAGAGTTGTCAAAAAGGGTCAGCCTAGTCCTACCCGGCCCAAGCCTCGTGGGTCAAGGAATTTGATAGGCTATCCCTTCATTTAAAAGGGCTTGAAAATTTTCAACCCAACTCAATCCTAGAAGAGTCGCGGGCTGGACAGACTAACCCTTTTTTGTTCTTTTCAAACTTAAATTCTATGACATCAAAAAATGAGAAGATTTTTAAATCAACTATGACAACAATGGCGGTGTTTCAATAACACTATCAAAAAAATTAGTATGATTAACATGTATCTAGGATACTTGATACACGAGATACATGTATCTGGTGTGATGCAACTCAAATACAAGAGTGAGATAAAAGAGTGGCGGGCAATATGTGAGGGATTTATCAATGTATCCAGGTACATACGAATCCACTTAGATAGAGTGTATCTAGAACAACTTACACCTAATTTTGAGTTTACGTATCTCGAGATATATGTATCTAGACACACCATAATCTGGTAAGATTCGTACTATTACAACGTAGTATGCATCTAAGTAATTAGCTCATATGCTAGTACAACATAGTATGCATTTAAGTAGTTAGCTCATATGCTATTGAAATATATGTAACTTACTCTTAAATAAATGGTTTTGACCCATAGGTAGACCTCAACCCGACCCCAATCAAGTCTCAAGGACTTATATAGACAGGTGTCACGGACTTAGCGTCTTACTAGAGCTCCGTGCGGCACTTGACAACTTACTCACGAATCTTTCACGATCATGTAAGCTCAAGTAAGCCTTTAAAACTAAGATAGCTAAGAGAATGAAAGGAAAGACTCAGAAAGATTTGGAAGAAGGTTTTATATTGCTTGGAAGATTGCTTACAACTTTCTTCGATCATTTAAAAATGAGAGCCCCTCTAGTTATACTACTTTCTAGGGGCTAAAGTGTAATTTATAATTACTTACAAGTCCCTAAAGTATTTACACTTTGATCCCCTTTCTAGAGAATTCTACACTTTCTAGGGCTTTCCAAAGTTTTCCTATAAAATATCTAGTCTTCCTTTTAGAACAGGCCTTCTAGAAAGATCTAGGGGCTTCTAGAGTTTTCTACAAACTTCTTCAAAAATCTAGATTTTTCTGTTCCTATCCGGATACAAAATCTTACTGAAAATTAGCGGGACGTGACACTCTCCCCCACCTATTGATGAGACGAATGCGTCGCATCGTCACTGCATCGGCGACCGAGTTTTGCCTTCTCGTATGCGCGACCAATAGCCATTGACACGATCAATGTCCTCGTGCAACTCCTTCAATTACTTCTTTATCTCTTCTAAATCGGCCTCACGATCTACCTCTTTCCTAGGAGGCAAGCGCCTCGGCGACTTCTTTGGCATCACAACATTGTTCCCTCTTGGAACCTTCTCTGTGCACGGTGGCAAGGACTTCATAGCACCATTGTCCTCTTTCAAACTTGTAATGGTGGCTACAAATGTCAACTTCGCCTTCTTGGGATTTTTCTTGAGCTGCATGGCCGTTAGCCAGACCTACCCTTCTGTCTTCGATTTCTTAACCATGGGAACCAAGCATGTTCCTCCTTGCTCTATGACCAGAAGTCGTTGGAGGTAAGGATCGATCACAATGTGACACTGCTGGAAGAACTCTTGCCCAAGAATTATATCAAAGAGGTCTAAAGGAGCGACAATGAAGTTGGTCTTACCTTGCCACTCGCCTAGTGTGATGCTTACTCCATGCGCGACTCTACTCACGGGAGTCGGTGGTGCATTGACCGTCCTGAATTGGGCGTTACTTGGACTGTAACGCAACCCCAACCTTGTCACTGTCGTCTTGTCATGATATTAACCTCTGCACCTGTGTCGACCATAGCACGAGCAGATCTTCCATACTTCCTTGTTCTTGCTCATGTGCTTCTTTCTCTTTCCGCTCTCGTAAGATAGCACCAAGAATCTTCAATTCAGGGCACCTCCCATAGCCATGCGGCCCACCACACATGTAACAACCACCTCTTTTGGCAACCTCTGTGTTTCTCTCCGTGTTGCCATGACATCCAGACTTCTTGCCATCAGACTTATAGGTGTCATGATTTTTAGGATGTGGTCGCTGCTTCTCGCCTTTTCCACGATCTCCTCCACCATGGTCATGACTACCTCTCACTTCGTCTCCTCCGACTTTGTTAGGTTTTTCATGCCTGAAGTCTGTCAAAGCTTCGAACTGTGTGATGGCTTCATCAATAGTCCTGACCTGTCAGCTTTCTAACTCCGTCCTGACCAAACTATGTATTCCATCCATGAAGTGGAACAATATATCTTTATCCGTGAGGTTGAGAATCTGAAGCGTGAGGGTGGTAAACTCATGCACATATGCGTGTATGCTACACGTTTGCTTCAGCTCCCTAAACTTGCGCTTCGCCTCATAGATGACGTTGTTAGGGAAGAATGTCTTCTTGAACTCCTCTTGGTATTGCTCCCAAATATTGATGGTGCAACGCCCCTTCCTTATCTCGGACTCTTTACGCCTCCACCACAACATGGCCATCTCTGAAAGATACAACACAACGGTGTTGATATTGTTTTCGTCGCTCTTCACTCGATTACACTTGAAGTACCAAATGCCACAGAAAATTATCCTCCTCTTATGTGTCACGGACGCCTTTGAACATAGGTGGCTTGGGAGTCTCGACCTTGGCCTCCCTATCTCGGTCAAGCGACGATGATCCTTCAACTTCTATGCCTTCTTTGAGTGTTTTTATCTCGGCTTTCATGGTCTCAATCGTGCTGAACGCCTTCATGGGCCGACACTCCAAGGAAGTGATAACCTCCTTCATTTCAAACTCAGCCCGCTGATGTCCCTCTAACTCCTTACATATGTTTTCGGTCTCCTCGAGGGTGAAGTCTTCAAAGGTTTTGAACTTGCCATCAGCCACGTTCAAACGCTAGCCTAATATCTCCACGGCTTGCCTCGCCGTTTCAACCCTTGCGATCCATTCCTCCCTATCATCCAGCCTGACATTGGTTATGCTAGCAGCATTTATGTCTCCTACGTTAGCCATTTTCTTAGTATAAACCTTTGCTCTGATACCACGTTATCACGGATTTAGAGTCTTACTAAAGCTTCGTGCGGCACTTGACAACTTACATACGAATCTTTCACGATCTTATAAGTTCAAGTAAGCCTTTAAAACTAAGATCGCTAAGAGAATGAAAGAAAAGACTTAGAAAGATTTGGAAGAAGATTTTATATTGCTTGAAAGATTGCTTACAACTTTCTTCGATCATTTACAAATGAGAGGTCCTCTATTTATACTACTTTCTAGGGGCTAAAGTATAATTTATAATTACTTACAAATTCCTAAAGTATTTACATTTTAATCCCCTTTCAAGAGAATTCTACACTTTCTAGGATTTTCCAAAGTTATCCTACAAAAATATCTAGCCTTCCTTCTAGAACACTCCAAGGCTTTCTAAAAAGATCTAGAGGCTTCTAGAGTTTTTTACAAACTTCTTCATAACTCTAGACTTTTCGCCTCTATACGGATACAAAATCTTGCTGAGAATTAGCGGGACATGATACGGGGCTTATAAGTTCTACTCTTAAATAGACTTCAAAAATCATATTCCAACCCTACTCCAAGAGTGGATTGGGTTGGATCATCGCCATAGATCAAATCCATTTTGACCTACATATCACTATATAAGTATCTAAAAGGAAAATGAAAAAGAGAGGTGCGAAATCTGAGTACAAACACACGTGTTTAGCAGCAACACCAAAGCAAATCACCCCCTTTTAATTAAATCTTTTCATAAAGAAGCAATAAAGATAAAAAAATAATTATGGTTCTTAGCTCTACAACTCCCACTGACCGCATTACCCTTACTTTCACTTTTAAACCACTATGTTTCCTTCTGAATATCCGATGTGGGACAAAGAGCTCACTAAAGTGATTTTGTATTACATTTATGAAGTGAAAGCTCTTTGATTAAATTTTTACCTTTGGGTATATTATAGCTAAAATAAACTTATACATTTGCATATTAATGCAAAATCTGTTTTTACCTATATATATATATATATATATATATATATATATATTTCCAAGACATCCATCAACTGAAAAATGTGAAAGAGTGAATTAATTCAAACCTCATACACTTGCTCAAATTGAAGTTATTTTTTATTCTTTTTCAAAGTAATTTAGATTGAAAAAAGTGAAAATTCCTTTAATTGTTTTCCAAATTCTGGTTATGATCAAATATATCTTTCGAAGTTCAACTCTGAAAAAAGTAAAAAGTAAATAAATCATGCCAAACCCCTTATAACCAAAGCAAAAATAGAATTTCAAACTTTATAAATTTTGAATTTTATAATAATGATTTTAAGTGATAACAATTGCATTTTAAATTTAATATTTATACGTATTTAATCAAAATCTACTGAATTCAACTGAACTCACATACAAGGTACTACCTCCATTTCTACCTCTAAGAAGGGGATAGCTCAAATAGACTTAAAACACAAACAAACATAAAGTCACCTTTTGCACTTTGGTATATAATTCCTTGAAATGCAAGAATTGCCTATTCTCATCCCTATATTTTTCCAATGTAAATTGAAATTGTAATCTTATAATGATTAATTATATTATAGCTTTATTCTACATCTAAAAAGAATACTCAAAAATACAAATCTCACCAAAAGTCTTTCCTATTTTTTGTCTCCTGTCTCCTATTCACAAAACAAAAAAGAGGTCCATTCAAATTTGTTTTAGTTAGGCTGAAATCTAAATTGTTAGTAATGTATTTATCGTTAGGAAAAGGAAATGTCATGAACAAATTGATATGGCAAGAAGGTTTGGTGTACATAATTCTTTAGTTGCCCATTGAGCAAATTTTATCCGAATTCATAATTTTCTATAGAATTTTTTTATTGAATTCATAACTTTAATTAGACACAAATTTATATAATCATGTGTAAAAATCTATAAGATTTTTTATAAATATCCCTATTAAATTTAAACTCATAATGTTAACAATCCAATGAATTCATAAGTAAGAATTTTAAATTGAATCCACCTCTATAATTATGAGGCAGCATTTTAAATTGAATCCACCTCTATAATTATGAGGCAGCAACCAAGAAACTAACAGCAAGATCAAATAAGAATGTTAAAAGAGTGATAGTGTGATTCGAACAATGACTAGTTTTAATTATTAATATGAGTTATAAAAGTATCTTGATTATGATAAATAAGAACTCGTTTGATAAATTACGTCGAGATTGATTATTTAAGATTGCTATTTCACTCTTTATGATAAGTTTTAAAATAGTTAAATATAAAATACTTAAAATTAATTCTAGAATTACTTAATCCTTTGGGGTGGCCCAATGGTTTGGATTTGGGACTTCTATGTTGGAGGTCTCAAGTTTGAAACTCTTTACCAGTGAAAGTAGGGGGTTTGTCTTATGGTTCGAGCTCACTGTACCGGGCTTGCCTAGTGTGAGCTACCTCTTCTATATGTAGGGATGTGCAAAAATCAAACAGAAAAAATGTTACTGAGTCATTGTTATTGGGTTATAGGATTTTTAATGAGTTTATTAACAAAAAAATATTAGTTTATTGGTTCGATTTCGGTTTTTACTATTGTGTTATTGGGTAAACTGATAACCCAATAAAACGATAATAATTTACTATTTTACCCTTTCTAAATATTCCCTTTATTCCATATTAACTTAAGTTTTGAGGTGTTTCACACCCTTTAAGAAAAGGTTAGGACATAAAATGAACATAATTTTCCCTTTTTATCCTTATTAATTATTGTCAAAAATAGCTAATATTAATTATAATAACTAATTTCAATACTAACTTACAGGTTAAAATTAGAAGAACATTTTAAAAATAGTCTTGAAAATTGAAAACCTTTAATATGAAAAATTGAAAGGGCTCAAAGGTTAAGTTAATATGGAATGGAGGAAGTATTAAATATTAATAATTTAATATATACAACTAGATACTATAACCTTATCAAATTATCAATATACACTTTACACAAGGTCGCTTTAGTCTTTACTAATTATTCAAAATATAAAGACCAAGGGTTCACAATTATAGCTATTTGATTTTAGTTTTAGTCTTGTTGGACTATTTAATTTTAGTTTAATCTTTAGTTTGTAATCGTAGGCTGTAGCTTTTGCAAGTTTGTAAAGGTTTGTAATTTGATTAACATCAGAAATTTCATACTATATTTGTACGATTACATGTAATTGTAGCTTTCGTACTACATTTGCTCTTATTGATGCAATTTCTCATTATCTTTCTCGTTTCACTATATCAAAATATTTAGAGAAGTGAAAAGTCATATTATTTTATAGATATTTTCTTATTAGATAAAGCAAAATCAAATCGATAAAGACCAAAAACCAATAAACCGAAAATCTAATAAAAAAATATCTTCGTGATTTATTATTGAGTTAGCATATTTCAAAACCGAAAATTTATAAACCAATATAAAGCTAACGCTGTATTTTGTTCTCTTTGACTGCCTCTGTTTTTACCCAATCTCCATTGATATGGGAGCTTACACACTGTATAAAACTAGAAAAAATGGAGAGGTTCGCGCTTCACTGCTTCTTCCTCCCCTTTTCACTCTTTTTAAATATTTTCTTTGTCACCCATCAAATGAAAGAAAAGAATAACCAACTATTATTAGCATTTGTATACTTTTCAAGATCAAGAATCAAACCCCCAAACCTTCTGATTCAGTACAACGCTGAATGATAAGCAGTGGGTTTTTACCTCACTTGTATTCATATTTGTATACCCAACCTTCACAATTTTCAATGAAGGTTCACCAAGAATGAGGCACCAACTGGGTTACCTTTCTTTCCTGTTTTTCTTGCTTTTTCATTCTACATTCCAACAGCAAGAAGATAGATTGGCTTTACTTCAATTGAGATCTTCTTTAGGATTAAGAGCCAGAGAGTGGCCTATTAAGGGTGTATTTCTTGCAACAATGGTAGAGTTACTGGGATTAACATTTCTGATTTTAAGCGAACACGAACTGGGAATCAAAATCCTCAATTCTTGGTTGATGCCCTTCAAAATTTGACTATGTTGGAGTCATTTAATGCAACTAATTTTGCACTTTTGGGTTCTATTCCTGATTGGTTTGGCATTGGATTGCATCCCTACAGGTTCTTGATCTTAGCTTCTGTTCAATAACTGGTGCTATTCCTTCAACTATTGGTAATTTGAGAAGTTTAGTTGTTTTATACATATCTAATCATGTTCTTAGTGTAATGGTGCCTTCAAGTTTGAGTCAATTGTTAAGTCTTTCATTTCTTGATGTCTCACACAATGCACTTGATGGGTCAATTCCTGCATCATTTGGGAACCTTACTTTTCTTGATATGTCTTCAAATTTTTTGTCTGGGGCTATTCCTCCTGTAATTGAAACATTATCTCAATTGAAATTCTTGAATCTTTCTGGGAATATGTTGTATGGGAATCTGCCGCCTGTAATTGGGAGATTCAGTCTTCTTAATATATCAAACAACTATTTTCAAGGCAAAGCAATGTGACCCTTAATAGAAATTGCCTACAAAGATTGGAAAGTCAAAGGGATACAAGAGAACGTGTATCTTTCTATAATGAGCGGGGCTTGATATTATATTTGACAATTTTGGAATGCCTAATGCTATGGAGCTTCCGGTTCCTCAATCTGAAAATCGCTGTTGGAGTTGCTGAGGGTTTTTCTTATCTGCATCATGAATGTAATCCACCTCTAGTGCACATGTACTTTAGAGCTTGTTATGATGCATTACTCTTACTTCCACTTATCACGCTTAATCTGACAACTTTTAAATTGCAGTAACAGACCAATTCTATTATCTTTATACTATCTGAATCATAATTTATCATTGTGATGGGACACTTGATCATGAATCTCGGAAGAGTAGTTGCATATTCCTCTACATATGTTTCTTTGGTAGTAGACTTTTGGTGAATTAGCGTAATAAATGATATGCATGTTTTATTAATACAATGATATTTCCGAAAATTAATAACATCCATTATTCCTGAAAGATGAAGTTAAGTTTCCTCCATACGAATTTGGCGTCACTGATAAAATTTGATCAAGTTAATGTTGGCGCCATTTTTAGACACCTTTTCTGAACTGCCTATCAGTGCCAATTAAGTCAATACTATAAGGGGTCGTTTGGTACAAAAATGAATAATTCAGGGATTAGTAATGCAGGGATTAGCAATGCAGGATTAGCAATGCAAGGATTAGTAATGTAGGGATTATTTTTATCAAGTGTTTGGTTCATTGTTTCTTATCTAATTTTGTGTGTGGTTTAAAAGTTTTAAAAAAAAAACTTTCCAATTATACCCTAGAGTTATTATGAGATTTTCTATTTCATGTAATTGAGTCAAGGTAGATAATTAACGGAGAATATTATTTTTATAACATTTTTAACTAGTTAGGAGAATAAAATTTTTATTGTCATGTTCACTATTTTCTCACTTAAATTATTTGAGAGTAAATAATTGTCATCTTAATAAATTAGAGTTAATAACTCAAAAGGTCACACAACTATAATGATTATAGAGAAAATTTATTGAACTTTGTTTTGTATCAATAAATTTTAAAAAACTCTTTATCATAAATAAAATAAAAATATAAAATAAATATAGAAAAATAAATTAAACTATTTTTATACTCGAGATGTGTGTGTGTATATATATACACACACTCTTGTTTTAGACTACTTGTGTAATGTTTAATGAACTTTCGTTAAGAGACAATATTTTACTTATGAATTGTTCTTAAATTCATACATCAACATTAACATATTAGTCGGATTATAATATTTTATATTAATAATAAATAGATTGAGTAATTCATATTTTAAAAACAAAAAATTATATCTAAATAATAAAATTTATAAGCTAATTTATTCAAATAAATTTATTAGTATAAATATAAAACATAAAATATAAAATCAAAAAAATAAATAAAATATTAAAAGGATTTGAGGGGTATTTTTGTCTTTACCTAGAATAGTCCCATTGTATTAGAGCTAATACCACCAAATGGAAGGTATTAGTTATACACCCTCTAATACCATGTAGGGTGCATAACTAATCCCTAGATTGATAATACATAGACCCAAAATTTTTACCAAACATAGTATTAAATAATATCATACATAATACTTGGACTATGTCTCCTAATACTCCCTACCAAACAACCCCTTAGAGACATGAGTGAAGGATATAAGCTAGAGATGGATGGTTTGGCAATTAAATATACTCTAAGGCGTTCTTTTTTATAGCTAAGTGGCCACACGATACAAAGCGGAGCTGGATATTTAGCACTTATATACAATCCAAAACTGTTCTTATCAGTGATCTAAAACCTTAGGACACATGAATTGGGCGAATCCAATCATAAACTATTTACAGAAAATATGAAACCAAACTTTGTCTTGAGATACCCCTGTTACAACTTACAAGAGTAAGGGTGAATAGAATAAGTCCTTTACTCTTTTGACCGTGTATTACTTCACAATCTTGGGCTAACTACTCCAGACGTACTAGGAGAGTGTTCTGAGTGAAACCTAATGACAAAAAAAACTCCTATTGGCAACTCGGTCTAAATTTTGACAAAACTCCTATCACTGCCGTCTTTCTTGAACAACTCGGATCACAGCCCAAATGTTAATCCGTCTTCGTAATTGTCCTTTTTAGAAAAGATTTCGATTTAATCTTCTCATATTGTTTCAGCAGAAGCTTGTAGAGAATGATAACTCAATGAACAACTTTGTGAATTTAATAACATGTCTGGCTGTTTGAAATTGATCCAGTATGTAGATAAATAACAAAATATCAGATGACAGCTGCGACAATTAGCTTCATGAAATTTTACAAAGACAAAGAAAAGGAATAGACTTCATCCTTGTAGTGCTCTTCATTAGTTCTCTATGTGTTATTCACGTGTAATAAATTACAAATTTTCCATAACAAGACGATTTGGCCAATGAGGGGGCATGGTTATGTACACTTGTACTAGCTATGCTCTCTAGTTGCATGCATGGCTATCTAGTGACTTGGCTTAAGGTTCACTGTTACTAGATCTCCTACTGCTCTAGCATATTAAAATTTATTTCTGAAACTATGGCGAATTGAGGTAGCATTGCTTATTAATTTTTTGAAAACTTTCTAACATTGAGGTCTTCTTGTGTTTGACATGGGTGCCGCATTTGATACTGAGATTTTATGAGATCACTCAACTTGTTTAGTTGAGTACTAGCTGGTAAATATGTTAAGTAGGTCATTTAGAAATCTCATAATGTAGAAGTGAAAAGGATTTCTAATAGGATAGCACTTTGACTGACTTTTTCTTTTTAAAACATCAGCATAGCTCCTTGACATACTCGTGATAAACTATGTACATATTGATTGAGCTTGTATAACCGTGACTTATCAAATTTATTTCTTGGATTTCCTTTGTAATTCAGTAGACCCATCGAGCTTCTTTCTGAAGTTAGTTCGAATATTTACTAAACTTGCAAAACAGGTTTAGATATCACCGTGATTTATGTCCATTTCTTCCTTCCAATTTTAATCATCTTCCAATTTTAATCATGAATATACTCTATTTCACTATAGGTTACTCCTTCACTTTCCTCAAGCTGTTCACCAAATTTTTTCAGTTAAGTATTATTTGTTTTATGTGGCAACTAGAACTTCTTAAGCCAGCATGCATAAATAATTATATTCTTATCTTCTCTTTGTTTCTTTTCCACCATACCACGTGGTAGACAAAAGACGGTCTAAGCTGGAACTTCCCAAACGCCTCATAATAGACCATACTTAGAGTAGTGCATGAAAAGGAGAAACCAATTGCACAAATTTCTTCATTTTCCCTGAGCTACATCAGTGAACTGTAGAAGACGGGTTTTATACTATTCGTAATGGTTACATTGTCTTTCTGCTGCATTGCAGATGAAAATTCACATAATCTCGGTTATATAATTTATGCCTTGGGGTACTATGGTGAAACACCTTTTTTGAACCTTGTCTTGCTATATTTTACAGAGATGTCCAAGCAAGCAGCGTACTTCTTGATGATAAATTTGAAGTACGGTTAGGGAGTTTGAGTGAGGTCTGTGCACAAGAAGGAGACACCCATCAAAACAAGATTTCCAGGATGTTGCGGCTGCCAGAGTGAGTTGTTGCTTTTCTTTTCATTTTATTTCATATGACAATATCTTTATATGGGATTGAGGCATAAGTGGCTCTTTTCTCTAATCTTCTTTCTACTCTATCAAGATTTATTTATAGCCTACATTCTCTCTACAGGAAACATTTTTCTGAATTCTTGTATGTGTTTTAGATATATAAGTGGTTGTGATTGTCTTTTTCCTGCAAGATATCTAGCTCATTTAGTAGTAACAAGTAATTATGTTATCACCTCTCAACTGGAACTACATATTGATAGTCTTTTCTTACAATATGCAGAACATCGGAACAAGGCGCATCAGGTAAACTTGCCACTTGTTAATCCAATTATGATGAATAAAGTTTACTAGATATTTTAACATTTATTAAGTCCTGCTTTTCGGTAATATAGCCTACTGTTTAAAATGATGAAATTTGACTTTCTAATCTTCTTTTCTGATGGACAGGTATGCCTAATGCCACTTGTGCATACGATGTTTATTGTTTTGGAAAGGTTTTGCTTGAGCTGGTAACTGGCAAGTTGGGTATCAGTTCATCTAGTAATGCTACCATGAAAGATTGGTTGGACAAATCACTGTCTTGCATTAGTATGGATGATAAGGAACTTGTAACAAATATAGTAGATCCTTTCCTAATCGTAGATGACAATTTATTAAAGGAAGTATGGGCCATGGCTATTGTTGCCAGATCTTGTCTCAATCCTTAGCCTTCGAGGAGGCCGTTAATGAGGTATATCCTCAAAGCTTTGGAAAACCCATTGAAGGAAGCTAGGCAAGAACACGCTATCTCCGAACGACTTAGAGCAACTTCATCCAGAGGATCATAGAATGCTACTCTATTTGGGAGCTGGCGTCACAGCTTCTCAGATATAGTAGCTCCGCCAGCTAATAAGGTGGAAGGTGCAAGTAGTTTTAAGAAGTCAGCAACTATGGGGTCTCAGGGAATTGGTCAAGTTGCAGAAGGGGGTTCTTCTTTCTCAACTGGACGACACTCGAATGAGATATTCCCCGAACCATTGGACATGCAGGGTGCAGAGAGAACGCGTGATGAATAGAAGGTTATCATTCTTGATTCTTTGGGTGCCTAGTCTGTTGGTTGGTATCTTGTATATTCTCCTCTCATTTTGGATCCTTTTTCAAGGTTACCATGTTCAAATTTCATAGACAGCATCAATTGTGAATGGCTTTAGCTGTGAAGGTTCTTTAGGTACAGTTTGATACAACAAGATTTAGCAGTGTTGCTTCTTTTTGCTCAATTGTTTTGATAGTTTATATTTGGGCTCATTCTTTTCTGTAATTGTTCCTCTTTTGTCAGTTCCTCCATAAAATGAAAATTATAAATGAAGTGATGGGAAATATAGATTTTGTTATTTTTTTTTCAATCTGTGAATGGATTTGACATATTATACAATCAAAATCAGAGGCTTACCCTTATTCTCTTGAGCCAACTTTGTAACTAGTGGCTACAGTATATTATTTACTTTTATGCTTTTGTTAAACTCTATTAAGAACTATTCTAATCTTCAAATTTTACTTTAAGCCTTCAGACTTTTGAAGCAAAGTAAAAAGGAAGTTTGGTGTACGAAACATTGTGAGATCAT
Source organism: Solanum sitiens (assembly GCA_016801875.1). Lineage (NCBI taxonomy): Eukaryota > Viridiplantae > Streptophyta > Magnoliopsida > Solanales > Solanaceae > Solanum > Solanum sitiens. Next base: position 1,306,868 of record JABWTJ010000486.1, on the reverse strand, counting down.
CATATAGGCGTAAGTAGTATTGGAATGAGACAATTAGGCAGGATATGATGCAACTTTAGCTCATCGAGGACATGGCATAGAAAGGCCACTCAGATATGCAGGACAAGGATTATAATAGAATGTTAGTTATTAGTAGTTGGGAGTATTTACATTTCCTTCCCGTAGTTGAAACGCACAAAAACGCCTTCTGTTTATAGTTTGATTAAAAAATTCTCTTACCGTCAATATTTGGTTTAAAAATGTCCTTAGAGTTAATACTTTGATTTATAAATGTCCTTATAGTTACTAAATTGGTCAAAATATCCTTTTCCAAATAAATATATTTTTTTTCTTTTTAAACCCATCTTCTTCCTAATAAAAATATTATAAAAAAAACTCATTCTTGTTCTTTTTCTTTTAAAATCACTTTAACCAAAAAATATATATAGGAAATAATTGGGTTTTTTTCTTAATCTTATTTTATCAATTAAAATTGAATATGTACCCTTTATATAAATTATATATATAATGTCATAGTACTGAATTCATCATTAATTTTATTTATATAACGATAAAAAATAATTATAATAAACTGAGAAAAGTTTTTTTTTTTCTGAATTGAAGTAGGATAAACATGTGCTGATTATAAAAAGAATATTATTATAAGAAGAATGTGTTATAAATAATATATTTATTTGGAAAAACGGAACTTTTGACCTATTAAATAGCAATAAGGATATTTTTGGGTCAAAATATTAACGACAAGGATATTTTTGGACCAAATCATAAACAAATAACATTTTTATTCATTTCACATAATTAAAAGGCTCATTTCCAATTTACCATTGATCTAAAAAAATTCCTCTTTTGAAGCAAAGTAAATGGAAAAAGAAAAATACTATAGAAATAAGCTAGTCTAATATTTGGAAGTTTAGTGTATCTGTTATAAAATAAGACATTTTTTACAATAACAAACTAAAATTGCACGCACGTAAAAGAGAAAGAAAATAAGGAGAAAAACAAATGCCAAAAATTGTAAAGGTCCCACCGAGACTTGAACTCGGGTTACTGGATTCAGAGTCCAATGTCCTAACCACTAGACCATGGGACCATCTTGTTTGTTTTTTAAACTAAAATATATTTATTATATATTTTCAATTTGTTTCTCTTTTTTTAAATTGATAAGGGAAACAATTTTTTTTTTATAATTTTAAATTGAAAATATGTAGAATATAACAATACTATTCAAATTTGTGATTTTAAAAATGTCAGGTGGAAAGTTAAAAAATTAAGAATTGTTAAAAGAAACATATTGTAAAGAAAAATATATATGAATAGAGGGAGTGTTTATTTATTGTGAGAGTCTAATTTCTATTTTAATAAGAGGCTACAAGCATACAATTCTTGAACGTCGATTGACTATAATATTTTATAAGTATAGATTTTATGAACGGGAAAATATCTGAAATATATTCAAATTTTGATCGAAATTGCTGTAATAATATCAAACTTTGAAAATGGCTTTTTACCCTTACACTATTTAATAGTGTTATTTTAAAGGTATATATGTGCCCAGGTAGACATAAAAAAAATATTGCATAATTATAAATAGTAATATGTCTATGTGACACATATATACCTTCAAAATACACTATTAAATAGAGTAAAAAATACTTCATAAAATTTAATATCGTAACATTAATTTAAATCAAAATTGAAATACTTTTCATACCCTTTTCCCTATTTTGAATAATAAGAAATGTGAAATTGTGAAACAAAACTACTAGTCAATAGGGAGTGCTGGTAGGCAAGGGTGATTTGGTCGAAATGTGAGGGCCCATATCAGTTAGAATTCGTAAAGAATTCGTTTTTTTTTAAGTTTATTTGTTTTCTTTTTAATCTATTTATATTTAAAAATTAAGTTAAAAAGTACTATAACTCATAACAAATAACTTAAAATATTCAATTGTATATTTTAAAATGACCTAAAAAATACTATAAATAATAATAATTAATTACCTAAATATTTTTTTAAAAATAATGAAAAAGAAAATAATTAACCAAAAGCTATAGAAAAAATAAAATAACATGTATAATCAGTTTAGCATTCAATAAAGTTAGAGGCGGTATTGGTGCACTAGATGGACTGCGCCTCTTTTAATTAAAGCTTAACTAGAAATTTCGAGTTTGAAAACTAAAATCCTTGAGAGTGTTATGTATAAAAGGGTCTTACCCGATGCAAAATTGTCTTTTCAAACATCTATGTTATTAGGGGAATTTTCGCATATAATCACTTAAAATAACTTAATTATGCTTCATAACTATAGCTTGCTAACTACGATTCGTAACTACATGTTAGAGGAAGGAGAGACAAACGAGAGAGGTCACAATGTAGAGAGGCGAAATGTATACGTATATCAATTAGATAATTATATATATAACTAGTATGTATATGTATTATTTTATATATATACATACTATTTGTATTCGTAAACAATTGATGGAGTTTAAATATTTGTATTTGTATATCCAGTCTCTCTCCCGCATTACAAAACAAAAATTATACATTTATATTTGTATAAAGTGAGAGGGACTGACAAAAGATACGTGAGAGAGATACTAGGGAGGGAGGGGAGAGATGAGTGAAAAAGAGGAGAGAAGCGACCGAGATTCCAGAGAGAGTGGCGAGATTCGAGAGAGAGAAAGAGAGGAGAGAGGAGAGAGGAGAGAGGAGAGAAATAATATAATTATAGCTACAAGTAAGTTTGAATTTTAATTAATATAAATTGTAGCTATATTAGTTAACTAACTAGTTTTAACCTGTAATTATCCCATGTTATTTTCCTTCCATTTTTATGACAAAAGAATAAAACGCAGCGTTTGACCATTAGCTCGACTTTCAGTTGTTGCCGATCGCAAGGAAGAAGCCCATTTGCATCTCCAATGGCTGCCATCTTAGCTCGCAAATCTCTATCTGCTTTACGTTCTCGTCAGCTTGTAAGTTTCCAATTCTCTTTTGACACATTCCAATCAATCAATCAATCAATCGATCCCAAATTAGTTGGGATTGACTATCTGCTATTCATGGAATGTTCTTCCTGTCCAATTGAAACCTAACTCTATTTCTTCAGGAAGATTTCAATTGAGGTGTTTGATTATACGATAATTTTTTTTTCTTTTTATCAATAAAGTTATGCATTCTATATAAATGATGACAATTTCTGTAAGATTATGTGCATCTAATTAACATTGAACTTACTTGCAAAGTATTGGAAGGAGGGAAGTTTGAATAGAGGTAATAGATATACATGATCCATAGAGTGGAACTGAACTAGTTTGGTTAAGAGGAAGATTATTGATTGAAATATACCTGACACTGTATCAGCTTTCGCTTTAATTCATTGTGATTTGTGCCCTTAGCTTATGCATGAGAAGAGAACCTCCTTGTTTTGTAAAATTAGTGTTTGCTTTTGAAAATGTGCTATCAAACAGTAAGGGATGCCAACAATGATTGACAACTTTGTTTTGCATACTGATATTTTTGAGATTGGAATTCCCTCAAGGCACGTTTTCTTTATTCTGGAACTATTTCTGAAAAAGGAGGATGAAGAATGGTCTTTTGCTGCATTTCCATTTTTTCATGTCCTTACAAGACACAAACTATCATAAGATATTTTGGCTGGTCTGATGTTTGGATTAACTTAAATGTGTCTGGAGGAGAACATGTTTTGCGTTGGTGAGATGAGAAAGGCAAGCCTACTGCTACTCATGATTGACACCACTAAGATATGCTCTCTGTTTGAGAAACTTTGGTGGAAACGAGAGAGCTGACAGGGACTTGGCTACTTTAGTCTTTTGTACGCGTTCGTATAAGTAATGTAGTGATTGGAAGCAGTTGGACGTAGAATCCACAAGGACTTATGATTAACTGTTTACCGAATTAAACTAGTTCTAATAATTTATTCAAGCTATAAAATTTGAAGATTTGTTTGTGGGTTGACTAAACTAAAAATAAAAAAGAAAATAACTAATGAACATAGTTTTGGTTAACACAATAAAAGACAAATTCCAGGGTAACGACACTTCTATGTACTCATTTGTTTCTACGCCTTTGTTCTCTTGCGAATCACTGATATATTAGCTCCCACAAATGCATTTACATCTCCCGTATATGAGTGACATAGGCCAAACTAGGTATATTCCTATCCTAGCCACAAACCCGCTTCCCCAGGTTCACATCCTATTCTATTTGACCCTCATTTTATCGGAACTTTCTCTCCCGAGTTCTGTTACAGAGTATAAATTTATTCTACTAGTAAGCACAAAATCAAATAAACGTGGCCATTTATTCTACTACTAGGTATATCCGCAAAGACATGCTTACTTCTTCATACTTGGCCATTTTCTTGAGCATTTTGCCTACAAAATCCACGTAGCACGTGAATTAGTCCTATAACGCGAAAAGGAACAATAGTTAGGAGTATTTAACGTGTTTACTCTCAAAACAGGGTATAAATGTGGGTGAGATATGGCTAATAGACTTATAAATGCGCCTAACATCAGTCACGAAGATCATTTTGTTCCACTTTAGTAAAATAGTGAAGGATATTGAGATATTCCATTAGTAATGAAAAAAGGGGTGGAGGGGATCTGTATATGTTGTTCAGGACGCATATTGTGTTTATAAAATATGTCAAAAGACTCAAAAGATGAGTGGTTTGATCGTTTATACTTTGTTTGGGAAATACAGGTTTTGGCAGGACACACAATTGAAGGAACTAATGGCTACAGCAGAACTCTGCTTGGCACCCGATCATTTGCTACCAAGCATTCGTTTTCTACTGACAAAGGTCTGTGCTAAGCTCTTCGGTCCCCCCTCCAATCCCCCAAGTTGAAATCCCCTTTATAGTTTGCACATCATAAAATATAAAGTATTTATATTACTGACCTAGCCTAGACTAATGTTGTATTGGGCTTAGTGGCTACAGATGAGGGCCCAGGGGTGCATGGTTTTTGATCTCCTAGATTTCACATCAATGTGCTGTGTAGTATATGACCTCTACAATCAAGAAAAATTATATTAATGTTTTGTGGTGTGCGGATGTCCACATTAACTATCAATTGTGATTAAGGACAAAATGAATTTGGCTTTACTGGTTTCATGATAGCATATGGTGACCTATTCCAGTTGTACAATGTTGCAAGTGGAATCTAATTACTAGGTTCATTTTGTAGAATAAATGATTCTAGTTATCTTTTCTCATGCATCAGATGATGAAGAAAGAGAGCAGCTAGCAAAGGAGTTATCAAAAGATTGGAATTCAGGTAAAGACTTCGCATTTTGGTTTCTCTGCACTGCTTCATGCATTATTGAGATGCTGAATGTTGTTGAATAAATGCAGTTTTTGAGCGAAGCATCAATACATTATTTTTGACTGAAATGGTTCGAGGTCTAATGTTGACGCTGAAGTACTTCTTTGAGAAGAAAGTAACCGTAAGTCCCATTCTGGATTGATTTTTTATATCTTTGTCTTTTTTTTCTTCCTGTCAGCCATCTGCTGATTAGCCGTGATCCACCTATTTAAACCAGGGTTGCATTTTACATTTTATGGTGTCTCTCCATCAATTGAGCAGAAAATCCAATAACCATTTTCACTATGCAGATTAACTATCCATTTGAGAAGGGTCCTTTAAGTCCTCGTTTTCGTGGAGAACATGCTCTTAGACGTTATGCAACTGGAGAGGAAAGATGCATTGCTTGTAAACTTTGTGAAGCTGTAAGTGCTAGTTTGAAATGACTTATATCAGCTGTAATAGTGATATACATTTGCCAGTGGGGCTTTGCTGCTTCTGCCTTGCGGTAAGGGAAGTACAATGTGAAATATGTGGTATGCACATGTCCTTGAATTTAAACCCAGCTGATGACTAAAATCTGGTGCTTAAGTGGGAGGAGGGTAGAGGGATGGGCCTATTCTCTCCCAAGTGTTGAACCTATGCACCAATTGGGGCTGGGTTAGCTAAACCACAGGGGATTTCTCAGTTATTAAAAAACGAAAAAGAAAATGAGAGTGATAATCTTATTTTTTGCATCCTGCTTACATTGATAGCTGTGGGTTACCCTCATGAAAGTTATGGTTTATGTTATTTAAATGCATGCAAATGCATGCATAGGCATGGTTACTATCATGATACAAAGGTGAGACTTTGCGAAGGTAGAATGTGAAAGTTGATCTTTTATTTTTGTGTTTGATATTGATTGTTTGGGTCTTAGACAACTGCTATTTTAGTTTTCTAGGGAGTGTATGCACTTAAGCTTACTAGTCTCAATATATTTTTGCCATGGACTTTATTCTTCTAACTGTGCTTCCCCACAAAAAAGGGTTTAGCAAAATAGAGGTTAAGTAAAGTTAAAAAAATGGTCCAGGACTTTGGTCTAGTGGTAAGATCGCAACATATGATATGTGAATTAGGTGCACATCACAGGTTTAATCCAGCCGTAGACGAAAGCAGTGTTTAAGTGGATAAGGGTAGAGGGGTAGGCCCAATATCCACTGAGTTTAGAAACATATATGCACCACTTCGACCCTTGGGATTTCTCGATTATAAAAAAAGGTTAACAATGCCCAAAAGATGATTCGATACAATGTAGTTAGTTTATTGCATCAACCTTGAAACATCTCCTCTTCTCCAGATCAAGTATCCTGATCAGTTAGTATGGTGATTAAAAGGGAGAGTTGACAATGCATGCTTTACAATGTTGCGAAAGCAGTGACTATTACAACATTCTCGTCTGGGAAGAGTATGCAGTTTATAGAGCAGCTCCAAGAAGTATACAAGCAGACGATCACGTAAATTTTATTTATACAATGGTCACTAATATGGTCAATGTTTATACTTCTTTAGTTGGCATTGTGACAGCCCAAACTAGAAAGAAAGAGCTGCCATAACCAGTGATCTTTTATCCCTTCTTCAAAAGGTTGTTGTGTCCACCACTATGAACCACGGTGCTGCCAGATTATGCGACTTGTGCGATGATGTTTCTTGCCTACTTCAGTTCTATATGGTATGATTTGTCTTAAGTACTGAAACAAATAAAATTTGAATTTTAACAGATTTGCCCTGCCCAAGCCATCACCATCGAGGCCGAGGAGCGAGAGGATGGAAGTCGTCGCACAACTAGGTAGATGATGGTAGTTTTGTCCACATCATACTACTAGCTATTAGGAGATCCATCACCCATGCTTATCAGTAGATTGAATTTTACAGGTATGATATTGACATGACAAAATGCATTTACTGTGGATTCTGCCAAGAAGCCTGCCCTGTTGATGCAATAGTTGAAGGGCCCAACTTTGAATTTGCAACCGAAACTCATGAGGTTTGTTGAATCAAGTAAATTAACTTTGTAGCAGAGCTAAGGTTGATATGAATAAATATTTATATCCTAAAGCATGGAAAATGTGGATGATAACTACACAGCTTTTTAACTAACGCGTTGCTTAATCCATTAGGAACTTCTTTACGACAAGGAGAAGCTTCTTGAGAATGGTGATCGATGGGAAACTGAGATTGCCGAGAATCTGAGATCCGAAAGCCTCTACCGCTAAGTAGTTTTGATTGATTTTTTGAGTTGAGATACAATGAAACTTTCTAGCTTCTGAGGAATTAATAAAATAAAGGGATCTACTGAAGGATGTTCTCTTTTTGTTGTTTCCGTTGCCTTTCCATTATTGAGATGGCTCTATTAAGTATACATATTGATTGGTGAAAATATGAAGCATCTTATTATATTTGATGACATTTTGTGAAGGTTCTTGTTCATTCAAGTTTCTGTGAAACTAAACAAAAACATGGAGTCTCTTTTAGTTTAAAGGGATTGATGTTTATTGTATGAGACGTGTAACTCCTCTATTTGTTCATTACTTCCTTTTTGTACACCATGAAAGTGAAGTAAATTCAAATCAAGTGTTAGATTATTCCAAGCATACATACTATAAATACATTAGAATTGAAGTTAAGTTTAGTCTAGTTTAGTTTTTGGGTTCTTTAAAAAGTTTAAGCTTAGACTATTTTACTATAGGTTGATGGACTTATTAATTTGTTAATTGGTTCAAGAAGTTAAGATAAGCATCCAATGATCGAGTAGAGGCTTGGTTCCTCCCTTGCTGTACCAAGCCAAAATTTTATATTTTTATAAAAATAATTCACTAATTATCCCAAGCTATAATTAATCTACCCAACCAATCCTTGTTAAACCATTCTTATCCATAAAGAACGACTCTTTCTCATTATTTCTATATATAAATAAAAATAAATATGCTTAAAAAGAATGTGCTATCGTAATTATGAGGCCTGTGATGATTGTACCATTTTTGGTCCGCTAGTAGTTTTTTTTTTTTTTTAAATATAATGTACTATCTAATTTATTAGTATATCAACTTATGAGTACTTTTAATGATTTTTAAATTATAAATATAAATCATTTTTTATATTTTATTCCTTCTAAAATCTATGGTTAAACAAACTTTACCAAAACTTAGTAGTAATAATTGGGTAAACGCTTGCTTAGTAGAATCATGGTGAAGTCGTTACAGGTGTGTTACAACGCAGAGAAGAATGAAGTCCATCATTTTCCATCTTGTAAGGCACGTGTAGGCCCTCAAATTGCACAAACTTTAGACAGCAACAATATTTCCACATATATTCAAAAGAAATTCTCATTTTCTCTTTCGGCGTTTCGAAGTAAAAAGAGTTGATTAGCTTTTCCACAAACATTCTCCACACACACACACACAAAGAGAGAGACACAACAAACAACACTCACCAGATCTATTCTATCACTACTTCATTTCTAGAGAGAGAGAGAGGAAGTTCCACAAGAGATAAAGTTAGGCATTCACCCTGACGATGGATGAGAAGTTGATACAGCGATTGGAGTCCGCCGTGTTACGGCTGGAGGCTCTCTCAGTCGGCGGCGGAGTTTCACTTGGAGATGGAGAAGCTGCGGTGGCTTTAGATCCATCAGTTATTGCCTTTGACGATCTGAGGTCACAGTTCGTTGGGAGAGTTTGCACTGCTGCAGAGAAGATTGGTGGACAGGTTTTGGATGTTACTAAGATTGTTGAGGAGGCTTTTGAAGTTCAGAGAGAACTTCTTATCAAAATCAAGGAAACTCAGGTTAGCTTCGAAGTTCTAATTAATTTGAAATGGATAGAAAGGATTCCTATATCTGATTCTAACTAGTTCGGGATATGCTGATCGTAAACAGAAAATTACAGTTGATTTATTTACAGTCACTGTCTGGTATACGATTTGAGTGTGTTAGTATACAGATGAAGAGTGCAAGTGTCTATACAATTTAAGTAGAACAAATGTGAGGACTTATATAGCATGTACCTTTCGTTTTCTCGTTGTTATATTTCATGTGCTTTGTGCATCATGAGAGCGAAAAAGCGCGAGTGGTTCTTACAGTATATGAGTAGTCTAACATGGAGGGTAGGAAGACTCATTCCAGGTGCATCAAGGTGTTAGTACTCAAGAGTTGGATAAGGTCTTGTTGCCGAGTTTCTGCTAATTGAAACGGTTATGAGGTTTCTCTTTGGATTGGACTTGTAATTTCTCTTGAAAGAAAGGTTCATTTGGAGCATAAGAAGTCTCGTTTCAACTGCATTATTAAGATAGAGCTCAGAAGCACAATAAGTTTTACTGGTCACTTCCGTATCCAAAAAAAAGGAGTCTTATTTGTAGCTTTCGCAGTTCTGCTAATTGAAACTATCATGAACTATCTAAGTTTTTGGACCGACTTACATTTTCTTTTTTCAAAAGAGGTGTTCAATTTTTTACTTTGAGATTGTCCAAAGCGCATGCAGTGTAATTACCAGTGTTTTGGACGGCGAGAGGCGACAAAAGGCGACAAGGGCCTGCCTCGCCACGCGGCGAGGCGAGCGGCGAGGCGCTCGCCTTTTTGAATCGAGGCGCCAATTTATACCAAAAATTAAAAATATTTAATTGCACATATAATATTCAAAATTTCAATAGCAATTACATATATTACAAATACTATAATAATTACTATAGAAGAATTAAGTTTTTTTCAAAAAAATAATGGACAGCAGTCACAACACACTGAAAGCAGAAAGCATTTTACAGTAATCTGGGACAAAACAGAGAGTGAAGAAAACAGAGGAAAAAAAAGAGTAGTGAAGGCAGGGAGCAGTGAAGAGTGAAAGAGAAAGAGACGAATGGAGCAGCAACTGGAGGGAAAGAGACGAAGAAGAGAGCAGCGACTGAGGAAGAGAAGAAGAAGCAGCGACTCGAGGAAGAGAAGAAGAGGAATACGCGAAAGTCAATGAAAGTTTGAAAATAGAAAAAAAAGACCTAATATTATTAAGTTAAAACTTTTTTTAAAATAAAAAATCAAAATGGTGACGCCATTTACGTCGCCATTGGGTCGCCTCGGGTCGCCTCGGCTCGCCTATTTGAGGTCGCCTCGCCTCAGTGGATAATGGCGACACAGCCTCGCCTCGCCTCGCCATTCGCCAAAGGCGCTATGGCGAGCGCCTTTCACAACACTGGTAATTACTTATGCAATTATACGAAATCTTTCAAGTTTATCTCTTTTTATTTAATGTGAGACACATACGGCTGCTCTAGACTGGTTTAGAGACCATCTGTTAAGTAGTATTTAAAAAAAAAAAAGAAGTCGTGTGCTATTTATTTTATTGAAAAAAAAGTGAAATAGGGACCTTGAGGTGTTGTGATGATGCACTCTGATTAGCACAAGAATTTGTTCCATGTTTGAAATATACTGCTTCTTGCACTGCTGATATGATGCTCACGTTTGGTCTCCATCTGCAGAAACCTAGCATGTCTGGTTTGGCTGAATTTCTTAAGCCTCTGAATGATGTGATAGTGAAAGGTACTAAAATGACAGAAGGACGGCGATCTGATTTCTTCAACCACCTGAAGGCTGCTGTTGATAGTCTAACAGCCCTGGCATGGATCGCATACACTGGAAAAGATTGTGGTAGGATATTCTCTATCTTCTTCGCTTTGTTACTTACCAGTCCAGTTTTTGACGATGCTGGTCTCCTCTAGGTATGAGTATGCCTATTGCACACGTGGAAGAAAGCTGGCAGATGGCTGAGTTTTACAATAACAAGGTAAGTAGACTTTCTCTAGCTGTTCACTTTTTCTTCTGATCATTCTCTTGGTTGAGTCTTTGAAATATTTTTGTGCCACCTGGCCAACATTAGGTGGAAAAGGAACCATGATTACTTATATTTCGTTCATAGATCCATTTGCTCTTTTTATTCTTCTTGCCATATGCCCTCTTAAGCACTTTGAAGAAGTGAATGCTAATTTTGGTGCTTTTGGAATGGGAATTTATTTGGAAATACACTCTCAAAATTGTTTTTATATATCAGTTTCTAGTGTTTAGTTGGGGTAAAATTTGTAATATATGATAATAGTAGGATAGGGTACAAAGATAGTGTTCTGGTGATATTATTATTGAAGGTTATTGTCAATTTCTAAATAGTCGGCGCATGACATGAGTTCAAACCCTGCCTTTTAATGAAGATAGGGTAGATGGGAGGGTCCATTATCCTCCAAGTTTCCGACTGTGTACAGCTGTCCCTCAGGGAATTCTCAGTTATCAAAGAAGTGGTTATTGAAACAAGTTATATGGAGTAGAGTTGGGTGTTTGTAAGTGAAAATGGATTCACTGATGTGATGGAGTCGTACTTTTTCCTTTTTAACGGGATGTATTTTCTTCAGAGTAACTGGACATGCAGAACATTTTCCTTCTTACTAAAACTTTTTGAATCAAAAGAAAAATGAGCTTTATCAGAACCTTGTTAGCGAGTATGTCGGTAATTCTTCATTTGGCACTTCATGAAACTTAAAATATGTGCTTGTATAACATTTGAGGAATTTTGTGAGATGATTTGTAATATAAACCATGTTTGTTCTTTCTCATTGAAAACCAAAACACAAACATAATTGGGTCACATTTGAAATGGAGCTGGTGATTGGGGACCTCTGTGGTCCACCGTTTCTCTTTCTTATTGATGATCGGAAACAAGCAATCTTACCTAGGATTTTCAAATAGCAGAGTTAGTACAAAATGTATGGTAGACTCATATTACAAGGACGGATTTTAAACCGTGAATCTAGCCTGGTATTTAAGTGGAGATGTCAGTAGAGTGGTGGGTCCAATATCCATCGAGTTTAGAAGTTGGAAACACGTACTTCTTGGTAATCAAAGAGAGGAAAGAAGAAAGACGTCATCATGAGCGTTTGTTTCAATTTGTAATCTTACCTCTCTTAAAGAAAAGGTTGTCGCAATTTGAAGCAAAGACTGAGGGCATCTAAAAGAGTGAAAGAGGATGGGAACTCAACCTCCAAGGAGAGAGGAGAGGTTAAAAGGCCCAATAGCATCCATGGACAACGAGAATGATTTTGAGTTCTCTAAGGGTCTGTTTGGAAAATCACTTGGTTATTGGAATTGGTGTAGTTAACAGTGTAGACCTGTTTGGTTGCCACAGTGTAATTACACCGTAATTACACACTTCTTGTTTGGATGCCACAATGTAATTGCACAAATTCTCTTTGGATGCAAATTGCAATCATAAATTATACTCTCTCCGTTTAAAAAAGAATGACCTAGTTTGACTTGGAACGGAGTTTAAGAAAAGAAAGAAGACTTTTTAATCTTGTGGTTCTAAATTAAAGTTATGTCAAATGTACCAAAATTCCCTTTAATCTTGTGGTCTTAAACATGCCACGTGGAAAGGTAAAGTTAAAATGTTGCCAAAAAAGGAAAGGGGTCATTCTTTTTGAAACAAACTAAAAAGGAAATAGGGTCATTCTTTTTGAAACGGAGGGAGTAATAAATTTTAAAATAAAAATTAATTATTTAAAATTTATACTAGACAAATAAGAAACTTTATAAATGACATTAAATTAAATATTTAAGATATATATATATATATATATATATATATATATATTTAAAATAAAATAAAATATATAATTATTAAACATATTTTCTGTAACTAATATTATGAAAAAATAATTGATTTATATTTTTTCAAATTAAAATATTTCAATTGAATTGATCGTAACAGCTAAAAGTATGAAATTTCTACGAACATCGTGAAATGCATGTATGATAAAAAGAATAATATATAAATAAAATGTCATAAATTATTAAATGTTTGACAAAAATATAATCTATCAAGTCTAATTAAAAAATGAAGTGCAATGTAAATTCAATATTACTAAAACAAATGAACTGAAAATATAACATAAGTTATAAATTCAAAACAAAAAATTTAACATAATACTCCTTATAAAATATTCAAGATAGCAATAAATATGATTTATTTTTATTTTTTCTTAGTAAAGAAAACGTAAGTCTATAACCTTACTTAATAATAAATTTTATTTTAATTTAAAAATTAGAATACTAATAAAATTATGCTAATGAGAAAATAAGCATGGCATAAATAAATAGATAATACGAGAAAATTACATAGAATCACGTAAAGTAAGGTTGAAAACAAGAAGACTATGAAATATAATAATATAGAATAAAAAATGAACTTTTACAAATTTTTAGAATAATAAAAATAAAAAAAGAACTTAAAATAATAGAAGTAAAAAAAATTAAAACAAAAAATAAAAATAATATTCCCAATTCCCAAAAGTGTAATCACTAGGTTGGATAAAATCAGAAGAAAGTTTCTTTGGCAAGAAAACAGTGAGAGGAAAGGCTACAACTTGGTTAAATGGGATGATGTGATAGTGGGAAAGAAGCATGGAGGTCTCGGAATAAGGAATTTGTTGAATCAAAGCAAAGCCCTTATGATGAAATGTTTATGAAAGTTCAAAAATGGAGAGCGGACCTACTGGAAGGAAGTCATTAAAGCAAAATATGAAGAGGAAGATAACTGGATGACCAAAGAAGTGACTACATCATATGGGGTTAGTGTATGGAGATCCATTAGATCTCTGTGGTCCGAGTTTAAGGCTAAGACACGTATCAAAGTGAGGAATGGAGAGAAAACAAAATTCTGGAAAGATGCTTGGCACGAGGCAGGTAGGCTAGAGGCCTTGTATCCTGATATATACTCTTTAGTATCTCACCAACAGAAGACTATAGTAGATCACTGGACTCCTCAAGGGTGAAATTTCATCTTTAGAAGACAATTAAACGATTGGGAGATTTAAAGGGTAGCAGATTTTTTCAACACTATTGCACAATTTAATGGACCGGAAGGAGGTCAGGACATTTTGTGGTGGAAAGGCAATCGAAAGGGCAGCTTTAAGGTGGGTTGTGCATACAACTGGTTGAACCACACCAATCAGCCTCAAAGTCACTGGCCATGGAGAGGAATCTGGAAGTCAAAAATTCCACTCAAAGTGGCATGTTTTGTTTGGTTGTTAGCCAAGGAGGCTATATTGACTCAAGACAACTTAAAGAAAAGGGGGATACCATTATGTTCTAGATGTTTCTTTTGTGGGGAAACTGCTGAGACAGTTAACCATCTCTTTCTACATTGCAAGATCACAAGTCAACTATGGAGGTTATTCCCGAGTCTTAAGGGTATGTCATGGACCATGCCTGCCAAGATTACAGAAGCAATTCAGAGTTGGGAGGAAGCAGGAAAGCAATCCAAGAACAGAGACAGATGGAGAATTGTCCCAGCTAGTATATGGTGGGCAACATGGAAGGAAAGGAACTCTAGAGCTTTCGATAGTGTTGAGAATAGTATGCAAAAAGTCAAACTAAATTGTCTTGTGCTACTATGTTTTTGGTGTAATCAATTATACTCAAATGATACTGTTTCCTTAATTGATGTACTAGACTCAATTTAGTAAAAGATAGTAGGATTTGAAGTACATGTCGTAAATACTGAGTACTGACTTCTGAGGAATAGACAAAGTTACCATTTTCAAAATAAAAAAATAAAAAAAGTAATCAGGTACACCAATACATGTTGACCAAGTAATTACTTGTCCTTCCAAACAGGACAAGACAATGTAATTACACCAATTACACCAAATCCAATTACCAGGGTGTCCTTCCAAACAGGACAAGACAGTGTAATTACACCAATTACACCAAATTCAATTACCAAATTACCAAGGTGTCCTTCCAAAAAGGCCCTAAAGGCCTCCTAAGGATTGGTGGTATCTTATCTTAGAATTTTGGGAGAAAAATTGAGGTTTTCCCTCTATAAAAAAAGAAGTAATTGAGGCCTTCCATATACCAAGTTCTCAATTTGTTGGAGGGGCTACACAAGGTAGTCAAAGTTAGAATCACCAAAATAAGGTCGGTGGTGAGAGTGGTGGAAAGGATAAAGAATTGGCAAGAGAGGTTGAACTTGTAGCTTATTGTGTCTGGAAGTGTTCCCAAACAAGTGTAACATCCACTTTTTAAGTTAAGAAAAAAATCATTGTTCAAGACATTCTCCTGTTTCCTTTCTTTGCTTTTGATTAATGAATAATCCCAACTATCTGGGATAGATGTGTAATTGTTGGTGTTGATTGAAAAAACAAAGAAAGTAGTTATTAAATGTAATTTCTTAGTCAGTGGTGTTCATGCCCCAACTTGCGCACACCTCGGCTAATCCACCTTTAAACCTGTTAAGCCCACAAGTATAAGTTGCCACAGTAATCCTGCTTGTCGAGGTCAGAGCAGATAGGCTCACCCCTAATGTCAGAACTGGAATTTGAACCTGGAAGCTCTAGGTTATTACTCAGTTGCCTCGACCACTAGACCATCTCCTAGGAGACTTACAAATGTACTTTTTATCTTTGTTTCCATAATTTTTGTTCTCCAAAAGAGAACCAACAACAACAACACCAACATGCCCAGTGAAATCCCACAAAATAGGGTCTGGGGAGGGTAGAGTGTACACAGACCTTCCCACTACCTCATGGAGGTAGAGAGGCTGGTTCTGGAAGATCTTCTGCTCAAGTGCATCAATCCTAAATAAACGAAGAAAAAAACTAGTGGAGAAAGCATAATGGTTAATAAGAAAAGCAAGTATAAAGTCTACGGAGAGAAACAATAATAATAGCAAAATAGTGTAAACAACATATGACAAGAACTACAAGGGCATGACTAGTTCTACACCAGGCACTAAACCTTGCAAGGCAAGACAACACTCTCACCCTACTACCCTTCTACCCTTATACACAACCTCCACTATTAATTGTGTTGCCTTTAGCTAGAGCAAAACAGTACTGTGAGTCCATATTCAGTTCCAGAAGGAAAAGGATTTTTGCTTCGAATTGAAAGATCATATTCCAATTTTTATGCTTTGTTGTTTGGTTGCTTTTATGTATGTTATTTTCCCCTCAATAATTAATCAGGTGGTATAATAGTGCATAATATAAAATGGCATACTATTCTAACTTCTATTAAATTTCATGATATATAGGTCCTTGTAGAGTTCAGAAACAAAGACCCAAATCATGTTGAATGGGCGAAAGCTTTGAAAGAGATTTATCTCCCTGGCTTGCGGGATTACGTTAAGAGTCACTACCCATTGGGCCCTGTGTGGAGTGCTACAGGGAAAGTAGCTGTATCTGCACCACCAAAAGCTCCCGCACCAAGTCGTCCCATGCCTCCTCCGCCGCCACCAGCTTCTCTATTCAGCTCTGAATCTCCCCAGGCTTCATCATCACGCCCCAAGAAAGGGATGTCAGCTGTTTTTAATGAAATTAATTCGGGGAAGCCAGTCACTGGTGGTAATGCTCAGCTATGTTCCCTCCCTTTTTAATATAAGACAGTTTTACCCTTGGGTTGATTTTTTTATTTTTTTGTTTGGTCTAGGATTGAGAAAGGTGACAGATGATATGAAGACAAAGAATCGTGCAGATAGAACCGGTGTCATTAGTGCAGGAGAAAAGGAACGTCGCGTTAGCTCACCATCTTTCTCCAAAGCTGGACCTCCAAAACTGGAGCTTCAGATGGGTCGTAAGTGAGTAAAAATTCTTATTTCAATTGATCTATGCTTGAGATTAGGAAAATATGTTTCTGACTTTGGTGTCTTGTTTCCTCCAAGATGGGTGGTTGAGAATCAAATAGGAAGAAAGAATCTAGTCATTGATGATTGTGATGCAAAGCAATCTGTCTATATTTTTGGGTGCAAAGATTCAGTCCTGCAGATCCAAGGTAACTTTATTTTCCTTCTAATATGAAGTAGTGGCACTAACTGGAATGGTGTTGGTTTTCAGCGCTCTAACATGCAGATGATCTCATTTGATGTCACACAGGGAAAGTCAACAACATAACAATTGATAAGTGTACTAAAATGGGAGTTGTATTCTCGGTCAGTGATTTATTTCAAAAGGAGGGTTGTTTAAGTATTGAAGGCTATTATGTTCTATACCAAAGTGCTTAATTTGATTTATAAATTCCACGGACAGGATGTTGTGGCAGCTTGTGAGGTTGTCAACTGTAATGGTGTGGAGGTTCAATGTCAGGTATCCAAATAATGCTTCCTCAGAGGTTTGTTAATGTTTTTATTGGAATTTCAGTTTTATGTATAATGACCTCGTCATTTTATTTGGCCCCTTGTGTGGGTACTTTAGGGTTCAGCACCGACTATTTCAGTTGATAATACAACTGGATGCCAATTATACTTGAGCAAAGATTCTTTGGAGACTTCCATTACAACAGCCAAGTCAAGTGAAATTAATGTTTTGGTTCCTGGTGCAGGGGCTGATAGTGATTGGGTATGTTCTTTCTTTTCTTTTTCTTAATTATCTATTCATTATATCTTTTTGTGCTTGTTGCTAAGTGGTAAGCATCAAGATCAGATGGGATGAACTTAGAAGCTAACTCATCCAAGTTTGGACATATATTTGAAGTGAAGTCAGAAAAAAAAAAATTGAATCAGAAGTTGGCGAAAAGTTTCTTTAGGTTGAAATTGTGCATGGATATTTGGTAGTTCTTTGAAACAAATAAGGTTTGTGGAAGTAGAAGATCAGTGAGTAGAAGTAGATTTGAAAAACTTCAACCACAATTCAACTTGAAATTTTCTTTGCAAGCTTAAATTTTTTTCTCAGTTTCACGAACGCCGGCTTGCAAGGTGGAACCTCTTTATGTGAAAGTGGGGTCATTGACAAATGCCACCTTAGTGTTTTGCTACATGGCAGAACAGAGAAGGAGCTGTATTAGCTCGTAATCTGAGTTTCTGTTCTAGTGTTTCAAGCACTGTTTCTGTATTTCTGGCGGCCTTAAAATCTCTCTGTATTTCCTGTTTCGATCTAACTAGTTCCTTTTTTGGGGTTAAGTTCGAACTAGTTTAACGTATG
This sequence comes from Solanum sitiens, assembly GCA_016801875.1. NCBI lineage: Eukaryota > Viridiplantae > Streptophyta > Magnoliopsida > Solanales > Solanaceae > Solanum > Solanum sitiens. Next base: position 1,288,553 of record JABWTJ010000486.1, on the reverse strand, counting down.
GACAATTATTGCAGGGGGAGCACGCTTTGCCACAGCAGTTTTCTCATGTATATAAGAATGGCCAATTTGTGACTACACCCGTCTCACATTCAGGAGGTTAACCGGTGACAGTTTCCACCTGCAGTTGCATATGCTTTTTCTTATTATATACAAATTTGATTTTTCTTGAAGAGTTTAAAGGGTGGTTGATTATTTTCTTTGTTGAGTGTAAGTTATGTTCTGATCATTGTATCTTTTGCCTTCTGTCCACATCCCATGTTGGCTATTTTTTCCAAAATGAGACTCTGTGACCTTTTTCTGTGGTCACACGTCTGGCTTTTTAAAAAAAAATTATTTTGTACGAAGAGCTTGATTTTTGTAAGGTATAAATTTTCTTGGCAGATTCCCTTTTAAATGTTTAAAATAGTGAAGTGGTCCAGCGTTGTTTAGATAGTTTAACACCATTTCTTAGCAAAAAAAACATACGCTATAGTCTTATATTGTATTTTACAAGGGGAGGCATTCTCTGTAACACAGATATCCGCTCCCATTGCCCAATTTTTCCTCTAATACGTGCATTTAATGAGAGCATGTTCAGTTTCTGTTTTACTTATTTCTCTTCTAGCTTAAAGTTGCCTACAAATCGGTACATTAAATAACAAGAATCAAGAAACATAGCACATTAATTGATAATATATGTGCGCTACTGTTGTATTAAATTCCTAAAAAACAAAGAACTCAACTTACAAACAAACTTAAACCCAGAAAATTGCTATGTACTCAATACTGCTTCTGTCTAACAGATATATATATACATTTACCATCGTCATTCTAATCTATGTTTCATGATAATTTACACACGAAAAAAACTTATTCTAATTTTCAGTACCTAAAGGCAAAAACCTCCCTTTTTTGAGTCTAGCATAAAGGTATGTGTTGTGTCTACAATTTATTGCTTAAGATTGAGCCTTTGGACTGGACGAACTCACCAGTTGATCCATGTTCACTACTTGTGTATTCTTCACTTGATATTTCAGATTTTTTCAACTTTTTAATATTTCCATATGATGAACCAGCTCCATCACATTCTGAACTTTCTCCTGATCCAGATATTCCTGGCGTTGATCCTCTATTCAAATCATTCAGTAAAGCAACGTCACCTTCTAAAGTACGTACAATCTGCAAATTATATACCAAAATATCATTCATCAACCAATCTTTTCTATGGTGATTTGAGCATAAAAAATAGTGCTAGAGTAATAAAAAAAAGAAACTAACTTGACTCATTTTTGGTCGTCTTTTTGAAGAATGTCTAATGGATGCAGCAGCACAAGTGACCATGCATAACATTTGTTGTCTATCAAATTTTCCTTCCAAACGTGGATCTATTAATTCATCATAATTTCCACCACCTATTGCACGATTAAGAATTGGCCTAGCCTGAATATATAGCAATATAAAAATTAACGTACATTTTTTTCTGAAATTACAACATAACATTGAAAATCTACCTACCCAATCAACTAAGTTATCACCGTCACCGTTGACATCAGTAGGACGATGTCCCGTTATAAGTTCCAGAAGCATAACACCGTAAGAATATACATCAGATTTTTCTGTTAACTTTCCCGTCGAAGCATACTCTGGTGCCAAATACCTGGAAAAAAAATAACATTTCAAATTCTATTCAACTTTTGACAGTAATTCAAAATTCAAACTTGTTAAATTTTAGATTGTTTACCCAAAAGTTCCCATGATACGAGTAGACACATGAGTAAAGTTATCAGCTGCAAGCTTAGCTAACCCAAAATCAGCCACCTGATGATACATAATTTTTGTTTAGAATTTATATTACCATATTATAACTTTCTATAATAGGTTAAATAATGGCGTAAAATAAGCTAATACCTTGGCTTCAAAGTTGTTGTCCAGTAGGATATTTGCACCTTTAATGTCTCTGTGAATAATTCGAGGGTGACCTAAAATTTATATAACACCAATTAGCCTTCAAAGGAAAATTATATATATTATCCAAAGGGAAAACAATAATATAATTGACTTACAATCTTCATGAATATAAGCAAACCCTTTAGCTGTTCCTGTTGCAATTTTAAGCCTTGTTGGGAAATTCATAACTGGGTTTCCAGATCCTACAATTATTATATATGTTAAATGAGATATAGTTTAAAAGAACTTATATAACTATGTTTACAATATTTAACGGTGTATATATATATCATACCATGAAGGTGATATTCAAGCGTGTCATTAGGAATAAAGTCATAGACAAGCATCCTTTGAGATCCAGCAATACAATAACCAACTAAAGGGACAAGATGTCGATGATTTACACGGCTTATAGTTTCAACTTCAGTTTGAAATTCCCTTTCTCCTTGTCCACTATTTGATTTCAAACTTTTTACCGCGATTTCTTTACCATTAGGTAAAATTCCTTTATGTACATATCCAAATCCACCTTGTCCAAGAAGATTGGACTTGGAAAATCCTCCCGTCGCATTTGCCAAGTCATCATAACTATAATGTCTTTGGTTAATAAAACCAGAAGATATATTTGATGGCTTTGAAGGAGATGTCACATTAAGTGTTTGTTGTTGTTGTTGTTGATTGCTTGAGAAATTTGAGGAGCTTGTGTTGCTCATTGATGGTGGTGGCGGTGGTGGTGCTAATGGCCAATTATATTCTGAGCTAACTCTACCACTAGTAGTTGTTGGGGGTATCTTAACAACATGTTCGCTAGATCGGACACTATAGTTGTTGCCATAATCATTTCCTGTTCAAATATATGAAACATAAAATCGCAATAAGCAAGAAAACAAACAACAAGAGATTAGATATTTGAATATATTATTATGAAGTGCAATTTAACATTTTACAGAAAGTCATATACTTTATTATAAGTCATTAATTTCACTATAGTTATTCGTGATTATCTTTTAAATGTTGTTAGTGTATGCAAAATCAAAGACTTTAGCACATTGGGGTAATAAGTTGGACTAATTATGATAAATAATGATAATTAAAGAACTTATGATATACTCAAATTCAAACACTATAAATATATTTCAAATTGTGATCAATATATACAAGGAAATGATAAATACAAGAAGATATATGGATTATTTGCATATTTTCTATCATGAATTTAAATAGAAAAAAGATGATCTCAGAAGAAAAAAAAACATTCTAATATAATTAATAAAAAATACAAGGTAATTAATTAATTAAAAGATGAAAAAAGAATAGATTTATACTCTTGTGTCTATAAGAATTGTCCATGTATAAGCCCATTTGATCATGTGGTCTTCTTCTTCTTTTCTTTTTACACAAAGATATGAGAAAAACTAGCATAAGAAGTAATAATAATCCAACAGAAACACCAATTCCTATAAAAAGAGGTTTATGGTTATTATTGTTGGATGAGTCTCTATCATTTTTTGGTAGTGGTGGTGACTTATGTCCATGAGGGGTAAGTGGATGAGAGCCGGGAGGGGGTGGTGGGGGTGGAGGTGGAGGTGGAGGAGATTGTGATCCTTCTTTAGATGAATCCGACAATTTAGATGAAGTATGTAATTTAATACTATTATTGTTGTCGTTGTTATCATTAGAAGAAGATTTAAAATTTGAATGATAGGATGAAGAGTTATCGTGTGATGGTGGGGACGAGGAGGAGGAAGGTGGAGATTCCTCATATTGTGACAAAAGCATTTTTGAAGAATCCTTGATTAACCCTAGCTAGGTAAAATCACATCGTATAGATCCTTGTCACTCTCCAAGAATGATCATTTTCTATCGAAAATCATACTAGATTATCAAATGAAAAAAAATGCATGCAATTGCATGGTGAATCAATTACAAACCCTAGTATTTTAATATAAACTAATTCTATCTAAACAATGAACAAAATGATAATGTGAAACTCATATATTTCATGTTATTCTTTTGTATAGTCTAGTCAAGAGAGATTTGAAGAAAGACAAGACATGTTAAAAAAGAATTAGAGAGAACTGAGAAAAAAAAATAGAAATGATGATTGATACTTTTAGGAGAATTCTCAAAGAAAAGAAAAGAGAAAGTAAAGAATTTTTATGTAATGATAGTTTTTACAATGACTCATCTTCCCTTCCTCATTCTCCTCCTAAAGTAAAGGAATAATCACTATTTTTTTTGTTTACTAATTTTTTAAGGAGAAATAACAATTTTGATTCTTATGAGCTTCATATCTTAATTGATGTGGTGTACTTATAAACAATGGAAGAAATAATGAAACTACATTTATTAAAAGTCTTAGTGAACTTAAAATACACTATATCCTATTGGGAGTGTGTAAATCAAAATATAATAGACTATATCCTAACTAAATTCCAATTCTTAAAATATTTCTATCAAATAATAATAATTTGTGCTAAAAGGTAGAAATAAGAAATAAACATAAATGACGTAGTTTAAGATACACATAAATGATTTGTTAGATGTTGTGTCACTAAGGCCTCATTTGTTTGCATTAAGTTTAAGAGGTATGAATCTAAATACACATGTGAACATTAGAATTTGTATTAAGATCTGATTGTTTTGATTATAATACACATCTGAATATTAAGATGTGGTTTCTAAATCTGAACACTAAATAATAAGTGTTTTCAATATCTGAATGTGCAGGTGAAATTGAATATTATATTAATAAAATATTATACAATTTCCATTTCAACAAATTAAATATATCACTTTTTGATTAAAAAAAAGTTTTAAAGGTTTTAATAATCATAATTTGGAGTACTATTTTTCATTCAAAAACCTTGATAAACAACAATACACCAAAAATATTATTGTAACCAGCTGTGTTTTTGACACATGTCGATACAAGAAAATTATTAATATAAAAAAAATACTTGAAAGGATTTATGAAAACTTACCAGTTCAAGAGGGAAAAGTGGTGTTTGATTGAGAAAAAAGAGAAAGAAAGTTTTTAGTTATGAGATAAAAAGGCACGCCCAAGCAGAGAAGCGATGAATTATTATTTGATAACTTATTAATGACTCTGAATATTGTTAAAATTTCCTACAGATCTGAATCGTTCAAACCTCTTCAGATTCGTTAAGAGGTTTTTTAAAAAATAAAATAAACGAACATAATGAGCTGAATTTGAATGATTCAGATTCAAACCTAAAAACGAAACGTACTTAATGGGTTGAATCTGCATGATTTAGATTCATACCTCCATTAAGTACAAACAAATGAGGCCTAAGTCTAACTTGAAAAAATTATCATTTAATGCAGGTTTGATTAGAGCTCTGATGAGGGTGTCATTAAGTTGATCATCATCATGAATAACACAAATCCCATTCTTTTCAACATGCTTGCACACAAAATAAAAATTCACGTCAACATGTTTTATCATACGATTGTGAAAGAAGTAGAGAAAAAATAAACGAATAAAGAAAATAAATGAGAAAAATAAAAAAGTATATGAAACAAATATTGAATATAATTCAAATTATGGTGTAAAAAGAAATAAAGAATAAATTAAACAATTTACATAAACAAAGAAACATAAAAAGAAAAGAGAAAAAAGAAAAGTAGAGAAATAAAAAGCAATAAAATTAAAAATTAGCTAAATAACTAAAATTGTAAGGAAATGGATGTTTATTGTAATTAGTTAGCAGACATAAACGTAACAGATAATAGGTCTATAATTAGTTTGCTTTTATGAGTCATATGCTTAGTTTTCACTTAGTTTTTTTTGTTGTTGGAAAAATTACATAGTTAAGATAAGTTGTTGGAAAAATTACATAGTTAAGATAAACAAGTGATATGTATTTATTATACCCAATGGTAGTTTAAGAGAATTACAATTCATAGCTATAATCAAATTTTTATAGCATATACCCCCCCTCCCCCCTCCCCCTCTCTCCTATCTTTTTCCTTTCTCGTTCGCCCTCATTTTCTCTCCCTACAATACAATGGTAACAATAAATGATACAAATACAAATAGTAACAATCAATAATATAAATACAAATATCAAATACAATGATATATTTCAATGATACAGAATATATTATATGTTTTATGATTCAAATGCGAATGTTATATTTCAGGATACAAATACAAATCATAGCTTTTTCAAGCCAACAAATGGCAACATATACATACATAAATACAAATGTACAAGGCAACAAATACAAACACACATGATAACACATAAATACAAATACACAAGACACCATCTGAATAGAAATACACATGAATGCACATAATTTTATGAAATACAACATTGATATTGTTGACATCCTTTGAATATGAGTAACGTCGCGATGACTCAATTAAAAAGGAAATAGTTAAAATAATTTTAAAACGGGTAAAAAAGGTATTAAAAGGGAAAAGAGATTAAAGGTGTTTAAGGGAAAAGAGAGTCGCCACCTAATTTTTAGGAAAACTAGGAAACCAACTAATAAATTAATTTAAAAATAATCTACGAAACCAATTTGATTCTAGATAAGGGGTTCAAATTATTTTGAAGGGAAGGGGTTAGGCACCCTTCGAAATCCACAACTGTGGTTCTGACTGAGTTCATTTTTTCAAATTGAGGAGGAGAATAAAATAATGAACAAATATAATAAACATGCAATATACACAATAAAATAAAATAATAATATCGGCCTAAGGTTTGCCTAACATCGATATATACAAAATAATGAATTGAAAAATATAATTTGAACTCCTTTCGAATAGCTTCAAGGAAGCAAGTCTTGGATACCTGTAAACACACTTAGTAAAAGTGTTAGTAATAAATAAATATGAATAAAATTGAATACATGAAATAATAACTTAAAAATAAAACTCGTCTTATTAACATGGGAGGCCTTGGAAATCGACGGTAATTTCTTTATCAGCCAATTTCAACATATGAAATATGTAAACTTAAACTAAATTCCGTCTTTTTAAAATGGAGAGGCCTCCAAAACCGATGGAGAAATTTTATCATTGGTCATTTTTACATTCCAGTAATATAATCAACCATAATAACCATAAGCAAATTTTTTTTAATGAAAGGAAGAATATAAAGTTAATGAAGATTTAACAATATTAAAACAGTAAAACAAAATCACTGGAACACACTTCAAGCAATTATCAACATAGAAGCATATAAAAAAATATATATAAATAGTACCCAAGTATAAACATAACAACTGCTTATAAATTTTTGACAAGCGCACAAATCACCTCTAAATAAAGCAAGGCATTCGATAAATATAAAGAGACAATCCTAAAATAAATACAAATAAACTAAAATCGACAGAGAACGTAAAAAATAAAATAAAATAATAAGATATATAAAATAGTGAACCACCAATAATAAACTAAAACAATTGAAATCCAAAGAAAATAAAAGTAACTAAGAAACAAGAAAACCATCAATCAATAAATAAGAGATTTGCAAATAAGTTCAAACTTCACTAGAAAATATTTAAAATAATCAAATCATCCCCAAAAAGAGGAAAATTAATAAATAACGATGAATAGATAAATACACAATCGGTAGCTAAAATAATATTAATGAAATAATTTAGTAGGAACAAGAAAACAAAAGAGTGACTAAATATTATTGTCAAAATATTACCATTTCCGGGCAGATCTGGAGTCGATGTTCACCGGAGCTTTGAGCGGCAACGGCGTTGTTGTGTTATTATTCGCCGGCGATGGAGCCATACCGGAGAAGAAAGAGAGAAAGTGCTGGATCGAATGCCTACAAAATGAACCAAAATCATAAAAGGGGGAAAGAGAAAGGGATTGGCCGCTTCTGAAATTGGGTTAATGTTGTTTAGCTCCCGTTCATCGGAGCTTTGAACTCCTCGCCGGAGCTGCTGGTTGCAATGAACAACGGAGAAAACAGGGGTCGTTTGGATGGTTTTCTGGTTGGAGAAGAGAGTGAGGGTTGGTTTGGTTGTTTTCCGGTGGAATTTCAGTGAGATTCTGGGGTTGGAATCTGGTGGTTTGAAGTTGTTGTTTGGTGGTGTGAATTGCTAATGGTAGCACTGGAAAAATGGAAGGGTTTGGGGTCTGTTTGGCGGAGCTTGGAGGTGACGGGCTTGATTACTGGTTCACGGGAGGAAGAAGAAGAACGGATGGTGGTTGTTCGCGTAGGGTGATAATTTTATAGTTGCTGTGATTGTTTTGTTGTTGGTTGTTGTATGCAGCTTTGTTGACCGAAAATTAATGAGAAAAATGAAAGGGGTTTGGGTGGTGGACTTGCCGGAATCCGACAAAACTTCGGTGAATTTTTCACTGGTAAATAATAAAAAATAAAAAATAGAAAATCTGAACAATAACCCCTAAAAATCTCATCCAGCCCTTAACCTAATGGACAAACTTTTCTTTAAATAGGAATTGTAATACAATGAACCCAAGTTATGGGCTTGAAACTGTGGCCCAAATATCTGTGTATACAAATTATATTCGTATTTAAGTGAATTTCTAGACTGCGCAAAATATCAAAATAAATATTAACAACGTAATAGAGAAAAATGAATATAAAAAATGTAATGAACGTAATCAATTACTTGTGAAAAATGCAGTTTAACAGAAATAATGATTTTATAAAAAATGAATAAATATTTGAACATCTGGCTGTGACAAAATAATATAAACATAACAACCGATAAAAATCCTAATACTTCGAGAAAAATGATGATTATCTTACAAATTGCATTAAAATGACAAAACGTGTATTTTGAACTATCTAAAATAAAATACTCAAAAAGTATTAATTTTAAAACTATCATATCAAAATTTAGTGTCAACAACTTGCCCCTTTGTTTAATTAGGATCGATGAAAGAGATCCTGGTCAAACAAAGTTGACGAACCCAAATTTGGTTTGATAAAATTTGAACAAACAAAATGAGACGTTAGTAGAGATTTTGAGCAAGACTCTACATCCGTCGACTGGGCTGAAAATAATAAACAAAATATAGAGGTTGATTGTAAATTGAGAACATTCACATACATTCGATGTTACTTGCAAAATTTCAAAGTAAGGTGGTGTACCTTTTTGAAAGGAGGTTGACGTGAATAACATGTCACTTTGAACGAGGTGATAACCCAACACGTCTCTTTGAAAGGAGGACGACCCAATTTGAACCTAACATGTCAATTCTAATGAGGTGAAAACCCAACGTGTCTCTTTGAAAGGCGGACGACCCAATTTGAATATAACATGTCACATTGGACGAGGTGACAACCCAACGTGTCTCTTTGAAAGGCGGACGACCCAATTTGAATATAACATGTCACTTTGAACGAGGTGACAACCCAACATGTCTCTTTGAAAGGCGAACGATCCAACTTGAATTAATATGTCACTTTGAACGAGGTGACAACCCAACATGTCTCTTTGAAAGGCGGACGACCCAACTTGAACTTAACGTATCATTTAAAAGGAGATGACGACCCAACATGTCTCTTGAAAGGCAGACGACCCAATTTGAATATAACATGTCACTTTGAACGAGGTGACAATCCAACATGTCTCTTTGAAAGGCGGACGACCCAACTTGAATATAATATGTCACTTTGAACGAGGTGACAACCCAACATGTCTCTATGAAAGACAGACGATCTAATTTGAACATAACATGTTACTTTGAACGAGGTGACAACCCAACGTATCTCTTTGAAAGGAGGACGATCCAATTTGAATATAACATGTCACTTTGAACGAGGTGATAACCCAACATGTCTCTTTGAAAGGCGAACGACCCAACTTGAATATAATATGTCACTTTGAACGAGGTGACAACCCAATGTGTCTCTTTGAAAGGCGGACGACCCAACTTGAACTTAACGTGTCATTTGAAAGGAGATGACGGCCCAACCTGTCTCTTGAAAGGCAGACGACCCAATTTGATTATGACATGTCACTTTGAATGAGGTGACCACCCAACATGTCTCTTTGAAAGGCGGACGATCCAACTTGAATATAATATGTCACTTTGAACGAGGTGACAACCCAACGTGTCTCTTTGAAAGGCGAACAACCCAACTTGAATGTAACATGTCATTTTGAACGAGGTGACAACCCCACGTGTCTCTTTGAAAGGAGGACGACCCAACTTGAATGTAACATGTCACTTTGAACGAGGTGACAACCCAACGTGTCTCTTTGAAAGGCGAACGACCCAACTTGAATGTAACATGTCACTTTGAATGAGGTGACAACCCAACGTGTCTCTTTGAAAGGCGAACGACCCAAATTGAACTTAATATGCCATTTGAAGGAAGATGACAACTCAATCTTGAACTTAATATGAATGGTGTATCACAAAATCTGCAATAACAATGTTAGTGACAAATATAACATAAAAGCAAAATAAAATATGTAAACATGACCTCATATGAACAAGGTATTAACCAATGCAACAATAAAATCTTGAAATAAAATTTAAAAAAAAATCAATTTGAAATGGAATAACAAAATAAAAAGTGTCATATTGAACGGCATGACAAATCAATTTGAAAAGAATCATATTATTTGGGATAGCAAATTAATTTTTTATTAAAAAAAATATTATTTTGAAAGGTATGACGACCTAAACTTAAACAAATGTCATTTTGAAGGTATGACTATCCAAATTTATAAAATATCATTTTGAAGGATATAACGACCCAAAAATAAAAAGATGTCATTTTGACGGATATGACAACCCAATAAAAAGATGTCATTTTGAAGGATATGACGACCCAAAAATATAATTTTAACTTTGAAATAGTCCACAAAGTTACTTTGGACAAGTATGATGACATAAATTTTAAATGGTGTCACTTTTAAAGGTATGACGACCAAATTTAAAAAGATGTCATTTTGAATGATATGACGACCCAAAAATGAAAAGATATCATTTTGAAGGATATGACGACCCAAAAATAAAAAGATGTATGACAATCAAAAAATATAATTTTAACTATGAAACGGTCCACAAAGTTACTTTGGACAAATATGAGGCATAAATTTAAAATGATGTCAGTTTGAAAGGTATGACGACCCAAATTTAAAAGATGTCATTTTGAAGGGTATGATTACCAAAAAATAAAAAGATGTCATTTTGAAGGGTATGACTACCAAAATGCAATTTTAACTTTGAAATGGTCCACAAAGTTATTTGGACAAATATTGAAAAGCAAGTTTCAACTCATTTTTATTTTATGAACAATGAAACCTATTTTAACTTGGTTAGCACCAACAATAGTGTTGCACAAAAATTTCTTACAATTCTTTATATTTCAACTAAGATTGATTTCGAGGTAAATCCTATGGATTCAAGTGGTACCTCAAATGTACTTAAGTAACGACAAGATTTTCCATCTTGCTACAAACAAAGGGTTTGAACTAGACCTAAAATCATGTTTCAAGTGTCCTCGCTACAAAGAATGTCCCAATTGCACACATTTAAAGTATTTTGATTTGGGAAAATCTGGAAAGCACACTCACACTCAGAAAAAATGTTCAACGCATGCGATTGTGATACCATAGGCTTGGCCTTCATGTAAATCTCCACTTATGTGAGAATATTTGAATGGAAATCATGTAGGGCTTATTAATAGTTTGTAATGTAGGCTTAGGGACGGGTAGGATAATCATTTGAGATAAAAGTGACTTAATCCTTTCTTGAGCATTGCACTGAATTGGTGCTTTCAACATTTGATACGCTTTTAGCGTTTGATTCTCTTTGTTGTCCCTTACTTTGCACTTTTTGACTTCTTCGAAACTTTGATTGTCTGAGTTTTTTTCCTTTTCGTCATCTTTTGAACTTTTTCCTTTTTGTTTGGAATAATCTTTTCTTTTGTTGAAACTTGACTTGTTTGAACTTGTGGAAAATTTTCAACTCTTCTTTCTTTTTTTTGAAGTCATTTTGTATTCTTGACTTTTAGGGACTTTGATTACTTTTGTCTTTGACAAATTTAAACTTTGAATCTTCTTTTTGAAACTTACACGTCTTCAGTGCGCTCAAGAAAGTCAGGTCAAAAGGGGATAGTGCATATAAGCACTCGAAAAAGGGTATAGGCAAAAATGTGGTTGTCCAAAGAAAAGGCTTAAGGCTCAAAGTGGGACATTTAGTGATTAATGTCATTTGGTAGGCTTTTGAAAGGCTCAAACGGGTCAAAGAAGACCTACAATCATTTTTCAAATCAAACATTACTCAGAGTTTCGCATCAATAACAGTTAGGCCAAGTTCTATATCATCAATGCAAAACAATGAATTTGATTCAAAAGTCACCACACAATTCACATGAAACAATGAATCTGATTTTATTCTTATCTTGAATGTATAAAGAGAATATTTTCAAGTGCAACAAAAGTATGAATGAAAGGTGCCAAAAGAATCTATGGTTTAACAAAGAAGTCAATCTTCTCTATTGTATAAGTTATTTTTCACATCCACATTTGAACTGTGTTGACACCAATCAAGTCAAAAATAATTTCATAAATATAAATATTAAAAGGCTAAAAAATAAAATAAAAATTGAATACAAAATACCGAACCCAATAAGGGCTGCCTACGTATCTCATTAATGAGATTCAGGTTTGCGTAGTTCTTCCAGATATAACATAAAATATTTTATTTAATACCAAATGAATTTTTGAAAGAAAAATAAACAGAGTAAAGAACCAATGAGCCACATTGACAGACGGGCAACCCAAATTTAATGAAAAATATTTTTAATTAATTAAAGAAAACTTAACAAGAATGAAGAAATCAGTGAGTCACATTGAAGGGCGGACAACCCAAATATAACAAAAAATTTTTTAATTAATTAAAGAAAAAGTAACAAAAAATTAAAAAATAAATTAGTCACATTGGAGGGAGGACAACCCAACTTTACAAATGTCAAATAAAAGAATATTTTTAATGAAATTTAAGATAAATAAACTCAAAGATATCGAACGAATATAACATCATGTGCAAAAAATTAATACAAAAGGTACAAACAAACTCGGAGTGATGCCTCCCAAATCTGGAGTGTGAGTACAACTTGGGTGAAATTTTTGAGGGCATTCCTTGAAAATTTTGCCCCTATTTCAGCTTTAACAACCTCCGGTAATCAATCATGTAGCAACTGTCTCCTTTCTAAAATTTTGGAGACCTCCTCAAAAAGTTTTGCCCCAGTTTTTATTTTAAAATTTTGAAAAGCTTACGGGGAACAAGACCGAGCCCTTATGGCGCCTACGTATCCCGTTGAAGCAGAAATCAGGTCAAACGTAGTTCTAACCTATTTAACTTGAAAAAAGATTGGACTTAAATTATAAATATTCTAAAACTAGATTAGCAAGAGTGACTTTGAAATAATGGATTATCATACATCACGTATAACAGGTATATCACATAATATACAAACAATGAGTGCATGTGTTATACAAATGTGCCTTGAGTGTCATGCTTAATACGAGGTTTTGGGTTCGCTCTACACTAGCTGACTAAGAGTGGGCCTAAAAAGAGACCTGGTTACCCGAGTTGGACAAACTACGGGACAAAGTATAATAAACAACATTGGATGACCGCAAACCAACTATTCGTTTATCACTTCAAAAGAATTTCGAAGGTGTTCTATGAAGGACGGTCGTGGAAAGCCACGTAACCGCCTTTGTCCTAATGCATTCTATTTGCAATTTGGCGGAAATTATGTCATGAAATGCAATGACAATATACAATAAATAATGAATAAATAATAAGTATGATATGTACATAATCAACAAAATAAACAAGATTTAATGAATAACACAATTAAAGAATAATCTCCTCAAGTCGAAAAAATAAACTCATAATGGTTAGAACCTCTAATTCTCAGCGAAGTCGCCATTCTGTTGACATCATTTGAATGGGAGCAACGTCGCGGTGACTCTATTAAAAATGAATTAGTTAAAAAAAATTTAAAATGGGTAAAAGAGGTATTAAAAGGGGAAAAGAGATTAAAGGTGTTTAAGGAAAAAAGGAAGTCGCCATCTAATTTTTAGGAAAATTAGGAAATCAACTAATAAATTAATTTAAAGATAATCTACGAAACCAATTTGATTCTAGGTAAGGGGTTCAAATTATTTTGAAGGGAAGGGGTTAGGCACCCTTCGAAATCCACAACTGTGGTTCTGACTGAATTCATTTTTTCAAATTGAGGAGGAGAATAAAATAATGAACAAATATAATAAACATGCAATATACACAATAAAATAAAATAATAATATCGGCCTAAGGTTTGCCTAACATCGATATATACAAAATAATGAATTGAAAAATATAATTTGAACTCCTTTCGAATAGCTTCAAGGAAGCAAGTCTTGGGTACCTGTAAACACACTTAGTAAAAGTGTTAGTAATAAATAAATATGAATAAAATTGAATACATGAAATAATAACTTAAAAATAAAACTCGTCTTATTAACATGGGAGGCCTTGGAAATCGACGGTAATTTCTTCATCGGCCAATTTCAACATATGAAATATGTAAACTTAAACTAAATTCCGTCTTCTTAAAATGGAGAGGCCTCCAAAACCGATGGAGAAATTTTATTATTGGTCATTTTTACATTCCAGTAATATAATCAACCATAATAACCATAAGCAAATTTTTTTAATGAAAGGAAGAATATAAAGTTAATGAAGATTTAACAATATTAAAACAGTAAAACAAAATCACTGGAACACACTTCAAGCAATTATCAACATAGAAGCATATAAAAAAATATATATAAATAGTACCCAAGTATAAACATAACAACTGCTTATAAATTTTTGACAAGCGCACAAATCACCTCTAAATAAAGCAAGGCATTCGATAAATATAAAGAGACAATCCTAAAATAAATACAAATAAACTAAAATCGACAGAGAACGTAAAAAATAAAATAAAATAATAAGATATATAAAATAGTGAACCACCAATAATAAACTAAAACAATTGAAATCCAAAGAAAATAAAAGTAACTAAGAAACAAGAAAACCATCAATCAATAAATAAGAGATTTGCAAATAAGTTCAAACTTCACTAGAAAATATTTAAAATAATCAAATCATCCCCAAAAAGAGGAAAATTAATAAATAACGATGAATAGATAAATACACAATCGGTAGCTAAAATAATATTAATGAAATAATTTAGTAGGAACAAGAAAACAAAAGAGTGACTAAATATTATTGTCAAAATATTACCATTTCCGGGCAGATCTGGAGTCGATGTTCACCGGAGCTTTGAGCGGCAGCGGCGTTGTTGTGTTATTATTCGCCGGCGATGGAGCCATGCCGGAGAAGAAAGAGAGAAGGTGCTGGATCGAATGCCTACAAAATGAACCAAAATCATAAAAGGGGGAAAGGGAAAGAGATTGGCCGCGTCTGGAACTGGGTTAATGTTGTTTAGCTCCCGTTCATCGGAGCTTTGAACTCCTCGCCGGAGCTGCTGGTTGCAGCGTACAACAAAGAAAACAGGGGTCGTTTGGATGGTTTTATTGTTGGAGAAGAGAGTGAGGTTTGGTTTGGTTGTTTTCCGGTGGAATTTCAATGAGATTCTGGGGTTGGAATCTGGTGGTTTGAAGTTGTTGTTTGGTGGTGTGAACTGCTAATGGTAGCACTGGAAAAATGGAAGGGTTTGGGGTCTGTTTGGTGGAGCTTGGAGGTGACGGGTTTGATTACTGGTTCACGGGAGGAAGAAGAAGAACAGATGGTTGTTGTTCGGGTAGGGTGATGATTTTATGGTTGTTGTGGTTGTTTTGTTGTTGGTTGTTGTATGCAGCTTTGTTGGCCGGAAATAATGGGAAAAAATGAAAGGGGTTTGGATAGTGGACTTGCCGGAATTCGGCAAAATTCCGGTGAACTTTTCACCGGCAAATAATAAAAAATAAAAAATAGAAAATCTGAAAAATAACCCCTAAAAATCTCATCCACCCCTTAACCTAATGGACAAACTTTTCTTTAAATAGGAATTGTCATACAATGAATCCAAGTTATGAGCTTGAAACTGTGGCCTAAATATCTGTGTATACAAATTATATTCGTATTTAAGTGAATTTCTAGACCGCGCAAAATATCAAAATGAATATGAACAACGTAACAGAGAAAAAATGAATATAAAAAATGTAATGAACGTAATCAATTACATGTGAAAAATGCAATTTAACAGAAATAATAATTTTATAAAAATGAATAAATAGTTGATCGTCTCGCTGTGACAAAATAATATAAACATAACAACCGATAAAAATTTTAATACTTCGAGAAAAATGACGATTATCTTACAAATTGCATTAAAATGATAAAACGTGTATTTTGAACTATCTAAAATAAAATACTCAAAAAGTATTAATTTTAAAATTATCATACCAAAAATTTATGTCAACAGATATAATTATATTATTTGATACAAATTGTACTCATTAATACACATGAACCTAATACAATTATATTTATTGATACAAATCATTTGTGTTAATTGTATATGTTATACAATTATTGATTAGATATACATGTCTATAGTATCTCTCTCATTTCTTTTCTTTCTCTTTCAAATCTCGTTCACCTTTCTCTTCCCTCTCCAAGTTTGCTCACTTCTCTATTATGTCTAACATGTAGCGAGTTCCTGATACAATTGTACTCATTGATACAGATTAGTTATATTCATGACGTAATAACTAATCAGATATATAAATCAATTGTATCTCTGTCACATTTCTCCTCACCCTCTTAGATCTCTCTCGTCTCTTTTCTCCCACTCCCAGTCTTGCACACTTTTTTTATTCTTCTAACATGTAATTGTGAATCATATAATTAAGCAAATTATAACTATAGATTCTTAGTTAAGCCGACCATGTATAGACCACTCAAAAAAAGGCATTTGTGTGAACGACAATCATATTAGTTAGGGAAATTATGCGGATAAAGAAATATATGTTATGCCGTAATTTTTACTATCTTTAGAAAAATCACTTTTTGAAATGTTCTAAATATAAAACAATTTGAGAAAAATACTTAGAAAAGAGTCGCCACTTAATTTTTTAAAAAAATTAAAAAAAACTTAACTTAAAAAGACTCTAACAGATTAAGTCTTAATAAACTTAGAGAAAATGGATAAGAGGTTCTTATTTACGCTTCAAGAAGGTTTTAATGGCATTTGAAGCGCCCGCTAACATGCGGTTATCCTATGACTTAGGTTAATTATTATTGACTATTTTTTTTAAAAAAAAAAAATATTTAATATAGAAATAATCTTATTAATTTACAAAACTCGATTAACTTGAGAAAATAATTAAAAGAACAATTTCTTAATTATTATTTTTTAGAAAATGGAATCTTAATTGAAACATTTGAATATAATACAAGTGACTAGAATTTTAACAAGACTAGATTTGTTAAAAACTTATTTGACGCGTTTTTTTTTTTAAATAATATTTTAAACAAAATTGGTCAATTAAAGCATAGAGACTATTTTAAGTTAATTGAAGGTCAAGTAAAAATTTCAAATAAACAAAAACCAAGTATTGATAAAAATGAAATTTATTTAAACATACTAACATAAAGAACATAGTTCATCTCTTGGGGATTTAATTAGGTTATTTAATAATTTAAAAGGTAGAGTTAATAAATAAACAATCAATAAATAATAATAATCAAATAATTTAATAGTAAGGGAGAGAGAGGATTTGGGCCCTTTTTGGGCCTGATTTGCTGAAAATTTGGGTTTTAACCCAATTCCTGTTTTTTGTATACACTTGTTGTATCTCAGTGTATACAGCTGGTATATCGACCTGTTCTTCAATTTTGAGTGGATGGAAAATTAATTTCCAGCTGTGACTTTACTGCTTTCGACCTGTACACCAATTGGAGGGGGCTGGACGACTCGAGGAATATATTTTGGAGCCTTTATGGCTCGACGAGAAAGCACAACGAGATGGATTAAAGTCCATGAGGACTCGAGTAGAGTTTCACATGCAATAAAATAGAAATGAATTAGCCATAGAGTGATGAAATAAGGCACATCCTGAACACGATATGAAATGAATCCAATTGGCTATGGCAAATTAATACACACATAAAATTATGACGGTAATAACAACTAAATGTTAATACTAATTAAACTCAAGATCCAAATAGTTAGCAAATCGGGTGGTTGACAAATTATATATATGTATACATATATGCATATAAAAAATATCTTAAAGCAACAAGTTTACACAGAAATTGAGCTAAATAAAAATAAAGATTAAATAGGCTACGGGAATGCAGATTATACTAAAAATATTACCATAAATCCTAAACGACAATTAATAAACAAATAAATTCCTAAAGAAACATAAGAAACTAAAAAAAAAAAATAAAAAAAAATAAAAAAAATAAATAAAAAAATAAATAAAAAAATAACAATAATAATAATAATTAATAAATAAATAAATAAATAAATAAATAAATAAAAATAATTAAGTAAATAAATAAATAAATAAGTAAATAAGTAAGTAAATAAATAAGTAAACAACTAAATAAATAAATAAATAAATAAATAAATAAATAAATAAATAAACAAATAAATAAATAAATACATAAATACATAAATACATAAATAAATAAATAAATAAATAAAAAATGAAAAAATAAATAAATAAATAAATAAATAAACAAATAAATAAATAAATAAATAAACAAATAAATAAATACATAAATACATAAATAAATAAATAAATAAATAAATAAATAAATAAAAAATTATCTGATTCTGGGCAGCGAACCGAGACTACGAGTTTGACGGAGACGATTCCACCACCTCTCCAAATTCAAACAGCCGCAAAAAATATTTTATAAATATTAAACTATGGAACCAAGAATTCCCGAAAATTTCTGGGTACTCTTTGGTCTCCTCTCTCTTATCCTCCTTTGGTGCAATGAGGAGGGGCTTATATAGGACCAATTTTTGGTCCAAAAAAGATGTGGGAAGCAATGTGGGACAAATGCCAAAATTTCAAAATTTCTATTTGAATGGTTCAAAGTAATTGATTAATAGGATGAATTTACATAAATTAATTTAGCAAGCTTCTTAATCTTAACAACAAATAAAATAATTAATTTAATTGTAAACTTAGTGATTCAAAAAAAAATAATAATAAAATAATATATATACATACATATATATATATATATATATATATATATATATATATATATATATATATATATATATATATATATATATAGATAGATAGATAGATAGATAGATAGATAGATATAGATATATAACTATGATTTAAACAAAACTAATTTAAAAGACTACTTACTAAATTTAAAATATTTTGAGATGATTTTTGGATAATCATAAAATATACTAATTATATACATAATTATGTAAAATATAGATATTATCTAAAAACTTTAAGAAATGGCAAAAATTATTATTCAAAATAACGCAATCGTTATGTTTTTCCTAAATTCACAAAGCTAATTATTTTAAGTTGTTTGAGAATTTAAGAAGCTCATGAATTAATTTCTATTGTGGAAGTCCAAAATTGGGTGTCAACAGCTGTCCCTCGTTTGACTTGGATTTATGAAAGAAATTCGAGGCAAATAAAATTGACGAATCCAATTTTGAACGATCACATCTTCATCTTGGGGAAAAGGAATTTTGGTATGGGCTTTAGGAATTATGGCCGAACCCTGGTATTGGGTTTCTTACATATCTCAGGTTATATGAGAATTCAGGCCACTTATAGTTCGATACGCTTGATTTAACGCACGATTATTAAAGAATTCAAAAGTCATCTCGATACCAAATTATGAAGGGACCGAAATGCTCGAGAATAAGATTTGAAATTAAATATTGGAATACAGCCGAGTTTTCAACATTGAGTCCGCCTACATATCCTCTAACCTTGGGAATCAGGCTGTTTGTAGTTCGACTCGATTGGTTGAAAAGGAAATCTATTATGCAAGATAACCTTTGGTTTTAGAGGAGTGACAAATAAACGAGTGTGGAAAAGAGGCTTGCAACCTCTTAGCCATGAATGTGGAGCTCTTCACATTCATAAGTAAGAACTTACACGGACATAATTTCCAAAGCTCTTGGTGCACTGTCACCCAGATTAGAAAGTTGCCTCCGATGAGAGTGAAATGTTTCACGGATGCGAAATTGAAATCGATGAACTAAAAGAAAACCCACACGCCTTTGATAGGTGTATGGTTTGATTGTGGTGGAAGTTGCTCCTCAGCTCGCGTCCTAAGAGTTTGATACTCCTCTTTGGACTATGTCCCAGTTCGCTGCTAAGAAAAAGTTCCACGTTGTGCTGCATCCCTTTTGATGTCGTCCGCACCTGTGGTTTGATTTGAGAATTCATCCTCTTGGATGCTCTCGTCAGATATTGAAACAAACTTGTTAGTAGAAACTGTAATTTACATAGAGAGGTGTTATGTTTTACCCTCTTCGGCACACATTTCCATCAATTTTGACACAATAAATGATGAATTGATATGATGCGACATGATGATGACTTTATCGATAATGTAATATTGTTGATGACGAACTTCATTGATAGGATGTTGCTGCTACTTTGATGATGAATGTATTGATGCTTGATTGATAAGATGATGTTGCTACATTGATGATCCATTGGAAGGATGAATGTTGATCCATGATGGGATGATGTTGTCGAAGCTTGATTGGTAAGATTATGTTTATCTTTTGGCGTTGGAAGAAGCAATGACTCTCTCGGCATTTGGAAGATGATGGCCCTCTCGGCGTTTGAAGATGCAATGGCCCTCTTGGCGGCTTGAATGCAATGGCCCTCTCGGCATTTGAAGATAATGGCCCTCTCGGCTTTTGAAGATGCAATGGCCCTCTTGGGGGCTTGAATGCAATGACCCTCTCGGCATTTGAAGATAATGGCCCTCTCGGCGTTTGAAGATGCAATGAACCTCTTGGAAGCTTGAATGCAATGGCCCTCTCGGCATTTGAAGATGATGGCCCTCTCGGCATTTGAAGATGCAATGGCCCTCTCGGCGTTTGAAGATGCAATGGCCCTCTCGGCATTTGAACATGATGGCCCTCTCGGCGTTTGAAGATGCAATGTCCCTCTTGGTGGCTTGAATGCAATGCCCCACTCGGCATTTGAAGATGATGGCCCTCTCGGCGTTTGAAGATGATGGCCCTCTCGGCTTTTCAAGATGATGGCCCTCTCGGCGTTTGAAGATGCAATGGCCTTCTCGGCATTTGAAGATGATGGCCCTCTCGGCGTTTGAAGATGCAATGGCCCTCTCGGCATTTGAAGATGATGGCCCTCTCTGCGTTTGAAGATGCAATGTCCCTCTTGGTGGCTTGAATCCAATGGCCCTCTCGGCTTTAAAGATGATGGCCCTCTCGGCGTTTGAAGATGATGGCCCTCTCGGCTTTTCAAGATGATGGCCCTCTCGGCGTTTGAAGATGCAATGGCCTTCTCGGCATTTGAAGATGATGGCCCTCTCGGCGTTTGAAGATGCAATGGCCCTCTCGGCATTTGAAGATGATGGCCCTCTCGGCGTTTGAAGATGCAATGTCCCTCTTGGTGGCTTGAATCCAATGGCCCTCTCGGCTTTTAAAGATGATGGCCCTCTCGGCGTTTGAAGATGCAATGGCCTTCTCGGCATTTTGATATGAATGGCCTTCTTGGCAATTTGAATATGATGACCTTCTTGGCAATTTGAACATGATGACCCTCTTGGCAGTTTGATATGAATGGCCTTCTTGGCAATTTGAACATGATGACCCTCTTGGCAGTTTGATATGAATGGCCTTCTTGGCAATTTGAATATGATGGCCCTCTTGGCAGTTTGATATGCAACGGCCCTCTCGGCAGTTTGAATATGAATGACATATCTCGATAATGTCATTAACTTCTTTGATAATATGATATGCATGATTTCTTCGTGATAAATACGATGTCCATCTAGGTGGTTCACATTATCGTGTCTGATATCAACGGGATTTGTGAATATTTTCCAATGGTTGTTGATGCTGAAAAATGTAATTTGATATTTTGTAGATGCTTGTACATGTTGAGAGCGATTTCTTCACTCGTTCACATCTTCTGTTTCATTCAACTCTTTCTTTGTTGGAGATTTGAACAAGGTGTTGTTGCTCGTATTCTGAACTGCTGCTTTCCTTCCAAAGAATTTAAATGACTTTTCTTTCTCTACAGAAGAGTTGTAAGTTTCGGAGAACTACTCGTCCTTTGAATTCTCCATATTCATTTAATGGATGAATATGATGATCTTGAGGCAATCTTACATACCTGCATCCACAGAAAAATTCTTAGTTCTTAAAACAAACTGATATGTGTTGATTTCTTCAATCGCTTGCTCCTTCTCTTGATATCTTCAGTTGATCACTCCGGTCTCTTTCTTCTTGATAGACATAAGATGAAATTATACCAAATTTTTGACATAATAAGAAATCCAAAAAAAAACTTTTGAGAATCAATTTGAAAGAAGTCACTGTCAAATGTCATGTCATGCAAAGCTTAAATGAACGTCCTTGGTTTAAACTTTAGACGTATCCGATAGCTTTTCCTGGAGAATTCAGAAAATCGCTGAAGCTTGAGAAATTTCTGAATTGGCTCTCCCGAAGTCCTCCATAGTCAGAAAGTTTTGTACTTGTCCCCGAAATCCAACAATGTTTGAGATTGCTGAAGTTGACTTTGAATTTTAACGATGCTAGAGATCATTTGAAGTTAGCTTTAAACTTCTGATTATGCTCGAAATGTTCAAAATTAATTACATACTTCTAGTGATGCTTGAAGAAATTTTTGAACCCATTCTCAAAAATTTCTGTCTAGTTAGATGCCTTGGAGTATCTCAAATATTTGATATATGAGTTGTAGATTTTTTGAGTCCCTCAAATAAAATTCTGCAATTCACCATGTGACTTTAATTTTGACTTGTTAGAGATCTTCTTGAGAATTTTTGAGACCCTCTCAAAATTTTCATCTTGATTAGACGTCTCAACGTATTTCAAACTTTTGATATATGACTTGTAGGAATTTTTGAGACCCCCTCAAAAATTCTGTCCCAGTTGCAACTCACAATATATCTTATGTCTTGAGAAATTTTTTAAGTCTCATCTTGAGAATTTTTGAGTCCCTCTCAAAAATTCTGTCCCAGTTTCTATTGTAATGAAAAATAGAAATCTTACGGGAGATACGACCGAACCCTTGTGGCGCCTACGTATCCCGTTGAGGCAGAAATCAGGTCATACGTAGTTCCCCTCTCGAGAATTAACAAAACTAAAAAAAATTTGATAAAGGAAATGACCGAGGCCGACATAGGCCGCCTACGTATCTCATTCTTGAGAATTCAGGTCAGACATAGTTCAAATACAAAAGATAATTTCCTAAATATAAAAGATAAGATGATTACAAGCAAATGATGCGATTACATGGAAAGAAATATAAGAAATTTAAATCTTATAACATCTCTTGATAACACCTGAGTTGATTAACCACTTGAGATGAATGTCTATGCTTAAACTTATCATGCCATCAAAATAATGTATCGATATATTGCCTGAGCAATCTCTTGAGTTCTCTTTCTGCGCTTCTATCAGATGAACCTCAATTTTGTCTTCTTTGACACATTCATCCTTTAGTAAATTCACTTCTTCTATATCATCCAAATCCGACTTATCTTGATTTTCAAACCATTTAAATATTTGGCAATGTATCATGATCTTCTCATCATACTCTTAGACACATCAATATCTACTTCATTTGTTCATTCAGCTTGTGACATGACATGATATTGACAGATTTTAAAATTAATTTTACTAAAACAAAAACAAAGGTTGTTAGATAGAAAAGTTAAAGCAAGTGGAATAAATTTTCGCATAGAAGAGGCTTTTATCAAAAATAAGGAAATACGAACTTTGAACATGATCATGGGCCATTTTGCCTTTTCAAAAATACTACGAGGAAAATAAAAAAAATATAAAATTCATCTTTGTCTATCAAGATGAACGAAGAGTCAAGAACGGCGTGGAAGTCCAATTAAGAACTTGTTCTATTGGCTCATCATCTCGTACGCTTGATGTCTCCTTCAATTCTTCCAGTATGACATCGCCTTCTTAAAGAAGATCCCTAGTTCCTTCTCTGAGATTATCATCATGGGCATATTCTTCTACCGGAAAAGACATATACAAATGGTAAAACATGATTGACCTCCTTCTTACTCTGATCATCAATTTTCTTCGGCCTCGACCATGCTAATGGTACATTCTCTATGATTCGGCATTGAATCCACATTAGCACTGCCTACGACAGTTTGAAGAGTTACAACCTTTTGATCAATCAAATCTTGAATTTTATGCTTCAAGTTGATGCAATTTTCAGTGGTATGTCCGACACCTCCTGAATGATAAGCACAATGAAGATTGGCCCTGTAATGTCTGGAATTGACATTTTTTGGGTCAACTGTTTGTATCAGACCGGCTACTTTCAATCTCTCAAAAAGTTGAGTCTGGCTTACAACCAATCGAGTAAAAATTCGAGGTTGTTTTCTCTTAAGTTTTGGACGAGGAAGATCTTGATTATTTCGTGGAGGTTGAGGTACTTGATGATAAAGTGGTGGATTTTGGAGAGTAGGTGTCGGTGTTCGAAAATTTGGATATTGTGTATTTTGGAAGATTTGAGGAGCATTTGGGTAATTCGGCGATACAATTTTGATACTCGATTGTACATTTGGATAATTTGGCAATGAAGTTTGGTAATTTGGATAATTTTGTGCTGGAGCCTGGTAATTTGGATAATTTTGTACTGGAGCTTGGTAATTTGGTTGGACATAAAAGATGGGGTAAGGATTTTGTGGAGTTAAGGGGTAGGTTTTGGATGGTAAAGGATTTCGAACATTGTGACGGGCATGCCTCTTTGATTTTTTATTCGATTCAAATGAGATAGAGGAAACATCTTTCCTCTTCCTCCTCAATGGTCTTGAGGATTCACCTTGGAAAATCATTGGTATGATTTTTCGGGTCTTGAGACCGTCTTCAATAGCTTCACCAATTTTGACTATCTCACTGAACTTCCTTCCTAAAATTAGAAACATCCTGCTGTAGTACTCCGAATCTTGAATACGCACGAAGATTTCAATACTCTCTTTCTCAGTCAGGGAAGGCCTAACCCTTGCAACCACTCTTCTTCAACGGTAGGCATATTCTCGATAGTTCTCACAAGAAATCTATTTGATTCTCTCCAAATAGTATCGATCAGGAATGAGTTCCACATTGTAACCAAACATTTCATCGAAGTATGTAGTAGATGCGGTTTTTAGAGGTATGGCTTGAGTTGTAGATGAGTTTTGGACCGTTGGAGTAGGAATTTGATAATTGGGAGGAAATTCTGGAAATTGTTGGTGTTTGGATTTAGAAGAGTAAGTACTTTTTGGCGTGAGGAGCTAGCTTGATGTGGGTTAAGGATGATCGAGTCGATGATGGGAGGGTTTGAATTTGTAGCGGTGGTTGAATTGTTTGCAAAACATTTGGAGGCTGGATCGGAAGCAGGAAAATGGAGTGGAGGTCTTCCATTGTCTTAAGTAGAAGTGTTGGCAATGATAGCCATATTTATCGAATCTCGGGACTTTTCCATTTCAGCCCTCATTTCAGCAATTTGTTGGAACAATTGAGCAATCAGCTTGTTTTGTTCAGCGATGATAGGGTTGTTCACAGTGATTTTGCTCAAATCAGTGTTCTCGACATTTTCAACCACTTTTTCTTTGCCTTTTGATGAACTTTGTTCAAAGAAGGATTCTTTGGGACCTTTAGACCTTGTGAAGTATGCATGTTCAGTCATTTTTTCAACACAGATCAGTTTTATGTACCTGAAAAGGAAAATAACTCAAAAGACAAATGTATTAATTTGTGTCTATAATAAATAATACAAAATATCACACACATGATCCACAAACACATAAGAGTTGCTCCATTTGAAGATAAAAGAGCCCACTGATATAGAAAGGTGACTAAATAGACAGGAATTTATCTATTTAATTTTGGGAATAGTGAATTGGAAAAGTTAACTTGCGTGGATTCAATGTAATTTACATACTTTTGGTTTTGACTGAGAGAAAACTCTAATTTGCTTGGGAGAGCGGAAAAAATAGAAAATTCCAAATATATGGACCGAATCTTGAAAGACTGTCTACGTATCTCACTGGGAGAATTCAGGTCCTACGTAGTTCGACCATTTTGAATCTCTTTTTGATTTGAGATGGAAAATTTATACCTTTTTTTTTTAGATGAGAGAGTAAGATTTAGGATTTGAAAGAGAGTTTTGAATATATATATTTTTGGGGGGGAAACTAAAGATTCGAAGAATATTTGGACGCACTTTTGATAGTGACTTGATATTTATGCTTAGAGGTTTCTAAAAATTATATGAAGAGAAGTGAGCTACAATATCTCCAAATAAAACAACATTTTCACATAAGCAGTTATAACACATAAATAATTATTTCGTATTCTAAATAAATATGTGACCCTTTTTTGCCAAGGGTAGGCCTAACGATTCAAAGAATGTGATTATGATAGATTGATCTGAGCCATTAATTTGTGACAACTCGAGTTTTCATTGAATCGAACTCACTATGTCAAAATTAGGCTTGAGTCCGTCTATCATTGTCACTTTGCACAAAACATGCTCGTTAGTCGTTGGGTCGTGAAACCCGTTGACATAAGGGTGGACTTCTTAAATGTCGAATCGATACACATGATCGATCTACCTAAGGCATATGCATGCATGACATAAATTGAGGGGTGGTTTAGCTATATCTTATGTTTTCTAAGATTTGGCTTTCTAAACACAAGGTTCCCGAGTGGACAACTCGAGTGAGAAGGCTACGGGTTACGTGGAAAAAGATCCGGACAACCCGCGCATATGCCAACTCTCTTAACTTTAGTAACTTTGAAAGAAGTTTGCGGGTGCACAAAGCACACCTCGCGTGTACGTGTGATAGTGTGAATTTCCAATAAGTGGAGAAATATGAACGGAATGACAGTTTATAAAGCAGTAACAAATATACAATTTATGAAAACAATAACAAATAAACAGTTTATATCACATAAGTATAAAATAAGACATTAGACATGCAATATAAGCAAACAAATAACCATATGCTAAAAACATTAATAATTAACCTAAGTCTATTATGGTTAGAACCTATTAAATCCCCAGCAGAGTCGCCATTTCTGTTATGCCGTAATTTTTACTATCTTTAGAAAAATCACTTTTTGAAATGTTCTAAGTATAAAACAATTTGAGAAAAATACTTAGAAAAGAGTCGCCACTTAATTTTTTAAAGAAATTAAGAAAACTTAACTTAAAAAGACTCTAACAGATTAAGTCTTAATAAACTTAGAGAAAATGGGTAAGAGGTTCTTATTTACGCTTCAAGAAGGTTTTTAAGGCATTTGAAGCGCCCGCTAACATGCGATTATCCTATGACTTAGGTTTATTATTATTGACTATTTTTTTTAAAAAAAAAATATTTAATATAGAAATAATCTTATTAATTTACAAAACTCGATTAACTTGAGAAAATAATTAAAAGAACAATTTCTTAATTATTATTTTTTAGAAAATGGAATCTTAATTGAAACATTTGAATATAATACAAGTGACTAGAATTTTAACAAGACTAGATTTGTTAAAAACTTATTTGACGCGTTTTTTTTTTAAATAATATTTTAAACAAAATTGGTCAATTAAAGCATAGAGACTATTTTAAGTTAATTGAAGGTCAAGTAAAAATTTCAAATAAACAAAAACCAAGTATTGATAAAAATGAAATTTATTTAAACATACTAACATAAAGAATATAGTTCATCTCTTGGGGATTTAATTAAGTTATTTAATAATTTTAAAGTTAGAGTTAATAAATAAATAATCAATAAATAATCATAATCACATAATTTAATAGTAAGGGAGAGAGAGGATTTGGGCCCTTTTTGGGCCTGATTTGCTGGAAATTTGGGTTTTAACCAAATTCCCGTTTTTTGTATACACTTGTTGTATATCAGTGTATATCGACTGTATACGATTCATTTTTGGGCCTGCCAATTCTGTATTTTCGCTGAAACTTACCCCCTGTATTTCCTTCCTGCATTTTTCTATTTTTTGAACCTGTATATTGTATTTCATGATTGTATATCAGTGTATACAGCCGGTATATCGACCTGTTCTTCAACTTTGAGGGGGCTGGAAAATTAATTTCCAGCAATGACTTCACTTCTTTTGACCTGTACACCAATTGGAGGGGCTGGACGACTCGAAGAATATATTTTGGAGCCTTTATGGCTCGATGAGAAAGGCGCAACGAGATGGATTAAAGTCCATGAGGACTCGAGTAGAGTTTCACATGCAATAAAATAGAAATGAATTAGCCATAGAGTGATGAAATAAGGCACATCCTGAACACGATATGAAATGAATCCAATTGGCTATGGCAAATTAATACACACATAAAATTATGACGGTAATAACAACTAAATGTTAATACTAATTAAACTCAAGATCCAAATAGTTAGCAAATCGGGTGGTTGACAAATTATATATATGTATACATATATGCATATAAAAAATATCTTAAAGCAACAAGTTTACACAGAAATTGAGCTAAATAAAAATAAAGATTAAATAGGCTACGGGAATGCAGATTATACTAAAAATATTACCATAACTCCTAAACGACAATTAATAAACAAATAAATTCCTAAAGAAACATAAGCAAACTAAAAAAAATAAAATAAAAAAAAATAAAAAAAATAAATAAAAAAATAACAATAATAATAATAATTAATAAATAAATAAATAAATAAATAAATAAAAATAAATAAGTAAATAAATAAATAAATA
>JABWTJ010000486.1:578733-634713 GCA_016801875.1 Solanum sitiens | reverse complement strand
CACCCGATCCCCTAATACTATGTGTCGGTACGTGACACTCCGATCCCCTAATTCTACGTGTCGGTTCGTGACACCCGATCCCCTAATACTATGTGTCGGTACGTGACACTCCGATCCCCTAATTTTACGTGTCGGTTCGCGACACCCGATCCCTTAACATCATTCTATCAATTCATCAAGCGTTCTCTTATACCAAGGCATCATCAATAACAAGGTGAATTAGGGTTTCTTCAAGATCTTGGATTCAAAAAGCTTCATTATGCTTATTTTATCACAATCACATAATCACATTCATGCAAGCATACAATTAAGCATATAGAAGGGTTTACAATACTACCAATACATATCATTCACTATTAAGAGTTTACTACGAATAGTATCAAAACCATAACCTACCTTCACCAAGGATTCTTGATCAAGCAAGCAATCTCTCAAAGCTTTTTTTTTTGTTTCCTCTTTATTTGTCTCTCTCTATCGATCGTTTCTTTCTCTCCTTGTTCTCTCTATTTTTCTTCTTCAAAAACCCTCTCTCTTTTCCCTAATTAGCATATAATTAGGTATAAAAGATGAGGAAATAACCCACTAAGTAACTCAAGGTCATCTCCTTTACACCCCCAAGAATTTGAGTTATTAATATTAACCCACGAAATTTATAATTATAGCAGGAATAGTCCAAAACGTCCCTTTAAAACTTACCCAGAAATCCGACCCAGACTGGGATTACGCAACCTGTGACGGCCCGTCGTGCCTGCGACGGTCCGTCCTGCAGGTTCGTCACAACCTTCAGAGACTCAATTTCCTTGATGAGTCTGAGACGGTCCGTCGTGACTACGACGGTCCGTCCTGCACTTCCGTCACGACGGACAGAGAATTGCTCTCAGTACCCAATTCTCAAGAGTTGAAGTGTTTTGAAACGGAACCTCACAACGGTCCGTCATGTCTGTGACGGTCTGTCCTGCAGGTCCGTCACAGACTTCAGAGAATTGCTCTCAGTACCCAATTCTCAAGAGTTGAAGTGTTTTGAAACGGAACCTCACAACGGTCCGTCATGTCTGTGACGGTCCATCCTGCAGGTCCGTCACAGAGTTCAGAGAGTCAATTTCAGCACTCAAATATAAGAATTCCAAGTGTTTGGAATGAGACACCCTCGACGGTCCGTCGTGCCCATGACGGTCCGTCGTTGGATACGTCGTCTCAGACAGTTTTCCAGAAATAAAATCTGCTGCTCAAAACGACTAAGCAGGTCGTTACAGATCTAATTCTTGTAGGTCTATTTCATACCATTGTTGGTTTAATATCTCTTCTAATTCATAATTAAATATTTTTTTCTGATGTTTGACAGTCTAATATGCAGTAGTTAAAACGTGTTGGTGAAGAGATAACAAATGCAAGAGATCATGTTAATGTCTAGAAAGATGCTACCAGAAATGGTTACGATGCTACAAGAAATTGTTACCCAATTGTTATTATTGCCAATGAATTGAGCGAGATGCTTTGGAAACACTTATTTTTTTATAAGCTTAGAGGTTCCTTGAAGATTGTTGCACTTAATGCTCTCGGTTTTGGTTAGGGAAATATCAAATATCATGGTGACGAAGTAACTCTTACTAGAGGTATCTCTTACTCAATTGAAAGAGTATATTTGACATTGGCATGAAAGTTAAATTCTGAATTTTTATGTGCAAGTGGCTGCAAGAATGATGTTAGCTATTCATTTAACACATATTTAAGATAACAACAGTGCATTTCACTATTCTTATCCTCTATATAGTTGTAATATTTGTTTTTGGCATAATACATTAATTTACACTTTAACTTGGCCTCGACTATTAAGTTGATTTATCGAAATGGTCATAATTAAAGTTGAAGTGTCATGAAATGTACTTTTGATATTCATAATTAACTCACTATACCTTAATTTAAGCAACATGTAGTAGATCAAGCATATATTTTCTTCTAATAATAACTATACTATAAGCTGCATGAACAATTTATTGGAAGAAGTCAAATTGAAGAACTGCAGACATTACTATTCTATAAGCTGCATTTGGAGCTACAAATAAATGTTTTTGTATATATTCTTTGCCAGGAAGTGGAACTATTTGTTGGTAGGATGAATAAGAAGCTATAGTTTCTAGAAATCGAGGTACGCCGTCTTTCCAGCTGTAATTTTACCACAACATGATGAAGCTTATACATAGCAGAACAGTGTTTTATTTATGCTCCTATACTAACTTTGAGGTAATCCTGCAGGTCAAAACTCCCACGCTGATGCTTTTAGGAACTAAGGACCTTCACGTGCCCTTTACTGATAGATTACAAGTATGTGTTTTCTTTTTCCTTTGTGGGCCGCAGAACTAGACTAACAATGAAAAACAAAGTATGTACCTCAAATTCAATTGCTTCCATAGCTGCACTTAAACATGTCACTTCTTATGATTCCAAGAACTTCTAATTTTGTGGAGACACCTTAGTATGTTCTTGCATGATTCGAAGTTTGACATAAACATTTATTCATTCTTCTGTATGTATGTAGTACGCAAAAGCTTTAAAGGAGGAAGGCGTAGAGGTTAAGGTGATGAAGTTTCCTGATGAAAAACCTGAACTTGACAGGTAAATGTGTTCCTTCCCCTAATTCAAGAACTATGTCCCCCCCCCCCCCTACCTGAGGGGATCATTAACACATATACTCTTTCGGCAGACTGCGAATAGACTTTGAAAGCTTTCTTAACAATGGAATGTGGTTTAAGAAGCACTGCTAATAGATTGCCAGATAACTCAATATTTCTACAAAAAGAATGTTAAGAGAATCATGGTTAATATAGAACTGGTCTTCCAAGGAAATGAAGGTCATATAGTTGACTCAAATAAATCAATGATCTCATTGAAGTGGAAGTGGATGATGAAGAGTTTTTGAAATATTGTAGAAGTATGAATACATTATATTTGATTTTGTGAAATATATTTATCGCTAGAATATAATGAACTATTGTAAGATTAATTTTTTAACTATTCATGTGTACAAATATATTTAGAATATTGTTTTATAAGTATGTGTATGTACATAAGAAATACTATCTTTTGAAGTTTATTGAAAATCTACAAATTCGAATTACTTATTAGCTAATTTGATGCTTGAGATTATTTATGCAAAACAGTATTGGTGTTTATTTGAAATTTTAGCATATAAATATTTTATAGTTAAAATAATATTACACAGTAAAAAGTGTAACCATAGGATTGTAAATTGTGGTATGCACATGGGCAAGGACTACACTTCAAAGTGTTGTCATACATAAGATAGAAAAAGCAATACTTCAAAATTGTGGGCAACATGGAAGAAAAGGCCACGCTTGAAAGTGTAGCTGATAAGGCAACACTTTGAAGTGTAGCTGCAAAGCATGGACTTTTTGCTTTTTAGGCTATGCTTTAAAGTGTAGCTGATAAAACAACACTTTTTTGTAGCTTCAAAAGTGTGGCCTTTTTGCCTTTTAGGCAACTCTTTTAAGCGTAGTTGATATTGAAAAGTGTTGCCTTGACTCTAAGGTTACGCCTCTTCTGGCCACACGGAAAGTGTCTCTTAAAGTCAAAAAGTGTTGCCTTTTATCAAAGGCCACTCTTTTTCATAGATTATGCCACACTTTTCTAGGGTGGTTGTAGGCTTAAAATCTTCTAGTGTAAACCTCAAATCCTAAATCACAAACCCTAAAACCGAAAGAAAAACTAAACCCTAACCCTAACCTAATCCAAACTCTAACCCTAACCTTAACCCTAACCCTAACCCTAAATAATTAACCCGAACCCCAAACCCCAAATACCAAAACCCAAATATTAAACACTAAACCATAGATTTTAAACCAAAAATCCTAAACCCAAAAACCTAAAACCTAAAAGAACGGCTGACCTTGTTGAGCTAGACATGGTAGATTTTGATGTTATAATGGGTATGGATTGGTTAGCTTCTTGTTATGCCACGGTAGATTGCCGAACTAAGATAGTGCATTTCTAACCCTATCCCTAACAAGAACCCTAACCCTAACCTTATCCTTAACCCTAATCCTAAACCTTAAACCCTAAACCCAAAATCCAAAACCCTAAATACCAAAACCCTAACATTAAACACTAAACCATAAATATTACAACTCAAATCCTTAACCCCAAATCTTAAAACCTAAAAAATAACCTAAACCCTAACCCTAACCCTAGCATTAACTGTAACCCTAACCCTACCATAACCCAAACTCCAAGTCCAAAATACCAAAACCTAAACATAAACACTAAACCATTGATATTAAACATCAAATCCTAAACCCTAAAACCAAAAACCTAAAAAAACCCAAAACACTAGCACTAACCTTAACCCTAACCCTAACTCTAAACCATAAACTCAAATTCTAAGCCCAAAATACCTAAACCCAAACATTAAATACTAAATCATAGATTTTAAACCTCAAATGTTAAACCTTGAACCATAAAATCTAAAAACAACTACATCCTAACCCTAATCCTAACCCTAACCTAACCCTAACCCTAAACCCTAGACCCTAAGTCCAAAAAAACAACCCAGACATTAAACACTAAACCATAGATTTTAAACCTCAAATCCTAAACCACAAACCCTAAAACCTAAAAAAACTAAACCCTAACCCTAACCCTAACCATAACAAAAATCCTAACCCTAAACTTAACCCTAACCCTAACCCTAAATCATTAACTAGAAACCCCAACCCAAATTACCAAAACCCAAACATTAAACACTAAACCATATATTTTAAACCAAAAATCCTATACCCCAAAACCTAAAACAAAAAAAAACCCTAAACCATAACCCTAACCCTATCCATAACACGAAACCTATCCCTAACACTATCCTTAACCCTAACTCTAAACCCAAAGCCCAACATACCAAAACCGTAACATTAAACACTAAACCACATATATTACAACTCATATCCTTAACACCAAACCCTAAAATAGAAGAAACAACCTAAATCCTAAACCTAACTGTAACATAAACCCTAACCCTAACCCTACCATAAACAGTAACCCTCAAGCCCAAAATACCAAAACCCAAAAACTAAACACTAAACCATTGATATTAAACCTCAAATGCTAAATCCACACTAAACCATTGATATTAAACCTCAAATGCTAAACCCTAAACGCAAAAACCTAAAAAACCCCAAAATCGTAACCCTAACCCTAACCCTAACCCTAACCCTAACCTTAACCTTAACTCTAACCCTAAGCCATAAACCCAAAACCCTAAGCCCAAAATACCAAAACACAAACATTAAATACTAATCCGTAGATTTTAAAGCTCAAATGCTAAATCTTAAACCATAAAACCTAAAAAAAAGTTCACACTAACCCTAATCCTAAGGAAAATTTCCCAACCTTTCCTAGCTCAACTAACTCCTCAAGTTAGTTGGCTTGGCTGTAGCAAGGGTTCCGAGGTCTGGTTCTACGCGCATCAATCCGTGTGAACCCGGTCTAATTGTAGGCATTCTAGACACTTTAAGCATTACTTATCATATCCATTTTTAGGGTTGTTACATTATACCCTCCTTAGGAATATTCGTCCCCGAATGACACTACTAACTATCTAGCACAATGCCAGTCATAACATAACATAATCACTATGCACAGTCAAGCAATGACAATAAAGAATGGAGAGATAAGGAAACTTAGACTTAAGAGTAGGAAGTCTAACCTCAAAAGCTGAAAAGATGAGGGTAGCGGGACCTCATATCGGCCTTGGCCACCCACGTAGCACCTCAACAAGATGATTCCTCCACAATACCTTCACTATGGCAATCTCCTTGTTCCTCAGCCGCTTGACCTGTCTGTTTAAGATCTCAACAGGTATCTCCTTGTAGGACAAGTCTTCATCGACCCCCAAACCTTCCACAGGTAGAATCGATGCTGGATCACCTAGGCACTTCTTTAACATGGATACATGAAAGACTGGATGGACAGAAGCTAGCTCCGCAGGCAATGCCAACTCATAGGCCACCTCACCCACACGCTGTAGGATCTGGTATGTCCCAATATACCTCAGACTCAACTTCCCTTCCTGCCAAACCTCATCACCCCCTTCATAGGTGATATGTTCAGATAGACCTGGTCACCAGCATCAAACTCTAAGGGCCGTTTTCTATTATCTGCATATGACTTCTGCCGACTGTAAGCAGTAGCCAACCTGTCCCTAATCACCCTGACCTTCTCTAAGGCCTCATGAATGATCTCTGGACCCAAAATAGATGACTCTCCAACCTCGAACCACCCAACTGGAGATCTACACCTCCT
Source organism: Solanum sitiens (assembly GCA_016801875.1). Taxonomy (NCBI): domain Eukaryota; kingdom Viridiplantae; phylum Streptophyta; class Magnoliopsida; order Solanales; family Solanaceae; genus Solanum; species Solanum sitiens. Next base: position 628,404 of record JABWTJ010000486.1, on the reverse strand, counting down.
ACCATACAGTGCCTCAAACGGTGCCATCCCAATGCTGGAGTGATAGCTATTATTATACGAGAACTCTATGAAACGCAGATGGTCATCCCAGCTACCTCTAAAGTCAATCACACACGCTCTCAACATGTCCTCCAATGTCTGAATGGTGCACTCTGCCTGCCCATCAGTCTGAGGATGAAAGGCAGTACTAAGCTTTACCTGCGTGCCTAAGCTCTTCTGGAAAGATCTCCAGAAATGTGAAGTAAACTGAGCTCCTCTATCTGAAATGATAGACAAAGGAATCCCATGCCATCTCACAATCTCATCAATGTAGAGTCTCGCATAATCCTCGGCTCTGTAAGTAGACTTCACAGGGATAAAGTGGGCAGACTTACTCATCCTGTCCACAATAACCCATATGGAGTCATGCTGTCTCCTAGTCCTCGGAAGACCAACCACGAAGTCCATATTAATGGCCTCCCACTTCTAAGTCGGAACCTCAATAATCTGAGTAAGACCGCCAGGCTTAAGATGTTCTGCCTTAACCTGCTTACAATTAGGACACTTGGCCACATATTCGGCAATGTCCTTCTTTATGCCATCCCACCAATAAATCTGCTTAAGATCATGATACATCTTGGTAGAACTTGGATGTATGGAATATCTAGAACCATGGGCCTCTGCCACAATCCTGGTCCGCAAATCATCCACATTTGGTACACACAGCCTGTCCTGATACCTAATATGCCGTCACCTCCCAAAGCAAAAGACTCATTCATCTTTATCAACACTGAGTCCTTCAGCTCCATCAACACAGGATCGAGATGCTGACCCTGCTTAACTTCAACTACCAAGGATGATTCAGAACTAGGATGAACTGAAACGCCCCCACTAGTAGAGTCAACCAATCGCACACCCAGTCTGGTCAGTCTGTGTACATCTTTCACCAACTCCTTTTTCTCATCCTCAACATGGGCTGTACTTCCCATGCTCATCCTGCTCAAAGCATCAGCTACAACATTAGCCTTCTCCTCTTCATCAATACTCATAGCAGGCTTTAGAACCTACCATGCAACCTTTATGCGAACAACCACTCTTATCAAACGTCTTTCATTCATGCTGGGAATTCCTAACACTGCCCCTTCTTGGGAAGGCCAGATCTTGAGTCTGGCGCCTTAGACCACTTGGCCATCCTAATTCTTGTGTGTATTCTTCTACGCACGCACACAAGAAGGAAGTTAGATACTTAGAATGACACAAAGTGTCAAAGCTCTAGATAGCACGATATAGAGTAGACAAAGGGAAATTTTCCTACGCATCATGCAGTCTCTAATTCAGGATAGTGGTGCACTTCACTACCATGACTTAGAAACTACTCAATGTGGTTGATGTGAACTTATTATACTCGAAATTTAACCTAACACTCTGATACCAACTTTGTCACGACCGGAGTTTAGACCCCAGACAAGACCGGCGTCGTTGACCTCTCAGAGGTCGCAGACAAGCCTACATACGTCATCGTTACTTCATCTAGGTTAATTTTAGCGGAAAATTTGAATTTTTTTGTTTCTTATCATACATAAAGGTCATTCTACTTACATTCATAATGTTCACAATCAACCATCTAACATTAAGATAATCAACTGAAAGAAATAGTTCAATACTGCATTAAATGTATAATTGCCAAAATGGCACCAATACAATATCTGAAATAAAAACGAAAAGAAACACTAGTGGAAGATACTGCACTAGCTAAAGCCTACATCTAAGATAGATAGTAACGGTAGACATCCTCGAAAGCATGAGGGCCTACCAAGTCCGGATGTAGCTCCACGTCCGGATAGCTGCAACGTCAACCTGTAAGCTCTAGCGTCCACATGTGCGTGCACCTAAAAATATAGAGTTGTATGGAATTAGTACACACTTGTACTAAGTATGGGTATATGCAAGCACACACCAAGGACATGCATGAGTAAGAATAGCTCTTTCCTAACAACATGATTATGAAAAGTCAAGTCAGTGGACATGCCAAATTGGGATTAGGAAAGTTAGTGAGCTTTCCAAATTTGGATTAGGAAAGTTAGTGATCTTTCCAAATTTGGATTAGGAAAGTTAGTGAGCTTTGTCATGCCATGAGAGTAACATGCATCATCATACTTATCATATTGCACACAACACATAACATTTTACACATAGCACATATCATATTGCATATAGCACATAACATCTTTCATATCATTCATTCATATGCCATGAGACCTTGGAATCATGGACTTAACATTAAGACTTCCCAAAATGAGGGCTCAACATATGGGACCTCAACTAGGGAGCCTTCTTTAACAAACACAGAGTCTGCTTCATTCGTTCATACGTACTTTATTTCATTCATTCATAAGCTAGTGTAAACACAAGCTCTACCTAGGATGTAGTTTAAGACTGTCATCGGGTTTGCTATGCAATGATCAAGAATAACCTAGTGTCATTACTTGAGTCTAACTCACCTCTTAATTATCTTATCCTAACACCTTTGGTATCGTTCATTTCATTATATGCATCATTTGAGGCGGGCCTCATTCATTCATTGGGAACTTTAACTTTAACCGACATAGATCATGTGAGCATCATGAAATCCAGTGTCACCCCCACACCAAAAAGAGGTGGAATCACCGGCCAAAGTGAACCTCCGCCCTTCCCGAAAGAAGGCATCACCGCTCATAGCTAGTCTATCGGTGCTCAGTATAAAGTTCCATTTCATTCAACTCATACGTCATGGAAGCTGGCTTCTAGTATGAGGATATCATAGCTCAATAGATGATTTCTCATCTCATCAATAGTATTAAGTATACATTATTCTCAATACTTTCATTAGAGTGTTCATAGAGACTGGTCTCTTCATTAACTTTACACTCTCGTAGGTGAGTACGTTTTGGTAGCATTTACTTAGGCTCTTTTGAGAATGCTCTCATCTTTCACATTAGCCTCTTATCATGTTGTCACCACATTCATTAACATTAGCACATTTGATCTTCATAATTACTCTCCCCTTTTTACGTGAATGTTTATTTCATCATATGCCAATGCACTTGGCCATTTGTGTGTTTCACACTCTTACTTAACCCTTCTAGGGTTTCATCATTTCATTACATAATATTCATTTTATCGTATGCCAATGCACTTGGCCATTTAGTGTGTTTTACACTCGTACTTAACCCTTCTAGGGTTACATCATTTCATTACATACATCTTAGGTTAACTTATTTTCAAACGTATGCTAGAATTATGGGTCTATACATATAAGCCATGAGGCTTCATTCATAGTTCGTTTAAGTGATTCATATCTTCTTAAGATTATGTGGTACAAGACTTATGCATCTTGTATGTATACCAAGATCTCGATTTCGATCTAAGTAGGAAGCATTATTCTTGAATATTTAATTCACGTATGACTTATGTATTAATACGAAATTTGGGCAAGGGAACCCGGTGTCGAATCCCTTGGACAACACTTTACATTTTTCTTTTTATTTAATTTCGGTCCACATGACATTGGGACCCTAGATCGAGCCCCAACATCAACATTTCCTTTTTATTTATTCCCCTTGAAATTCTCTTCCTTGGCCTAGGGGTTGTGGGATCGAACCCCCACATCCCTTGTTTTTTATTTAAATTCCGTTTCCCTGACTTATTCGCGTTGACCATGAGGTTGTGGGATCGAACCCCCACAACCTCTCTTTATTTTTCTTTTAGTTCTCCTTTACTGCCTAGAGGTCGTGGGTTCGATTCCCACGCCTCACATTTCTTTTCTTTTCTTTTCATTTTCTTTTAATTCTCCTTTACTGCCTAGAGTCGTGGGTTCGATTCCCACGACTCACATTTCTTTTCTTTTCATTTTTCCTTAAGCTTGACCAAGAGGTTGTGGGTTCAAATCCCACTCCTCTCATTTCTTATTTTCATACATTATTTTCCAGCCAAGACCATGGTTCGAATCCCCTTCACCACATTTCTTTTTACTTCTTTATTTTCATGGTTTTAACATAGTGAGGTCACAGGTTCAATACTCCATGACCTCACTTGTTTTAATTCATTTTTCACAACATTTTGAACCCTCTTAACTTGACCAAAATTCACCACTTGAAGCTGGATTTTTTTTTTGAAAATTTTAGCATACTTTCATCAACATTTACACGTAAATTCATAGGGTAATTCGTAGATCATTTAATACTTTCTTAGGTGCATTTTCCATGGATTCGTTTAGCCAAGAGATTATCACACAAATCAGCCACATTTCAACTCATATGAACATCACGATTTACATAAACATTTGTACATGAAATACAACCACAACATCACACTTTATAGCCTTAACCCGAGGCACATAGTTACGGTTCACATTGCACACACGTACACATAGTTTTGGAAAAACATCAACATAAGTCACATAATTCTGAGCATAAATATAAACACATAATCATCACGAAAACACGTTTCATCTCTAGTTTTCTACCAGCAAACATAACCAACCTATGATTCAATGGGAGCTAGTGACAGGGACATGCAACGGGGAACAACCCTAGTTTTCGGAATAGATTCGTCTGAACCTTAAGGGGTCTCTTGGGAAAGGGACCAAGAGAGAAGAGAACCCATACCTTTTTTTACGTTCAAACCTCGACTTGATGCCCAAAAACTTCTCCAAACACACGTCCAACATCGAAAATTCAACACCCCACTCAACGGAAAACCTTCTCTTTGCCTACGTGATTGATTAACGTTTGTTTTTCTTATATTTTCGTGTGAGTTCTTCAAGTTTGAAGAACCTTGGTAAATTTTCTGTTCTTGAATGTTATTTGGCAGAGAGAACACATGAGAAATAAGAGAGAATGGTCGTGGATGTTGAGGAGATAAACGTGAGAGAGTGAGAGTTTTATTAGGCTTAGGAGTCTAGTTTAGGACTTATTCAAATAAGATTTTTATTAAATATTAAAAATCTGATTTACCTTTTATTTTAAATCAGCTAATAAATAATAAATATAAACTAATAACATTAATTTACCAACTTAAATTAAAAACAAATTTAATTCATTGCTTCCACCTAGGTTCGAACCCGGGTGGAGCAAGACTTCACTCTTAGAACCCATTTTCGGCCCTCTCTCCCCAAAATGCCCCTCAACCTTATTAATTAAATAATTAATTATATATTTAGGGTAACTATGATACTACCCTTAGCCTGGAAAAAGACCATTTTACCCCTAGACCCTCCAAACCTAAGATTTTCCCTTTTTAAGTCCGGTAAAGAGTTATTTGAGTAAATCTTCGTATTCGAGAGCCCTACATGGCTGGACCCAACCTTTACTAGCTCAAATAACTCCCCAAGTTAGTTGGCTTGGCTGTAGCAAAGGTTCCGAGGTCTGGTTCTACGCGCATCAATTCGTGTGAACCCGGTCTAATCGTAGGCATTCTAGACACTTTAAGCATTACTTATCATATCCATTTTTAGGGTTGTTACACCCCAAACCTAAATGAACCCTCAACCCTAACCCTAACCATATCCCTAAAACGAACACACTAACCCTAAACCTATCCTTAACTCTAACCCTAAACCTAAAGACTGAAATAGTAAAACCCTATCATTAACACTAAATCACAGATATTACAACTCATATCCTTAACCCTAAAAGCTAAAAAAACCTAAACCCTAACCCCAACCCTAACCCTAACATTAACCCTAACCCAAATCCTAACCCCACCATAAAACCTAAACCCCAAACCCAAAATACCAAAACCCAAACATTAAACACTAAACCATTGATATTAAACCTCAAATCATAAACCCTACCCAAAACCCCAAAACCTAAAAAAAAAACCAAAACTCTAACCCTAACCTTAACCCTAAACCTAACCCTAAACCCTAAACCTAAAACTCTAAGCCCAAAATACCATCACTTCCCTATTTCCCAATTTTCTCTCTCTCTAATTTCTCTCTGTAATGCATGCTCTCTAAGGAACTGACTAACATCTGACTCTAACGGCTAGTTCAACCGGATGGAGAAGGCGCGTGAGCCGTCGGAGGCCTCCTGTAGACCGCCGGACCAGCGCCAATAGGGGCGCTTGAAGAAGACGATCACAATGAACCAAGAACCACCCTATAATTCATCTCACAACTCTAGGAATTTGCCATTGAATAAAGTGATGAACAGTGCGAGTTCCAAGAGTGAAATGGCAGGGAATCGCAAAATTATCTCCCCTGATTCCATTAGGTTAAATCAAGAAGATAGGTATATTGGGAATGTTTCTACTAATCAATGGCAACAACATACTTCAATATCAGGCAATTTGACCGTGCCAATTGAGAGAATGGAAGTGGCAATTTCTGGCGAAGTCGTGAATAAGTCACGAGAAACTCGATGTCAAAATTGACCAACTTCCCAATTGTTTCGAGGTGATTTACCTATTGGGGTTTATTCCCCTGGTGAAGACGTACAACCCACAACAATTTCAACCTCAAAGGACGGCCAGGTCGCCGACGACATGAATTCCGGTGACCCAAATGTTATTCGAGCGAAAGCTGCTAATAGGGACGATAATGAAGTAGATTTTACTGCTCAAGATGTTCATCTCACCAACATATCCAATCAATTACTTCAAGACTACAATCCAATTGGAAATTCTGGGCAATACAACTCGAAAATGCAACACAGGGTGAGATAGAAAAAGGCAAAGCTCGGGATGCTGTTCTAGACTCGAAACTTCAACAAACCAATGCAGGAACTCAACCAAGAGAAGTAATAGATATAGACAGCTCTTCACACTTCTCTTCTGGAGTGAATCCAATCGACAGTACAACACTCAAGGAGAATCAATCGAAGACAGGTATGAAGGCTGGCTACACTAATCCAAATGAGGGTGTTAACATACATGGACAACAACAAAACTACACTGAGCAGATGGGGAAGGAACAACACTCAGGTAAGTATCCTCAACTCAATTCTTTACAAAATCAAAATTATAACTATGAAAGTGTTGGCCATGTGCATGAAAATGACATGGGAAATTTAGCTGATGAATCTGGTGATCTAGTACAGAAGGGCATAGTCAATAAGGTTGGGAATCAAATTGAGCAAAATCAAAGGAAAAGGGATGGTAATCTGGGACAAACACAAATAAAGTAATATGGGGGAGAGCAATCATCAAAACAAATACCATAGAGATTTTCCTAAAATCTCTAGCAATTTTGATAAACAAACTCCTCCACCACGAAATAACCCCCAACCTGCTCCTAACCAAAAAATGCCTGATCATAACAATACTAAAGGCCACCAAAACAGTCAACAAGATAAAATACCTGAGCGTGCTCCCTACACTGTGGTTCAGACCTTGGCAGCAAGGTTGAGACATATTCATGCAGCCCAAAATTCCACTATTGTTCTAAAAATTACCCCCAGGCAGACTACCAAACAAGGATAGCCAGCAGTTATATTGGATATGCATGATTATATACATACATTAACGATTGACTCTATATATACTCTGGTGGGGAAATTTAGTACAACTATGCCTAAGATGGAACTCATCAGGAAGAGCTTCATTCAACAAACCCAACTAAATGGGGGGGGGGGGGGTTTAATATAGCTCACTATAACTCTAGGCATGTGTTTATTGATCTACAAAATAAGCTAGACTAAAACACTGTTTGGACTCATAAAAGGATGACTATTGAGGTCAAGCTCATGAGAATACAAGCTTGGACACCATTCTTTACTCCGGAAGAGGAAACACCCATTGTCCCAATTTGGATTCTCTTACCAGGACTACCCTAGAATTGCTTCAAAAAATGTTTCCTTATTCCCCTCTTGGAAACTGTAGGCAAGGTGTTATATTTGGACACTGCCTCCATTAAAAGATCTAGAGCTGGTATGGCCAAGGTTAAAATGCAAATTGACTTGACTAAACCTAGGCCAAGGCATGTGTGGGTTGGTTTAGATAATGATGATGACACTATAGGTATTTGGCAACCTATGGAGTATGAAAATATTCCACCATACTGTGAGTACTGCAGACACCAGGGACATGGTATAGAGGAGTGCAAATCAAAGATGAGGGATGATGATTACAAACAAAGAAAGGAAAAGGAAAATGAGAAAAAAGACAAAAACATGGAACAACAAAATCACAAAAGGAAGGAGAATTTTCAAGAACAGATCATGGAGAATGAAGAGAAAAAATAGCAAAACGATAATGATAAGGGGAAACCGAAACAAACAGAGCAGCAAGTGGAGGAGGAATGGCACACACAAAGAAAGAAGAATACCAAACCACAGGAAGAAAAAACCACCAAGACAGCATGGAAACCAGTTCATGCACCAAACAAGCCAACAAGTGACAACTTCAGGAACCAGCTCAGTAAACAGGTATCCCCAATAATATACATCATAATTCTTTCACTAACTTGTCTATGCAGGAAAATAATGAAGCAGACCAAGAGGAGCCGCAAGACAGGAACAAGACAGACTCACAGGGAAACATAAATACAAGTACCACTATTACTAGACCATCTGATCAAAATCCAACCTTCAAAGGTGCAGGTATCATAGCTATGCAACCTAACTCTTTTAATGTGTTGAATGAGAATGGTGAAGTTGTTGGTATGGATGGGGGGTGTCAGGAGAAACCTACTAACTTGCAGGAAGTGGTTACCAAATGAGGGAGTTTGCCTCATGTTCTGCATGAGGGGTTGTACACTTACCATAGTCCAGACTTTAGAGCCTTTGACAATCCTAGGAACAAGCAACAATTAGGTGAACAACAACAGACTCAACAACAGGTTCAGAAAGGCAATAGCAGGCAACAAAATTCTAGAAAAAATAAGGAAAAATAGCAGAATAGAAAAAAGGAAAATGAGAAAAATGACAAAGTTAACAAGACAAAAGATAAGGGGAAGCAGATTGATAATTGTACTCCTGAAAGCACTCCCAAGAGCAAAAATAAGCCCAGCAAACAAAAAAGGGATGCTGCTAAAAGGAGACAGAGTAAGCAACAAGGCTGTGAAAGTGAGTAGGAACAGGGAAGGAGGGAGGAACCATGCAACAAGTTTTTTATGGTCAATGACAACCAAGGGCTGGATATCCTTCCTTTACATGCTTAGTACATGACCCCACCAATATCTGAACCACCTGATAAAAGACAACAGTTTTGTCAGGTCAATACAGCACCTCTGATAGATGAGTATGCTGTGGATAATTTTAAAGATGAGCTGGATAGGTACAACCATTCTCTAGATGATCCGGATGAGGATGATGAGACTAGTGAGGATCTTATTAAAGCTTTTAGTCCATCTAATGATCAGGCTTCAGAGGATGAGATTCAACAGGTAACACAAAATCAATGCTTATCTCCAAGAGGGTCCAACATGACAAATTCCATTTCAAAAATCAAGATGTCAACACTGTCACTTCTGGCAGACCAAATACAAGATTATTTTCCTCTAGATCTTCCCAATGATTAGTACAATCATATGAAATGTGAGAGGGATCATCTATCAAGGGGTGTTGGAGAGACTCAAAATGCTCAGGAAACTTCACCACTTATCAATTATCACTATTTTGGAACCATTCTCAGATAGTGTACATGTTCAAATTTTAAAGTCCAGTTAAACATGGAGAATGCAACTAGTAACTGTAATGGTAAAATTTGGGTTTTTTGGAGCAGTGATATTGACTGTAATATTCTTGATGAAGATGAACAACAAATCACTTGTGAAATGAAACACAATGAGTTACAGTGTTAATTCACTACTACTTTTGTCTATGCAAAATGCAAAGATCATCTCAGGAGACCTCTATGGGATAAGATGTTACAAGAAGCCACTGTGGATACCAAACCTTGGTGCACTATAGGAGATTTGAATGTCATAACTGCAGTGGAAGAAAAGCTGGGAGGGATTCCTTACAATATGAGGAAAAGCATGGATTTTATAGCTGTCATTGAAGCATGTGGCCTTGTGGACATTGGCATCAGTGGTCACAAATTCACATAGTCCAACAAGAGGGGTATTAATCACAGAATCTTGAAGAGACTTGACAGGGCCCTGGTAAATGATTCATTGCGGGAAAAGATGCCTCATACCACTATAACTCACTTGTCAGCTACTGGGTCTGATCATTGTCCTCTTCTTATGAAAATGGTTTCCAAAGAAACTGATCACATAAGGTATTTCAAATTCCTCAATTGTTGGGTAGACAACCCTCTATTCATGGAAACTGTGAAAACCTGTTGGGATAGGGAGATGGATGGTATTGGTACGTGGAGATTTCATCAGAAAATGAGAAGGATGTCCAGCACTGTTAGTGCCTGGTCAAAGAAAGAATTTGGTGATATTTTTCAGAATGTTAGGATGTACGAGGAACAGGTTCACAAGGCAGAAGAAAACTACATCCTTAACCAAAGTGATTCAAACAGAAGTGCCTTACATGAGATCAATGCCCAGTACATGAACTTCCTCAAGCTGGAAGACACTATTTTGAAACAGAAAACCCAACTCCAATGGTTTAAGGAAGGTGACACAAATTCTAAGAAGAGGAAGAAGAAGGAAGTTATTTGTGCACAAAATTATCAGTGAAGATGGGGAATGGATACAAGGTGAGGATAATATTGCTCAGACATCTTGTGATCATTTCAAAGAGATTTTTGCAGGTGAGGAAAATATTATTAATGAGAACAATTTGTAATGCCTTCCAAGGATGATCAGTCATGAGCAAACTACACTAGTCATCAGTGTTCCCAGTATGGATGAACTTAAAAGTGTGATCTTCTCTATGAATCCTAACTCTGCAGCTGGCCCTGATGGTATGAATGGTCAATTCTTTCAGAAGTACTGGCACATTATCAAAAATGATTTAATGGGAGTTGTTCAGGCTTTCTTTAGTGGAAAAATGATTCCTAAGTACTTCTCCAATTCTTGTATTGTCCTTCTGTCTAAAGTGAGTAATCCTAACAAACTAACTGAGTTTAGGCCTATAAGTCTGAGCAACTTCACTAGCAAGATCATATCTAAGCTAGTGAGCAAAAGACTATGTCCTATCCTCCCTTCTTTAATTTCTCCCAATCAATCCGGGTTTGTTAAAGGTAGAGGTATTTCTGAGAACATCATGTTAGCTCAGAAAATCATTCGCCAAATCAAGAAACCCAACACTGGGAGCAATGTGATCATAAAGTTAGACATGGCAAAAGCTTATGACAGGGTCTCATGGTCATACATATGTCTGGTTCTAAGGAAAATGGGATTTGCTGAAGTTTTAATTGACATGGTGTGGAGAATTATGGCCAACAATTGATACTCAAGCATTGTCAATGGTAAGAGGTATGGTTTCTTTCACTCAACTAGAGGACTCAAGCAAGGTGACCCCCTCTCCCCTGCCCTATTTATTTTAGGTGCAGAAGTACTATCAAGGTCACTCAACAGGTTACATACTCACCCTGATTACCATGGTTTTTTCATGGAAATGAGGGGGCCTCAAGTGAACCACCTGAGCTTTGCTGATGATATAATACTTTTCACCTCTAGAAGATCCAAAACTTTGAAGCTGCTAATGAAAACTTTAAAGGAGTATGAAGATACTTCCGGTAAGCTCATCAATGAAGACAAAAGCCATTTTATGCTACACTCTAATGCTTTCAATAGCAAAAGAGATAGAATTAAAAGGCTCACAGGTTTTAAAGCAAAAAAATGTCTCTCTTACTTACCCAGGCTGCCCTTTATTTGTTGGTAGGCCTAGGAATATTTATTTCTCTGACCTTGTTAACAAAGTTGTATGCAGGATTACAGGTTGGCAAACCAAACAACTCAGCTATGGTGGCAAAGTTGTCCTTACAAAACATGTGTTACAGGCCCTTCCTATTCATTTACTGTCGGCAGTAACTCCTCCATCCACTGTACTTAAGTAGATTCAAATGCTCATAGCTGATTTTTTCTGGGGATGGAAAAGTGATAGGAAGAGGTATCATTGGGCATCATGGAAATATCTAAGCTTCCATATGATGAAGGGGGTGGGGGGTGGGGGGGTGGGGAATGAGAAACTTAAAGGATGTCTGCATGGCTTTCCAATTCAAGCAGTGGTGGATTCTTAGAACCAAACAAACTCTTTTAAGGGATTTCTTAAGAGCAAAATATTGCAAAAGATCCAACCCTCTAAGCAAAAAATGGGACACTGGAGAGTCATTGACTTGGAAATACATGCTGATGAACAGACACCAAGTTGAGCAACATATCCAATGGAAATTCAAGCTGGAAATTGTTCCTTTTGGTGGGATAAAGCAATGGACCATTAGCACAATTCTCCACCAATAGTAACAGATTAAACAATTCCACTGTGGCTGTATTTTGAGAAGAAGGAGAGTGGAACTGGAGCAAGTTGATAAAGCAGGCACCAGCTAGTCGATTCTCCAACATCATTGCAACAAAGATCTCTCCTCAACACCACCTTCCTGACCAAGCAGTGTGGAAACTCAACACTCATGATGGCTTTAGTTGCTCTTCAGCATGGGAGGATATCAGGGAACAAAGAACCAAAAATCATTTTAATTCACTTTTATGGCATAAGAACATTCCATTTATATCTTCTTTTTATTATGGAGAACCCTAAGGGGTAAACTCCCTACAAATGAAAAATTGGCTAACTCTCATCACACTGTTTTTGTTGTTTTGACAGAGCAGGAATGGATAGCATAGAGAACATCTTCAACTCAGGACAATTTGCAGCCAAGGTGTGGAGCAGCTTTGCAGACACTGCAGGAATAAAGCTAGACCACTCTTCACTGCAAGAACTGATCCGACAATGGTGGACAACCAAGTCAAAAAATACAGCCCAGAAACTGCTTTTGCAAGCCACGCCTATATTCGTCTGTTGGAACTTATGGAAGAATAGGTGTGCCTGCAAATATGGTGGTAAAACAACCAACATCAGCAGAGTGAAATATGCAGTACACAAGGACAACTACAAAATGCTGACCACTAGTTTTCCTCAAGTCAAATGGCCTGCCAAGTGGACACATTTAATTCAAAGGGGTGAAAGGTGTGATCACGACACCAAGGTGAACATGGTAACATGGATAAAACCCCCAAACCAGTGGATCAAGATAAATACTGATGGTAGTGCACTCACTAACCCTAGTAAACTTGGAGCTGGAGGTATTCTAAGGGACAAATATGGCAAGCTCTTGATGTCCTTCACAACACCACTTGGAGAAGGAACAAACAACAAAGCTGAAATTGAAGCAGCCATTTTTGGTTTAACCTGGGCACTGGAACTTGGTTACAGGAATATAGTGCTGGAACTTGATTCTCAGCTAGTTGTGAATTGGATCCTACAGAAAGCAGCCCCTCGATGGAGCATCATAACACAATTCAGAAGACTACAAAATCTCATCACTCAGACCCAAAACTTCAAATGCATACATGTATTTAGAGGACCAAATTGGGTTGCTGATGCACTCTCCAAACACAACCACAAGACAACCACTCCTCAGGTATATTTCAACAGCCAGCAACTGCCTAAGGAAGTAAAGGCCTATTATCATCTTGACTTATTGGAAATGCCTAAATTTAGGAGGAAGAAGACTAAGAAAATTAAAGAACCTCCTTGATCATTATGTTACCTTTTCAACTTAGCTATAATTCAAAATTATAGCTTCTTTGAATGGGTTAGGATAGTTTTATAGTTTTTTGAAAATGTAAAGGGAGAGTCTCCCTTGTTTATGCTTTCTAGATACTATGTATGGAGAGGAGTCCTCTTTTCTAGGTACTTAGTATTTTGGTTTCATCTTTTTTGTAAGGGGAGGAGTTGACTTCCTCTTTTGGAAAGTTGACTCTAAACCACCATAGGTCGGAGGTTAGGTTTATGTCCCCCTCGTATTTTGTTTTTATTATTAATGTTAAGGCTTGGGGGTGTTGCTCAGCCCTTACCCATCCAAGGGTAATTAAATGTAAAAAAAGCCCAAAATACCAAAACCCAAATATTAAATACTAAACTATAGATTTCAAGAATCAAATGGTAAACCCTGAATCATAAAACCTAAAAACACTAACACCTACACCCTAACCCTAAACCATAAATCCAAAACCCGAAGTCCAAAAAATAAACCTTAGTCAAAAATACGAAAACCCAAATTTTAAACAGTAAACCATAGATTTTAAACCTCAAGTCCTAATCCACAAACCCTAAACCCTAAAAAAACCTAAACCTTAACCCTAACCCTAACCCTAACCCTAACCCTAAATTTGAATAATAAAATTTGGTTGCTTTGGACTTGTGATGTAAAATGTAAGGTGGTGGAAGTGAATGAACAACACATTACATGTGAAATCAACCATGTGGACTGTACTGAAATGTTTCTTATCACATATGTGTATGCTAAATGTAAAGACCATTTAAGAAGACCCTTATGGGATAGTTTGTTGCAATATTTTGATACACATTTGCCTTGGTGTGTGATTGGTGATTTTAATGTTATATCATCTACTAATGAAAAATTAGGTGGTTGGATTATAATATGAACAAAAGTTTTGAATTCATTAGTGTTACTGAAGCTTGTGGATTGGTGGACATAGATACAATGGACAACCTTATACTTGGTGTAATCAAAGGGATGAAGGAGCTAGAATTTGGAAAAGATTAGATAGGGCATTGGTAAATGAAAAGTGGTTAGATAAAATGCCCCAAACTAATATCATTCATCTACCTTTAGTTGGGTCAGATCATTGTCCTCTACTACTAGAAATGAGTATTAGATTAGAACATGTAACTAAATACTTTAAATTCCTTAACTATTGGATGAAAATTCATGTCTTTTAGCTACTGTGGAAAGTTGATGGAAAGAAAAGTTTCAGGTAACCCTATGTGGATTCTACATACTAAAATGAAGAGATTGTCTACTACTTTAAGCATATTGTCAAGAAAAGAGTTTGGGGATATTTTTGAAAAAATAAAAGAATATGAGGAATTAGTTAAGAAAGCTGAAGAAAATCTGATTACTGCCAATACTGAGGATAATAGGGCTAAATTACATTACATTAATGCACAATATATAAGGTATTTAAAGATGGAATATTCATTGTTACAGCAAAAAAATCAGATTCATTGGCTAAAAGAAGGTGATGCAAATTCTAAATACTATCATGCTGTGTTGAGAGGAAAAAGGAGGAGAATGTTTATGCACTAAAGTTTAACAGATTCTGGAGATTGGGTACAGGGTTATGATGATATTGCCAGAAAAGTCTGTCATTATTATCAAAATATCATCACTGGTAATAATAATAGAATCAATGAGGATATTTTACAATACATTCAAAATATTGTTACTCATGAACAAAATTTAATCTTGGAAAGTATGCCTACCATCGAAGAATTAAGAAGAGTGGTATTAGAAATGAATCCTAATTCAGTACCGGGTTAGGATGGTAGAGGAGGTAAATTTTATTAGACTTGTTTTGATATAATTAAGGTTGATTTGCTTGCTACTGTTCAATCATTCTTTAGTGGTCAAGATATGCCTAAACACATGACTCTTTCTTATCTAATACTTCTTACCAAAATAGAACATCTTAATAAGCTTAAGGATTATAGACCTATTATACTTAGTAACTTCTCCAATAAAATCATTTCAAAAATAATGAGTATGAGGTTAGCTCCTATTCTTCCTAACCTTATTTCAGCTAATCAATCTTGTTTTGTAAGAGGGAGGAGCATTTATAAGAATATAATATTGGCTCAATAGATCATTCATGGTATTAAACAACCTACTTAAAGGGCAAATATAGTCATTAAACTAGATATGGTCAAAGCCTATGATAGATTATCTTGGGCTTATACTTGTTTGGTGTTAAGAAGGATGGGATTTGGGGAGATATTCATTGACAGAGTATGGAGAATCATGAGTAATAATTGGTACTCTATAGTCATCAATGGTAAAAGACATGGTTTTTTCCATTCCACTAGAGGTCTTAAGCAAGGTGATCGATTGTCTCCGACTTTATTTATATTAGGTGCTGAGGTTTTATCTAGGCAACTTAATCTCTTACATAAAAATGTTTTGTATAAGGGGTTCCATATGGAGGTTAAAGGACCACAAATTAATCATTTAAGTTTTGCGGGTGAAATTATCATTTTTACTTATACTATGAGAACTTCTTTGCAACTTATCATGAATACCATTTCTGCCTATGAAAAAGTTTCTGATTAGTTGCTAAATAAAGATAGAAGTTTTTTCATGGTTACTATACATACTGATGAGGATATTGTTGCAATTATTAAAGAGGAGACTGGTTTTTGTAAGAAGGATAGTCCTATTAAATACTTAGGATGCCCATTATATATAGGGAGACAAAGGATCATCTATTATTCAGAATTAGTGGATAAAGTGATTAAGATAATCAATGGTTGGAAATCTAAAATATTATGTTTTGGAGGTAAAATAACTTTAGTAAAAGATGTGTTACAATTGCCTATTCATACTATGGCTGCAATTTCTCTACCTAAGACTACATTGAAATACATTAAAAAAGTCATGGCTTATTTCTTTTGGGGGACTGAAAAGGAAAAGAAAAAATACCATTGGACATCATGGTAAACTCTAGGGTATCCTACAGATGAGGGGGTATTGGGATAAAGTTATTGGAAGATATTTGTATGTCTTTTCAATACAAACAATGGTGGGAATTTAGAACCAAACAATCCTTGTTTTTTTTTTTTTAAATAAAAATATTTTCAAAGATCTAATATAGTGGAAAAGAAATATGATAATGTGTTGTCACTGGTTTGGAGGTATCTTACTAGAAATAGAGAGGCTGTTATATCTCATATTAGTCGGAACATTCACTCAGGCACGTGTAGCTTTTGGTGGGATAATTGGCTTGGGGATGGACCTCTATCTAAGTACAGTGACAATATTTCAAGTTTGAACAATATTAAATTATCTTATTATTTAGAATCATGACATTGGAAGGAAAGGGAGGTTCGATTACATGCTCCTCTATTACTAATCCCTATCATTCTTGGTACCAATATTCAATACCAGGAAGGTCTGCCTGACTCAGCTAATTGGATACCTGCTGAAAATGGATAATTCTCTATAGCCACTGCCTGGAAATCATAAGAAACAAACATACAAAAGACCCTATAATAAAACTATTTGACATAAAAAGTTACCTTTCAAAATTTCTTTCTTTATTTGAATAGCTTTGAGGGGTAAATTACCTACTAATGAGAAACTTCTTTCTTTTGGAAAGGAAGTTGCTGATTGTTATTGTTGTCATAGACCAGGGATTGATGAAATCAATCACACTTTGGTGAATGGACAATTTGCTAACTATGTTTGGCAAAAACATGCAACACTGGTGGGCACACAACCCATCAGTAGCAATTTGCGGAGCTTGTTAATGCACCTGACAAGTCTTCGATATCAGAATGAGGTACAAAAAACTCTATTACAAGTTTTACCTAATATTATTTTCTGGCATTTGTGGAAAAACAGGTGTGCAGTGAAGTATGGAGGCAAAAAATCCAGTATACATAGATTTCAATATGCGATATTGAGAGACATCAGACAGGTGTTAATAGTCTCTTTTCCGAACATCCAATGGCCTCATACATGGGGAGGACTGATCAGTTTGATTGAGCAATGAAAGTAACAATATAAGGTCACAATGGTACAATGGGAAAAACCTGCAATAGGAATATATAAGCTTAACACTAATGGTAGTGCTATGCACAATCCAGGTAGAATAGGAGGAGGAGGCATTTTAAGAGATCATCAAGGTAAATTAGTTTATGCATATTCTATTCCTCTTGGTTTTGGTACTAATAACACTGCCGACAGTAAGGCAACATTGCAGGGTGTTAGTTTGTGTTAACAACATGGTTATAAACAAATTATTTTAAAGGTGGACTCGGAATTACTAAGCAAATGGATCAATAATGCAAGAAGTATTCCTTGGAGAAGTAGACAGGATGTCAATGCAATACAAAAGTTTTCCAGTAAACTCGACTTCTTCAAATGCAGCCATGTATATCGTGAAGCAAATGGAACAACAGATTTACTATCGAAGTGGAGTCATAACAAGATACCATACAACACTTCTACACTCAACATCAACTCGTTGGATTAATCAAAGGAAGCTACATTATGGGAAAGCTTGGAATGCAAAACTTTAGAAGAAAGAAGCTTGAAAGGATTAAAGAACCACCATGAAGGTCACAATGGTAGATCTAGCAGTAATACCTCATGTCAAAAATATATGTTCTTTCATAACTTATTCTAATTCATTGTATGTATAGATAGTTTTGAATATGGTTATGTTTTTACTTATTCAATTGTAAGGGGAGAGTCTCCCTTGTTTATGGTATTCTAGAATTTGGTTTTAGAATATATACATTTTGTAAGGGTAAATGGAATAACCTTAGTAGGTAGGTCCATCTGACCCATCATAGGTATGAAGGTAAGTTATAGCCCCCCTTATTGTACAAATTATTTATAGAAATGATAAGGCCTGGGGGTGTTGCCCAGCACCTCACCCACCACAAGGGTCGTTCCAATATTAAAAAAAGCCCAAAATACCAAAACCCAAACATTAAGCACTAAACCATAGATTTTAAACAAAAAATCCTAAACCACAAAACCTAAAACCTAATAAAAACCTTAAACCCTAACCCTAACTCTCTCCTTAACCCTAATCCTAAACCCTAAACCCTAAACCCAAAGCCCAAAATACCATAACCCTAACATTAAACACTAAACCATAGATTTTAAACAAAAAAATCCTAAACCCCAAAACCAAAAACCTAATAAAAACCTTAAACCCTAACCCTAACATGAACCCTAACCCTAGCCCTATCATTAACCCTAACCCTAAACCTAAAAAACAACCTAAACCCTAATCCTAACCCTATCATTAACCCTATCATAATCCTAAACCGCAAGCCCAAAATACCAAAACCCAAACATAAACACTAGACCATTGATATTAAACCTCAAATCCTAAACCCTAGCCCAAAAACTAAAAAACCCCAAAATCCTAACCCTAACCCTAACCTTAACCCTAATCCTAAGCCTAAACCATAAACCCAAAACCCTAAGGCCAAAATACAAAAACCCAAACATTAAATACTAAACCATAGATTTTAAACCTCAAATGCTAAACCTTCAACCATAAAACCTAAAAGAAAACTACACCCTAACCCTAATCCCAACCCTAACCCTAACCCTAAACCTTAAACCGTAAGTCCAAAAAAAAACCTAAGTCCAAACTACGAAAACCCAGAAATAAAACACTAAACCATAGATTTGAAACCTTAAATCCTAAACCACAAACCCTAAAACCTAAAAAAAAAACTAAACCCAAACCCTAACCCTAACAAAAACCCTAACCTTAACCTTAACCCTAACCCTAACCCTAAACCATTAACCCGAAACCCCCAGCCCAAAATACCAAAACCCAAACATTAAACACTTATCATGGATTTTAAACCAAAATTCCTAAACCCCAAAACCTAAAACCTAAAAAAACCATTAACCCTAACCCTAACCCTATCCATAACATGAACCCTATCCCTAACCCTATCCTTAACCCTAACCCTAAACCCAAATCCCAAAATACCAAAACCCTAACATTAAACACTAAACCATAGATATTACAACTCAAATCCTTAGCCCCAAACCCTAAAACCTAAAAAACAACCTAAACCCTAACCCTAATCCTAATATTAACCCTAATCATAACCCTTCCGGAAACAGAAAACCCCAAGCCCAAAATACCAAAACCCAAACACTAAACACTAAACCATTGATATGAAATCTCTAATGTTAAACCCTAAACGCAAAAACTTAAAAAAACCCAAAACCATAATCCTAACCCTAACCCTAACCTTAACCCTAACCCTAACCCTAAACCATAAACTTGAAACCCTAAGACCAAAATACCAAAACCCAAACATTAAGTACTAAACAATAGATTTTAAACCTCAAATGTTAAACCCTGAACCATAAAACCTAAAATAACCTACACATTAACCCTAATCCTAACCCTAACCCTAACCCTAAACCCTAAACACTAAACCCAGATTCCAAAAAAAACTCTAAGTCCAAAATACAAAATCCCAAACATTAAACACTAAACCATAGATTTTAAACCTCAAATCCTAACCCACAAACCCTAAACCTAACAACAAACCTAAACCCTAACCCTATCCCTAATCAAAACCGTAAAACTAATCTTAACCCTACCCTAACCCTAAACCATTTACCTGAAAACCCAAGCCCAAAATACAAAAACCCAAACATTAAACACTAATCAATAGATTTTAAACCAAAATCCTAAACGCCAAAACCTAAAACCAAATAAAACCCTAAACCCTAACCCTAACCATATCCATAACACGAATTCTAACCCTAACACTATCGTTAACCCTAACCCTAAACCCTAAACCCTAAACCTAAACCCCAAAATACCAAAACGCTAACATTAAAAACTAAACCATAGATATTACAACTCAAATCCTTAACCCCAAACCCTTAAACCTAAAAAACAACCTAAACCCTAACCATAACCATAACCCTAAAATTAACCCTAACCCTAACCCTACCCTAAACCCTAAACCTGAAGCCCAAAATACCAAAAATCAAACATTAAACACTAAACCTTTGATATTAAACCTCAAATCATCAACCCTAAACACAAAAACCTAAAAACACAAAAGCCTTAACCCTAACCCTAACCCTAACCTTAACCCTAACCCTAACCGTAAACCATAAACCTAAAACCCTAAGCCCAAAATACGAAAATCCAAACATTAAATACTAAACTATAAATTTTAGACCTCAAATGCTAAACCCTAAACCATAAAACCTAAAAACAACCTACACACTAACCCTAATCGTAACCCTAACCCTATACCCTAAACCAAAAAACCCAAAGGCCAAAGAAAAACCTTAGTCAAAAATATGAAAACCCAAACATTAAACAATATACCATTGATTTTAAGCCTCAAATTCTAAACCACAAACCCTAAAAAGTAAAAAAATCTAAGCCCTAACCCTAACCCTAACCCAAGCCCTAACCCTAACCTAAATCCTAACCCTAACCCTAAACCATTAACCCAAAACCTGAAGCCCAAAATATCATAACCCAAACATTAAACACTAAATCATAGATTTTAAACAAAAAACTCCTAAACCCCAAAACCTAAAACCTAATAAAAACCTTAAACCCTAACCCTAACACGAACCCTATCCTTAACCCTAACCGTAAACCCTAAACCCTAAACACAAAGCCCAAAATACAAAAACCCTAACATTAAACACTAAACCATAGATTTTAAATCAAAAATCCTAAACCCCAACACCTAAAACCTAATAAAAACCTTAAACCCTAACCCTAACACGAACCCTAAACCTAACCCTATCCTTAACCCTAACCCCAAACCCTAAAACATAAAAACAACCTAAACCCTAACCCTAACCCTAACATTAACCCTAACCCTAACCCTTCCATAAAATGTAAACGCCAAGACAAAATACTAAAACCCAAACAATAAACAATAAATCATTGATATTAAACCTCAAATCCTAAACCCTAAACTCAAAAACATAAAAAAAAAGCACAAAACCTTATCCCTTACCGTAACCTTAACGCTAACCCTAACCCTAAACCTAAAAAACAATCTAAACCCTAACCCTAACTCTAACATTAACCCTAACCCTAACCCTACCATAACCCTTAACAATAAGCCGAAAATACCAAAACTCAAACATAAACACTCAACCATTGATATTAAACCTCAAATCCTAAACCCTAAATCCCAAAACCTACAAAAAATCAAAACCCTAACCCTAACACTAAACTTAACCCTAATCCTAACCCGAAACCCTAAGCACAAAATACCAAAACCCAAACATTAATTACTAAACCATAGATTTTAAACCTCAAATGCTAAACCTTGAACCATAAAACCTAAAAGAAAACTACACCCTAACCCTAATACTAACCTTAACCTTAACCCTAAACACTTAACCCTAAGTCCATAAAAAACCTATGTCCAAAATACGAAAAGCCAAAAATTGAATACTAAACCATAGATTTTAAACCTCAAATCCTAACCACAAACCCTAAAACCTATAAAAACCTAAAACCTAACCCAAACCCAAACCAAAAACGTAACCTTAACCCTAACCCTAACCCTAAACCATTAACCCGAAACCTCCAGCCCAAAATACCAAAACCTAAACATTAAACACTAAACCATAGATTTTAAACAAAAAATCCCAAACCCCAAAACCTTAAACCTAAAAAAACTCTAAACCCTAACCCTAACCCTATCCATAAAACGAACAATATCCCAAACCCTATCCTTAACCCTAACTCTAAACCCAAAGTGCAATATATGAAAACCCTAACATTAAACACTAAACCATAGATATTACAACTCAAATCCTTAACCCCAAACCCTAAAACTTAAAAAACAACCTAAACCCTAACCCTAACCCTAACATTAACCCTAATCCTAACCTTACCGTAAACAAGAAACCCCAAGCCCAAAATACCAAAAGCCAAACACTGAACACTATACCATTGATAATAAATCTCAAATGCTAAACCCTAAACAAATCCAAAAATGTAACTCTAACCCTAACCCTAATCTTAACCCTAACCCTAACCTTTAACCCTAAACTCAAAATTCTAAGCCAAAAATACAAAAACCCAAACATTAAGTACTAAACCATAGATTTTAAACCTCAAATGTTAAACCCTGAACCATAAAACCATAAAAAACCTACACATTAACCCTAATCCTAACCCTAACCCTAACCCTAACCCTAAAACCTAAACCATAAACCCTAAACCCTAAGTCCAAAAAATAATTCCAAGTCCAAAATACGAAAACCCAAATATTAAACACTAAAACATATATTTTAAACCTCAAATCCTAAACCAAAAACCCTAGAACCTAAAAAAAAACTTAAATCCTAACCCTAACCCTAAGCCAAACCCTAACACTAACCTTAACCCTAACCCTTACACTAAACCATTAACCCAAAACCCCAACCCCAAAATACCAAAACCCAAACATTAAACACTAAACAATAGATTTTAATCCAAAAATCCTACACCCCAAAACCTAAAACCTAAAAAAAACCTAAACCCTAATTCTAACCATATCCGTAACACGAACAGTAACCTAACCCTAACCCTAAACCCTAAACCCTAAACCCAAAGCTCAAAATACTAAAACCCTAACATTAAACACTAAACCATAGATATTACAACTCAAATCATTAACCCCAAACCCTAAAACCTAAAAAATAACCTAAACCCTAACCCTAACTCTAACATTAACCCTAAACCTAACACTACCATAAACCATAAACCCCAAGCCCAAATTAAAAAGACCCAAACATTAAACACTAAATCATTTGTATTAAACCTCAAATCCTAAACCCTAAAGCCAAAAACCTAAAAATCCCCAAAACCTTATCCCAAACCCTAACCCTAACTTTAATCCAAACCCTAACTCTAAACCCAAAAAACAACCTAAACCCTAACCCTAACCCTAACATTAATCCTAACACTAACCCTACCATAATCCTAAACCCCAATCCCAAAATACTAAAACCCAAACATTAAATACTAAACCATAGATTTTAAACCTCAAATGATAAACCTTGAACCATAAAACCTAAAAAAAAGCTACACCCTAACCGTAATTTTAACCATAACCCTAAACCTAACCCCAAACCCTTAACCCTCAGTAGAAAAAAACTCTAAGTCCAAAATATGAAAACCCAGAAATTATACAGTAAACCATAGATTTTAAACCTCAAATCCAAAACCACAAACCCTAAAACCTAATAAAAACCTAAACCCTAACCCTAAACAAAACCCTAACCCTAACTTTAACCCTAACACTAACCCTAAACCATTAACTCAAAACCCCGAGCCCAAAATACAAAAACCCAAACATTAAATAGTAAACCATGCATTTTAAACCAAAAATCCTAAAATCCAAAACGTAAAACCTAAAAAAAACCTAAACCCTAACCCTAACCCTATTATTAATATGAACCCTATCCCTAAACCTATGGTTAACCCTTAGTCTAAACCCAAAGTCCAAAATACCAAAACCCTAATATTAAACACTAAACCATAGCTATTACAACTCAAATCCTTAACCCCAAACCCTAAAACGTAAAAAACAACCTAAACCCTAACCATAACCCTAACATTAACCCTTATCCTAACCCTACTTTAAACAATAAACCCCAAGCCCAAAATACTAAAACCCAAACACTAAACACTAAACAATTGATATTAAACCTTAAATGATAAACCCTAAATGCAAAACCTAAAAACCCCATAACTGTTACCCTAACCCTAACCCTAACCTTAACCCTAACCCTAATCCTAAACCATAAACCCGAAACCTAAGCCCGAAATACCAGAACCCAAATATTAAATACTAAACCATAGATTTTAAACCTCAAATATTAAAACCTTGACCATAAAACCTAAAAACACCTACACACTAACCCTAATACTAACTCTAACCCTAACTATAAACCGTAAACCCTATGTCCAAAACAAAACCCTAAGTCAAAAATACGAAAACCCAAACATTAAACACTAAACAATAGATTTTAAACCTCAATTCCAAAACCACAAACTCTAAAACCTAATAAAAATCCGAAACCCTAACCCTAACCCTAATACAAACCCTTACACTAACCTTAACCCTAATCCTAACCCTACACCATTAATTCGAAACACCAAGCCCAAAATACCAAAACCCAAATGTTGAACACTAAACAATAGATTTTAAACCAAAAATCCTAAACCCCAAAACCTGAATCCTAAAAAAACCCTAAACCCTAACCCTAACCATATCCCTGAAATGAACCCTAACCCTAACACTATCCTTAACCCTAACCCTAAACCCTAAACCCTAAACCAAAAGGCCAAAATACCAAAACCCTAACATTAAACACTAAACCATAGATACTATAACTCAAATCCTTAACCCCAAATCGTAAAACCTAAAAAACAGCTAAATCCTAACCCTAACCCTACCCTAACCCTAACATTAATCATAAACCTAACCCTACCATAAACCCTAAACCCCAAGCCCAAGATACAAAAAACAAAGCATTAACACTAAACTATTGATATTAAACCTCAAATACAAAACCCTAAACCCAAAAACCTAAAAAAACCCAAAAAACTAACCCTAACCCTAACCCTAACCTTAACCCAAAACCTAACCCCAAAGCATAAACTTGAATCACTAAGCCCAAAATACCAAAACCAAAACATTAAATACTAAACTATAGATTTTAAACCTCTAATGCTAAACCCTGAACCATAAAACCTAAAAAACAACTACACCCTAACCCTAATCCTAACCTTAACCCTAACCCTAATCCTAAACCCTAAACCCAAAACACAAAGTCCAAAAAAAAAAACCTTTGTCGAAAACACGAAAACCCAAACATTAAACAATAAACCTAGATTTTAAACATCAAATCCTAAACCACAAACCCGAAAACCTAAAAAAAACTAAACCCTAACCCTAACCCTAACCTTAACCCTAACCCTAACCCTAAACAATTAACCCAAAACCCCAAGACCAAAATACCAAATCCCAAACATTAAATATTAAACCATAGATTTTAAAACAACAATCCTAAACCCCAAAACCAAAATCCTAAAAACAACCCCAACCCCAAACCCTAACCCTAACCCTAACCCTAACCCTATCCTTAACCCTAACCGTAAACCCTAAACCATAAGACCAAAGGCCAAAATTCCAAAACCCTAACATTAAACACTAAACCATAGATATTCTAACTCAAATTCTCAAGGCCAAACCAAAAAACCTAAAAAACAAACTAAACCCTAACCCTAACCCTAACATTAACCCTAACCCTAACCCTTCCATAAACCCTAAACCCCAAGCCCAAAATACCAAAACCCAAATAGTAAACACTAAACCATTGATATTAAACTCAAATGCTAAACCCTTAACGCAAAAACCTAAAAGGTCCAAAACTGTAACCCTAACACTAACCCTATCATTAACCCTAACCCTATTCCTCACCAGAAACCCGAAACCCTAAGCCCAAAATACAAAAACCCAAACATTAAACACTAAACCATATATTTTAAACCTAAAATGCTAAACAATGAACCATGAAACCTACAAAAACCTACAAACTAACCCTAATCCTAACCCTAACCCTAACCCTAACCCTGAACCATTAACCTCAAACCCCAAGCCCAAAATATCAAAACCTAAAAATTAAACACTAAACAATAGATTTTAAACCAAAAATCCTAAACCCCAAAACCTAAAACCTTAAAAAATACTAAACCCTAACCCTAACCCTATCATTAACACAAACACTATCCCTAAACCTATCCTTAACACTTAGTCTAAATTCAAATCCCAAAATACCAAAACCCAAACTTTAAATACTAAACTATATATTTTAGACGTCAAATGATAAACCTTGAATCATAAAACCTAAAAAAAAACTACACCCTAACCCTAATCCTAACCCTAACCCTAAAACCTAAAACCTAAGTTAAAAAAACCTAAGTCCAAAATAAGAAAACCCAAAAATTAAATAGTAAACCATAGATTTTAAACCTCAAATCCTAAACCACAAACCCTAAAACCTAAAAAAAAAACATAAACCCTAACCCTAACCAAAATCCTAACCTTAACCCTAACCCTAACCCTAACCCTAAACCATTAACTCAAAACCCCCAACCCAAAATACCAAAACCCAAACATTAAACACTAAACCATAGATTTTAAAACAAAAATCCAAAAACCCAACACCTAAAACCTAAAAAAACCTAAACCCTAACACTTCCATAAACCCTAAACCCAAGCCCAAAATACCAAAACCCAAACACTAAACACTAAACAATTAATATTAAACTCAAATGCTA
Organism: Solanum sitiens; assembly: GCA_016801875.1. NCBI lineage: Eukaryota > Viridiplantae > Streptophyta > Magnoliopsida > Solanales > Solanaceae > Solanum > Solanum sitiens. The sequence goes on along the minus strand of JABWTJ010000486.1, from coordinate 601,433 downwards.
AACCCTTAACGCAAAAACCTAAAAGGCCCAAAACCGTAACCCTAACACTAACCCTATCATTAACCATAACCCTAATCCTAACCATAAACCCAAAACCCTAAGCCCAAAATACAAAAACGCAAATATTAAATACTAAACCATAGATTTCAAACCTCAAATGCTAAACAATGAACCATGAAACCTACAAAAACCTATAAACTAACCCTAATCCTAACCCTAACCCTAACCCTAACCCTAAACCATTAACCCCAAACCCCAAGCCCAATATATCAAAACCTAAAAATTAAACACTAAACAATAGATTTTAAACCAAAAATCCTAAACCTTAAAACCTAAAACCTAAAAAACACTAAACCCTAACCCTAACCCTATCATTAACACGAACACTATCCCTAAACCTATCCTTAACACTTAGTCTAAATTTGAAAGCCCAAAATACCAAAACCCAAACATTAAATACTAAACAATAGATTCTAGACGTCAAATGCTAAACCTTGAACCATAAAACATAAAAAAAACCTACACCCTAATTCTAACCCTAACCCTAACCCTAAACCCTAAAACCTAAGTAAAAAAAACCTAAGGCCAAAATACGGAAACCCAAAAATTAACAAGTAAACCATAGATTTTAAACCTCAAATCCTAAACCACAAACCCTAAAACCTAAAAAAAAAACATAAACCCTAACCCTAACCAAAACCTTAACCCTAAACCTAACCATAAACGATTAACTCAAAACCCCCAATCCAAAATACCAAAACCCAAATATTAAACACTAAGCCATAGATTTTAAAACAAAATCTTAAAACCCAACACCTAAAACCTAAAAAACCCCTAAACCCTACCCCTAACCCTATCATTAATACGAACCCTATCCCAAAACCTATCCTTAACCCTTAGTCTAAACCCAAAGCCCAAAATACCAAAACCCTAACATTAAACACTAAAACATAGATATTACAACTCAAATCCTTAACCCCAAACCCTAAAACCTAAAAAATAACCAAAACCCTAAAACTAAACACTATATCATTGATATTAAACTTCAAATGATAAGCCCTAAATGCATAACCCTAACCCTAACCTTAATCCTAACCTTAAACCATAAACTAGAAACCCGAAGCCCAAAAATACAAAAACACAAACATTAAATACTAAATCATAGATTTTAAACCTCAAACGTTAAACCCTTAACCATAAAACCTAAAAACAAAGTACACACTAACCCTAATCCTAACCCTAACCGTAATCCTAACCCTAAACCCTAAACCCGAAGTCCAAAAAAAACACCCTCAGTTAAAAATACGAAAACCCAAACATTAAACACTAAACCATAGATCTTAAACATCAATTCCTAAACCACAAACCCTAAAACCTAAAAAAAACTGAAACCCTATTCCTAACCCTAATCAAACCCTAACCCTAAGCCATTAACCCAAAACACCAAGCCCAAAATATGAAAATACAAATATTAAACACTAACAATAGATTTTAAACCAAAAATCTTAAACATCAAAACCCGAAACCTAAAAAACCCCTATACCCTAACCCTAACCATATCCCTAACACGAACCCTAACCCTAACCCTATCCTTAACCCTAACTCTAAACCCTAAACCCTAAAACCAAGCCCAAAATACCAAAACCCTAACATTAAACACTAAACCATAGATATTACAACTCAAATCCTTAACCCCAAACCCTAAAAACTAAAAAACAACCTAAACCCTAACCCTAACCCTAACATGAACCCTAGACCTAAAACTTCTATTAACCCTATAACCCAATCCCAAAATACAAAACCCCAAACATTAAACATTAAATCATTGATATTAAACCTCAAATCTTAAACCCTAAACCCAAAAACTTAAAAAAACCAAAACCTATTGTAGACCCCAAAACTGACTTAGGTTAACTAGAGACTAACATGTTTGTAATGGTGGTATAAATTCCTTAATAAGTCTATTATGTGGTTTTGAGGAAGTAGCTAAAGTTTTAGGTGCATTGGAAGTCAAACGTTAAGGGACGACTAAGACGTTCGACGACTAAGTCACCTAAGTGCCTCGTATGTGGTTCTATGTGTTTATGTGTGATTATTGAGGTTTTAATGTCCTAAAATGAGTTATTATAGCATATATAGGCAGTGTGTCAAGTTTCATGAAGTTTGGAGGTCAAACATCCAAGAACGTTCGAAAGATATGCCTTAAATCGACCTTGTGTATCTAGGCATGTTTCATCGAGTTTTACATGTTTGTTTTGTATGAAATTCATGTGAGAGGTATTAAACTCATAGAATATCATGTTTGATGTAAGACCTTGAAAATAGCTTAGGTGTTCTAGAGCCTAACATGTTGGTCTTAGTGTTCTAAGGTCCTAAATATGTTTAATATGTTGTATATAGGCAGTAGCTAAAGTATTAGAGGTGTTGGAAGTCAAACGTCAAGGGACGACTAAGACGTTTGACGACTAAGTCACCTAAATGTCTAAAATGTGGTTCTATGTGTTTATGTGTGTTTAATGGTGTTTTAAGGTTCTTAATAGAGTTAATATAGCATGTATAGGCTGTGGATAAAGTTTCGTGAAGTTTGGAGGTCAAACGACTAAGAACGTCCAAGGCATTCGAAAGATATGCCTTGAGTACACCTTGTACGTCTAGGCGAGTTTCGTTGAGTTTTACGTGTTCGTTTTGGATGAAATTCATGTGAGAGGTGTTAAAATCATAGGTAATCGTATTTGGGTTGGAACGTCCAGGAAATTATCCCCAAGGACGATCAAAGGGTCCTTGAGGAAAGGACCCAAAATCTGATGGTAGGCTGTCCCAGGCAGCCTTGGCGACGGAGCTGTCAACGACTAGTCATGGCTGTGAAGCCCAGTCACAAGGGATTCGTCGTGGGGGCCTTGTCCAAGGGTGTAACTGGAGCTTGCAATGAGGGTCCATGACGGCCCGTGTCAGCCATGACGCCCCGTCATGGGCAGGTCGTTGCGAAGCTAGTCTCCTGCGCAGAGTTTCTGCCAAGTTAGGGGTGAATTGGTAAATTCACCCCAAGTCCAAAAAAGAGTTTAGACGGTTGTTTAGGGGTTTTATGGGTATTTTAATTAACTATTTAAGTGGTTAAGACCCTAGAGACTTCATTATTCTTCTAAAATCAAAACCCAAAGTCCCTTAGAAATCCCAAAGACTCCATCGAAGTCCAACTTGAAGGATCAGCTTGGTGTGGCGTTTTGAAGGAGAATTCTTTATCAAAGTGAAGAATTATCATCCTTGAGGTATGGCTTTTGATCCTTGAAACTTATTTCATCAAGGAGCTCAATTCTCAAGATGTTTTTCAAAGTTTTCTAAAGTGAATTGTCTAATTTCTACTCTAAATCATGGGTTCTTGCATGAAACGTTTTCAATTATTAAGATATGATATTATTGAAGTTTAATTTATGTTTTCCAATGAAATTCTCCATGAACCCTTGATCTTCTCAAATCTCTAAATTTCACTAAAATATGGGTTATGTGATTATGTCTTGAGATTGATGAATTCATGTGTATATTGCTATGGGCTTTTGATTCATGTATATATATATTATGTATGAATGATGTATAGGATGTTTCAATTTGATTAATTGAGTAATGAATACTCTTATATCTATTGCATGTTAAGCTTGTTGAATCGATGTGAACTTAATGCTTACAAATTCTAGTGTAGTTTTCTATGGGTTTTCTATTGATGTAAGTATTGTACTCCATTGATGTATATTTGGTCTTAGATTGGTAAATCTATATTGAATTGACTTAGATTCATTGAGTATTATCGTTTATGCTTTGAATTGATGTTTATGGCCATGGGTAAGGGCCTTATGGTATTGAATTGAATGGTTTGGCTTTGGATTGAAGTGATGGGATCAAGTTGGTGGTATGCTGCCCTAACTCTTTTATTATTGTGTATAGTTAATGTAATTTAGCTCTTGAATTATGTGTGATTGGTATGGTCCACTTATGGTGGCGGTGTTATGTGAATTGATGTGGCTTTGTCGGCGTTACTTTATGCAATATGATGATCATGGCCTTGTCGGCATTACTTGAAGTATATGATGATTATGTGATATATGATAATGTCTATCTATATGTGAAAGTATATGTGTTCTTATATGAAGTTATGTTAGGTTATAAGATGTTATTCCTAAGTACTTCTACAATGACTTGTATTGTATGTTAAAGTGAAATATGTGGTGTCTTGTTTAGGTAGACTTATGTCCCTTGGTTGATGCTTATTGAATATTATTATGTGATGATTTGACTTAGTATGTTAAGAGTCTTGAATAATATTATAAGTGAGACCTTAATGATAAGAAGGTCAATGTTATGTGGAACCTTTAACCGAGTGGCGAGGTTATGAATTGTGAAGTAGTTAGCCGTAATGGTATCCTTCATGTTATGAGTGATGAACTTAGGGATGGTTGGCTGGAACGGCATCATATCATACCTTAGGAAAATCGCTATGAGCTTCTTATCGCTAAAGTGAGATATGCCCTAGTGGAACTTGCTTTGGTAGGGTGAATGTAAAGGGGGTCATGAACTAGATATGGGACCTATTTATATGAACCTTAATGTGAATTAATCTATGAGAACAAAGGCTAGCACCGAGTGAGTATGAGTAAGGGGGAAGTGGATTCAATTAAATAAGATATTGAATGCTTAGTACACTCTTCATATTCCTTAACCATGTGCCTACATGGGATATGTCCACGTTCTACCATTGGCAAGTAGACAACCTCATCGAAGTAGGATAGAACTTCGGATTCCATGTCTTGCTACCATGGTCTATGTCGTTTATTGCCTATTCTAATCATGTGGAATACCTATTAGCATTAGATAAGTTTATGAGGTTTGGGTGGTGGTATGGGACGCTATCTAGACATTGCACAATAGACTTTGAAGGTGTTATGTGGAGTTTCTAGGTCTTGTGCAAAGACCATTATGTGATCCATTATGTGAGTGTCTTATGTGATGCTTTATGTGAGTGTCTTATGTGATGTAGGAGTCTTAATGAACTAATGAACTAATGACCTATGTTAGTAACTATGTAAATGGTTGAGTACCTAATCTAAAGTGACTTAAGCATTCCTTAGCTAAAGTGTAAGGAGGACATGAAAGGATGGTCTCTTCATGTCTTATCTTTGGAAGTCTTGAGGATGACTCTAGTCAGGGAAGTTGGTTAATCTTGTTGACATGATCTAAACCATAGGAAGTATTAAGGACTATTTAGGTAATCTTGAAGAGGTTATTGCACTATGGACTTTATGTTCTCGATTTACTTAAGTAGGTCTTTTGATAGGCTTTGGAAGGAGAATGTCTTCTAATCTAAGTGTTGGTGTGTTTAGTGAGAATGATTTTATTTGAGCTAGTCTATAGGATCTCTTGTGTGTATGTGAAAGGGATTGTATGGGCGGTCGCTCCACACTCACTCAAGTGAACCTTGGAAATCACCTTTGGTAGATGAATCTTACATAGAGGTTTATGATTGTTTTCTAAGTGTGTATGTGACTCATCGTAGGTAATCTTAAGGGTCGTTTAGGCACATCTAGAGAGGGTGTATGGGCGGTCTCTCTTTGTGTGACTTAAGTGAATCTTAGGATGACTTTAAGTGAGGGAATTACATGCTAGGAGATGTTAAAAGGGAAGATTTGTACTTCAGTGTAACAGTGAAGGGACTACACTGTAGAGTGAAGTGAACTCACTGTAAGGTGAGTCTTTAAATGTTATTTTTGATTAAATGTTATCTTATGTGTTTCTTAATTGATAAATGATGTTCTTATGTTTATACTATGATTTCTAAATAAAAAGATGCATATTTCCAATGAAGTCCGTTTTCATGATTTTATAAATATAGCCATACTTAGTACATGTGGTTGTACTAATTCCATGCTTTATTTTTCTATCTATAGTCCTTGGTAGGTAAGGAGATTTTGGAGAAGAAGACTTGGTCTTAGAAGAATCGTCCGAGTAGAAGAATTGAAGTATGTCCTCATTTGTATCGAGGGCATATATGTCATTTTATGTTTCTTTTATGAAGTATTGTAATAAGACTGTTATTTCTATTTTCGTATTGAAGTACTCTTGTGTCTTAAGATGATGAGATTGAGACTTAGCATTTCTATTACTTATATATGAAAGAGGTTTTCTAAAGACTATATTATGTTTTAGTGAAAAGTTTTAATTCCGCACTACTTTTGACTATGTATATGCGATGAATGATATGAATGAGGCTTGTCTTAGAACTCTGAGAGTTCGACTATGCCGGTCGCAATCCAAGATTGCACCCTATCTTCTAGGGTACGGTCTCGGGTTGTGAAAAAGTTGGTATCAGAGCATAGGTTCGTGAAAGTAGTTTTAGGTATCAAAATGTCACGTCTAGTAGAGTCTTGACCATCGGTGTGAATCGCGACATATCTATGGGCGAGAGGCTATAGGACGATAGAGTTTCCCTTCTTTTCTACTCCTATATCGTGCGGTAGAGTAAATGTTGTGATTATCCTTCTTATGAGTTTCCTTGTGTTTACTAGGAGGATGGCCGCTAGAAGGATGGAAGAGGAGAGGGTGAATGAGGAAGTTCTTCCCCAAGTTGAGCAAGTTGAGCAAGTTGCTCAAGTTGTTCAATGTGCTCAAGGTGAGCAAGGTGTCGAAGGTGGGCAAGGTGATCAAGTGCTTCCCCAAGGTGATCATGTTCCTAATGTAGGAGGAGGTAATGAGGTACCAGAGTTGTCTAATAGGGTGATTAGAGAGGCTTTGATGGCTTTGGCTCAAGCCATAACTACTCAAATCAATTTGAGTATGGTGCCTAGGGTTATGGAGAGCACTATGATATCTAGGTTGAGAGACTTAGTAAGGGAAGAATGCTTTGCGACTATACTACATGATAATGTGGCCTTATCTAGACACTTGATGTATGCACAATCATGTGAAGAATCTAATCTTGGGAGGATGTCAAGTAGCTTGAAGAGGAGCGTTGCTAGTGACCAAGTGCAACCTAGGTTCAAAAAGAGGGTTCAAACTCAAGATGAATCTAGTGTTCCTAAGAAGAAGTTGGAGAAAGGAGGTGGCTCTAAGGATGGCAAGCCTACTTATGCCAATCGTGGCAAGAAACACTATTGTGAGTGTTTATTGGGTACCGATAGTTGCTTTGGATGCGGAAAGGATGGGCACAAAGTGAGAGTTTGTCCAAACATTGCTTCTAGGAAGGAGGGCAAAAGGGTTGAGCCTAGTGTTCCAAAGGATGATGCTCCAACTAAGAGGCATTTCTATGCACTCCGTACTAGAATTGAGAAGTCGGGTGATGGTGATGATGATGTTGGTAAGTTCTTGTTTCTCTTTTGATAGTATGAGTTCCTTCTAAGTGGGGGAGTATGGTTAGTAGATGTGATAGAAGTCTTAGAAGTTGTTACATGTGCATGGTGTTTAGGAGTTTGGTTGAAATTGAATTTCATTTACTTCTTGCATTGTGTGTTTTATGAAGCTTTGAGCATGTTGTATGATGTGTTTACATGATGTTATCTTGCATTCTAGCATGTCTATATAGAGAATTGCCTAAAAATTTCTTTTTTGAAAAGTTGCTAAAAATCACTGTTCTCTATGAACTGTTCACTGTAAAAATTTTGTAAAAATGACTATTTGATTCTTTGGTCTAAAATTCTTGTTATGTGATTAGAACTGATGTATATGAGTATGATGTTGAATGTAAAATGAGTTTTTACCATTTGGATTGAAGCATGTGAGTTTTGTAGCATAACGAGTTATAGAATTGTCTTCTAGTTTCTTGTTGTGTTGTGAATCTCTTGATTTTGTGAAATTGATGGTTTCTTCTATATATGTGTTGTATGTATTGGTTATGTGCTGCTAGTTGAATCTCTAATATTGGAAGTATTCGGAGAGTGACAAGTGTCATTCGAGGACGAATGTTGTCCAAGTGGGGGAGATTGAAAGACCTTGAAAATAGCTTAGGTGTTCTAGAGCCTAACATGTTGGTCTTAGTGTTCTAAGGTCCTAAATATGTTTAATATGTTGTATATAGGCAGTAGCTAAAGTATTAGAGGTGTTGGAAGTCAAACGTCAAGGGACGACTAAGACGTTTGACGACTAAGTCACCTAAATGTCTAAAATGTGGTTCTATGTGTTTATGTGTGTTTAATGGTGTTTTAAGGTTCTTAATAGAGTTAATATAGCATGTATAGGCTGTGGATAAAGTTTCGTGAAGTTTGGAGGTCAAACGACTAAGAACGTCCAAGGCATTCGAAAGATATGCCTTGAGTACACCTTGTACGTCTAGGCGAGTTTCGTTGAGTTTTACGTGTTCGTTTTGGATGAAATTCATGTGAGAGGTGTTAAAATCATAGATAATCGTATTTGGGTTGGAACGTCCAGGAAATTATCCCCAAGGACGATCAAAGGGTCCTTGAGGAAAGGACCCAAAATCTGATGGTAGGCTGTCCCAGGCAGCCTTGGCGACGGAGCTGTCAACGACTAGTCATGGCTGTGAAGCCCAGTCACAAGGGATTCGTCGTGGGGGCCTTGTCCAAGGGTGTAACTGGAGCTTGCAACGGGGGTCCATGACGGCCCGTGTCAGCCATGACGCCCCGTCATGGGCAGGTCGTTGCGAAGCTAGTCTCCTGCGCAGAGTTTCTGCCAAGTTAGGGGTGAATTGGTAAATTCACCCCAAGTCCAAAAAAGAGTTTAGACGGTTGTTTAGGGGTCTTATGGGTATTTTAATTAACTATTTAAGTGGTTAAGACCCTAGAGACTTCATTATTCTTCTAAAATCAAAACCCAAAGTCCCTTAGAAATCCCAAAGACTCCATCGAAGTCCAACTTGAAGGATCAGCTTGGTGTGGCGTTTTGAAGGAGAATTCTTTATCAAAGTGAAGAATTATCATCCTTGAGCTATGGCTTTTGATCCTTGAAACTTATTTCATCAAGGAGCCCAATTCTCAAGATGTTTTTCAAAGTTTTCTAAAGTGAATTGTCTAATTTCTACTCTAAATCATGGGTTCTTGCATGAAACGTTTTCAATTATTAAGATATGATATTATTGAAGTTTAATTTATGTTTTCCAATGAAATTCTCCATGAACCCTTGATCTTCTCAAATCTCTAAATTTCACTAAAATATGGGTTATGTGATTATGTCTTGAGATTGATGAATTCATGTGTATATTGCTATGGGCTTTTGATTCATGTATATATATATTATGTATGAATGATGTATAGGATGTTTCAATTTGATTAATTGAGTAATGAATACTCTTATATCTATTGCATGTTAAGCTTGTTGAATCGATGTGAACTTAATGCTTACAAATTCTAGTGTAGTTTTCTATGGGTTTTCTATTGATGTAAGTATTGTACTCCATTGATGTATATTTGGTCTTAGATTGGTAAATGTATATTGAATTGACTTAGATTCATTGAGTATTATGGTTTATGCTTTGAATTGATGTTTATGGCCATGGGTAAGGGCCTTATGGTATTGAATTGAATGGTTTGGCTTTGGATTGAAGTGATGGGATCAAGTTGGTGGTATGCTGCCCTAACTCTTTTATTATTGTGTATAGTTAATGTAATTTAGCTCTTGAATTATGTGTGATTGGTATGGTCCACTTATGGTGGCGGTGTTATGTGAATTGATGTGGCCTTGTCGGCGTTACTTTATGCAATATGATGATCATGGCCTTGTCGGCATTACTTGAAGTATATGATGATTATGTGATATATGATAATGTCTATCTATATGTGAAAGTATATGTGTTCTTATATGAAATTATGTTAGGTTATAAGATGTTATTCCTAAGTACTTCTACAATGACTTGTATTGTATGTTAAAGTGAAATATGTGGTGTCTTGTTTAGGTAGACTTATGTCCCTTGGTTGATGCTTATTGAATATTATTATGTGATGATTTGACTTAGTATGTTAAGAGTCTTGAATAATATTATAAGTGAGACCTTAATGATAAGAAGGTCAATGTTATGTGGAACCTTGAACCGAGTGGCGAGGTTATGAATTGTGAAGTAGTTAGCCGTAATGGTATCCTTCATGTTATGAGTGATGGACTTAGGGATGGTTGGCTGGAACGACATCATATCATACCTTAGGAAAATCGCTATGAGCTTCTTATCGCTAAAGTGAGATATGCCCTAGTGGAACTTGCTTTGGTAGGGTGAATGTAAAGGGGGTCATGAACTAGATATGGGACCTATTTATATGAACCTTAATGTGAATTAATCTATGAGAACAAAGGCTAGCACCGAGTGAGTATGAGTAAGGGGGAAGTGGATTCAATTAAATAAGATATTGAATGCTTAGTACACTCGTCATATTCCTTAACCATGTGCCTACATGGGATGTGTCCAAGTTCTACCATTGGCAAGTAGACAACCTCATCGAAGTAGGATAGAACTTCGGATTCCATGTCTTGCTACCATGGTCTATGTCGTTTATTGCCTATTCTCATCATGTGGAATACCTATTAGCATTAGATAAGTTTATGAGGTTTGGGTGGTGGTATGGGACGCTATCTAGACATTGCACAATAGACTTTGAAGGTGTTATGTGGAGTTTCTAGGTCTTGTGCAAAGACCATTATGTGATCCATTATGTGAGTGTCTTATGTGATGCTTTATGTGAGTGTCTTATGTGATGTAGGAGTCTTAATGAACTAATGAACTAATGACCTATGTTAGTAACTATGTAAATGGTTGAGTACCTAATCTAAAGTGACTTAAGCATTCCTTAGCTAAAGTGTAAGGAGGACATGAAAGGATGGTCTCTTCATGTCTTATCTTTGGAAGTCTTGAGGATGACTCTAGTCAGGGAAGTTGGTTAATCTTGTTGACATGATCTAAACCATAGGAAGTCTTAAGGACTATTTAGGTAATCTTGAAGAGGTTATTGCACTATGGACTTTATCTTCTCGATTTACTTAAGTAGGTCTTTTGATAGGCTTTGGAAGGAGAATGTCTTCTAATCTAAGTGTTGGTGTGTTTAGTGAGAATGATTTTATTTGAGCTAGTCTATAGGATCTCTTGTGTGTGTGTGAAAGGGATTGTATGGGCGGTCGCTCCACACTCACTCAAGTGAACCTTGGAAATCACCTTTGGTAGATGAATCTTACATAGAGGTTTATGATTGTTTTCTAAGTGTGTATGTGACTCATCGTAGGTAATCTTAAGGGTCGTTTAGGCACATCTAGAGAGGGTGTATGGGCGGTCTCTCTTTGTGTGACTTAAGTGAATCTTAGGATGACTTTAAGTGAGGGAATTACATGCTAGGAGATGTTAAAAGGGAAGATTTGTACTTCAGTGTAACAGTGAAGGGACTACACTGTAGAGTGAAGTGAACTCACTGTAAGGTGAGTCTTTAAATGTTATTTTTGATTAAATGTTATCTTATGTGTTTCTTAATTGATAAATGATGTTCTTATGTTTATACTATGATTTCTAAATAAAAAGATGCATATTTCCAATAAAGTCCATTTTCATGATTTTATAAATATAGCCATACTTAGTACATGTGGTTGTACTAATTCCATGCTTTATTTTTCTATCTATAGTCCTTGGTAGGTAAGGAGATTTTGGAGAAGAAGACTTGGTCTTAGAAGAATCGTCCGAGTAGAAGAATTGAAGTATGTCCTCATTTGTATCGAGGGCATATATGTCATTTTATGTTTCTTTTATGAAGTATTGTAATAAGACTGTTATTTCTATTTTCTTATTGAAGTACTCTTGTGTCTTAAGATGATGAGATTGAGACTTAGCATTTCTATTACTTATATATGAAAGAGGTTTTCTAAAGACTATATTATGTTTTAGTGAAAAGTTTTAATTCCGCACTACTTTTCACTATGTATATGCGATGAATGATATGAATGAGGCTTGTCTTAGAACTCTGAGAGTTCGACTATGCCGGTCGCAATCCAAGATTGCACCCTATCTTCTAGGGTACGGTCTCGGGTTATGAAAAAGTTGGTATCAGAGCATAGGTTCGTGAAAGTAGTTTTAGGTATCAAAAAGTCACGTCTAGTAGAGTCTTGACCATCGGTGTGAATCGCGACATATCTATGGGCGAGAGGCTATAGGACGATAGAGTTTCCCTTCTTTTCTACTCCTATATCGTGCGGTAGAGTAAATGTTGTGATTATCCTTCTTATGAGTTTCCTTGTGTTTACTAGGAGGATGGCCGCTAGAAGGATGGAAGAGGAGAGGGTGAATGAGGAAGTTCTTCCCCAAGTTGAGCAAGTTGAGCAAGTTGCTCAAGTTGTTCAATGTGCTCAAGGTGAGCAAGGTGTCCAAGGTGGGCAAGGTGATCAAGTGCTTCCCCAAGGTGATCATGTTCCTAATGTAGGAGGAGGTAATGAGGTACCAGAGTTGTCTAATAGGGTGATTAGAGAGGCTTTGATGGCTTTGGCTCAAGCCATAACTACTCAAATCAATTTGAGTATGGTGCCTAGGGTTATGGAGAGCACTATGATATCTAGGTTGAGAGACTTAGTAAGGGAAGAATGCTTTGCGACTATACTACATGATAATGTGGCCTTATCTAGACACTTGATGTATGCACAATCATGTGAAGAATCTAATCTTGGGAGGATGTCAAGTAGCTTGAAGAGGAGCGTTGCTAGTGACCAAGTGCAACCTAGGTTCAAAAAGAGGGTTCAAACTCAAGATGAATCTAGTGTTCCTAAGAAGAAGTTGGAGAAAGGAGGTGGCTCTAAGGATGGCAAGCCTACTTGTGCCAATCGTGGCAAGAAACACTATTGTGAGTGTTTATTGGGTACCGATAGTTGCTTTGGATGCGGAAAGGATGGGCACAAAGTGAGAGTTTGTCCAAACATTGCTTCTAGGAAGGAGGGCAAGAGGGTTGAGCCTAGTGTTCCAAAGGATGATGCTCCAACTAAGAGGCGCTAAAAATCACTGTTCTTTATGAACTGTTCACTGTAAAAATTTTGTAAAAATGACTATTTGATTCTTTGGTCTAAAATTCTTGTTATGTGATTAGAACTGATGTATATGAGTATGATGTTGAATGTAAAATGAGTTTTTGCCATTTGGATTGAAGCATGTGAGTTTTGTAGCATAACGAGTTATAGAATTGTCTTCTAGTTTCTTGTTGTGTTGTGAATCTCTTGATTTTGTGAAATTGATGGTTTCTTCTATATATGTGTTGTATGTATTGGTTATGTGCTGCTAGTTGAATCTCTAATATTGGAAGTATTCGGAGAGTGACAAGTGTCATTCGAGGACGAATGTTGTCCAAGTGGGGGAGATTGAAAGACCTTGAAAATAGCTTAGGTGTTCTAGAGCCTAACATGTTGGTCTTAGTGTTCTAAGGTCCTAAATATGTTTAATATGTTGTATATAGGCAGTAGCTAAAGTATTAGAGGTGTTGGAAGTCAAACGTCAAGGGACGACTAAGACGTTTGACGACTAAGTCACCTAAATGTCTAAAATGTGGTTCTATGTGTTTATGTGTGTTTAATGGTGTTTTAAGGTTCTTAATAGAGTTAATATAGCATGTATAGGCTGTGGATAAAGTTTCGTGAAGTTTGGAGGTCAAACGACTAAGAACGTCCAAGGCATTCGAAAGATATGCCTTGAGTACACCTTGTACGTCTAGGCGAGTTTCGTTGAGTTTTACGTGTTCGTTTTGGATGAAATTCATGTGAGAGGTGTTAAAATCATAGATAATCGTATTTGGGTTGGAACGTCCAGGAAATTATCCCCAAGGACCATCAAAGGGTCCTTGAGGAAAGGACCCAAAATCTGATGGTAGGCTGTCCCAGACAGCCTTGGCGACGGAGCTGTCAACGACTAGTCATGGCTGTGAAGCCCAGTCACAAGGGATTCGTCGTGGGGGCCTTGTCCAAGGGTGTAACTGGATCTTGCAACGGGGGTCCATGATGGCCCGTGTCAGCCGTGACGCCCTGTCATGGGCAGGTCGTCGCGAAACTAGTCTCCTGCGCAGAGTTTCTGCCAAGTTAGGGGTGAATTGGTAAATTCACCCCAAGTCCAAATAAGAGTTTAGGCGGTTGTTTAGGGGTCTTATGGGTATTTGAATTAACTATTTAAGTGGTTAAGACCCTAGAGACTTCATTATTCTTCTAAAATCAAAACCCAAAGTCCCTTAGAAATCCCAAAGACTCCATTGAAGTCCAACTTGAAGGATCAGCTTGGTGTGGCGTTTTGAAGGATAATTCTTCATCAAAGTGAAGAATTATCATCCTTGAGGTATGGCTTTTGATCCTTGAAACTTATTTCATCAAGGAGCCCAATTCTCAAGATGTTTTTCAAAGTTTTCTAAAGTGAATTGTCTAATTTCTACTCTAAATCATGGGTTCTTGCATGAAACGTTTTCAATTGTTAAGATATGATATTATTGAAGTTTAATTGATATTTTCCAATGAAATTCTCCATGAACCCTTGATCTTCTCAAATCTCTAAATTTCACTAAAATATGGGTTATGTGATTATGTCTTGAGATTGATGAATTCATGTGTATATTGCTATGGGCTTTTGATTCATGTATATATATATTATGTATGAATGATGTATAGGATGTTTCAATTTGATTAATTGAGTAATGAATACTCTTATATCTATTGCATGTTAAGCTTGTTGAATCGATGTGAACTTAATGCTTACAAATTCTAGTGTAGTTTTCTATGGGTTTTCTATTGATGTAAGTATTGTACTCCATTGATGTATATTTGGTCTTAGATTGGTAAATCTATATTGAATTGACTTAGATTCATTGAGTATTATGGTTTATGCTTTGAATTGATGTTTATGGCCATGGGTAAGGGCCTTATGGTATTGAATTGAATGGTTTGGCTTTGGATTGAAGTGATGGGATCAAGTTGGTGGTATTCTACCCTAACTCTTTTATTATTGTGTATAGTTAATGTAATTTAGCTCTTGAATTATGTGTGATTGGTATGGTCCACTTATGGTGGCGGTGTTATCTGAATTGACGTGGCCTTGTCGGCGTTACTTTATGCAATATGATGATCATGGCCTTGTCGGCATTACTTGAAGTATATGATGATTATGTGATATATGATAATGTCTATCTATATGTGAAATTATATGTGTTCTTATATGAAGTTATGTTAGGTTATAAGATGTTATTCCTAAGTACTTCTACAATGACTTGTATTGTATGTTAAAGTGAAATATGTGGTGTCTTGTTTAGGTAGACTTATGTCCCTTTCTTGATGCTTATATGAATATTATTATGTGATGATTTGACTTAGTATGTTAAGAGTCTTGAATAATATTATAAGTGAGACCTTAATGATAAGAAGGTCAATGTTATGTGGAACCTTGAACCGAGTGGCGAGGTTATGAATTGTGAAGTAGTTAGCCGTAATGGTATCCTTCATGTTATGAGTGATGGACTTAGGGATGGTTGGCTGGAACGGCATCATATCATACCATAGGAAAATCGCTATGAGCTTCTTATCGCTAAAGTGAGATATGCCCTAGTGGAACTTGCTTTGGTAGGGTGAATGTAAAGGGGGTCATGAACTAGATATGGGACCTATTTATATGAAGCTTAATGTGAATTAATCTATGAGAACAAAGGCTAGCACCGAGTGAGTATGAGTAAGGGGGAAGTGGATTCAATTAAATAAGATATTGAATGCTTAGTACACTCTTCATATTCCTTAACCATGTGCCTACATGGGATGTGTCCAAGTTCTACCATTGGCAAGTAGAACAACCTCATCGAAGTAGGATAGAACTTCGGATTCCATGTCTTGCTACCATGGTCTATGTCGTTTATTGCCTATTCTCATCATGTGGAATACCTATTAGCATTAGATAAGTTTATGAGGTTTGGGTGGTGGTATGGGACGCTATCTAGACATTGCACAATAGACTTTGAAGGTGTTATGTGGAGTTTCTAGGTCTTGACCAAAGACCATTATGTGATCCATTATGTGAGTGTCTTATGTGATGCTTTATGTGAGTGTCTTATGTGATGTAGGAGTCTTAATGAACTAATGAACTAATGACCTATGTTAGTAACTATGTAAATGGTTGAGTACCTAATCTAAAGTGACTTAAGCATTCCTTAGCTAAAGTGTGAGGAGGACATGAAAGGATGGTCTCTTCATGTCTTATCTTTGGAAGTCTTGAGGATGACTCTTGTTAGGGAAGTTGGTTAATCTTGTTGACATGATCTAAACCTTAGGATATCCTAAGGACTATTTAGGTAATCTTGAAGAGGTTATTGCACTATGGAATTTATCTTCTCGATTTACTTAAGTAGGTCTTTTGATAGGCTTTGGAAGGAGAATGTCTTCTAATCTAAGTGTTGGTGTGTTTACTGAGAATGATTCTATTTGAGGTAGTCTATAGGATCTCTTGTGTGTGTGTGAAAGGGATTGTATGTGCGGTCGCTCCACACTCACTCAAGTGAACCTTGGAAATCACCTTTGGTAGATGAATCTTACATAGAGGTTTATGATTGTTTTCTAAGTGTGTATGTGACTCATCGTAGGTAATCTTAAGGGTCGTTTAGGCACATCTAGAGAGGGTGTATGGGCGGTCTCTCTTTGTGTGACTTAAGTGAATCTTAGGATGACTTTAAGTGAGGGAATTACATGCTAGGAGATTTTAAAAGGGAAGATTTGTACTTCACTGTAACAGTGAAGGGAACTCACTGTAAGGTGAGTCTTTAAATGTTATTTTTGATTAAATGTTATCTTATGTGTTTCTTAATTGATAAATGATGTTCTTATGTTCATACTATGATTTCTAAATGAAAAGATGCATATTTCCAATAAAGTCTGTTTTCATGATTTTATGCATATAGCCATACTTAGTACATGTGGTTGTACTAATTCCATGCTTTATTTTTCTATCTATAGTCCTTGGTAGGTAAGGAGCTTTTGGAGAAGAAGACTTGGGCTTAGAAGAATCGTCCTAGTAGAAGAATTGAAGTATGTCCTCATTTGTATCGAGGGCATATATGTCATTTCATGTTTCTTTTATGAAGTATTGTAATAAGACTATGTTATTTCTATTTTCGTATTGAAGTACTCTTGTGTCTTAAGATGATGAGATTGAGACTTAGCATTTCTATTACTTTTATATGAAAGATGTCAAGAATGCTTGCGATTAGACCAAGGTTCACACGGATTGATACGCGTAGAACCAGACCTCAGAACCCTTACTACGACCAAGACAACTAACTTGGGGAGTTAGTTGATCTTGGAAAGGTTGTAACCAACCAAGTACAACTCTCGAAAATGAAGATTTAATCGAAGGAGTCTTTACCGGACTTAAAAAGAAGAAATTTTAAGTTTTGAGGGTCTAAGGGTAAAATGGTCTTTTACCAGGCTAGGGGTAATATCGTAATTACCCTAAATATATAATTAATTAATTATTTAATAAAGTGGAGGGTCAATTTGGGGAGAGAGAGCCGAAATTGGTCTCTTGAAATGAAGTCTTGCTCCACCCGGGTTCGAACCTAGGTGGGAGCAAGGATTTAATATGACTTTTTTTATTAATGGTGAATTAATTTAACAAATTTATAATTAATGGATGATGTAAACAGGAAAATCAGATCTTATTATTATTTATTATTTATTTACTTATTAATTAATGTATTTTTTAAAATTGACTAAGTCTTGCCAACTATCCTAGTTTTAAGATGCACTATCTCACACTATCTCTCTCCCTCAAGCCTAAATCTCTCTCTCTATCATCAAATTATTTTTCTTGGCTGCAAAAACAGAAGATAAAAACATTAGAAAGCAATCAAAATTTCTCTAAACTCAAATAACTTACAAAAAAAAAAATATACAGGCAAGCAAGCTAACTTAGGATACAAAAACTTTGCATCATCTTCTCGACGGGTTTGTGTTGAAGGTTTAGGGGAGGAGTTTGGCAGCACTTGGAAGGTGTGGAAAGCTACAACAAGGTATGGGTTTTCTCTCTTGGAATCCTTTCTCCAAGAGGAATTTCTTTCTACAAAAGTCGACATATGAAACTAGGGCTGTCCCCTTGAATGTTGAACTCCTTGTCCCTAGTCTCCTTCCGATTTCAATCTAAATTAGTTTAGAAATCATGTTGTTGGTATGGTTGCTGGTAGATAAGTGTGAAATATGATGTTCCTTGTGATTTTATGTTTGGAAAAAACAAGCATGTTCAATGATGTCAACCGAAAATGATGTGGTGCAATGTGTAAAATATTTGTTGTTGTTCTCCGTTTTGAAGTCTTAAAATGGCTTGTTTGATGATTGGAATTATTGTGCATAAGGTGTGTAAATTGTGATGTTAAATGAAGTGTAAGGTGGCTGATTTGTGAAAAAATCTAAGCTAAAACAACAATGAATCTACACCTTAGAATGTGTTAAACGAATCGTGAAAGTACCTCAAAACGAACGTATGAATGCTGTAAATAAAGGCCAGAAAATTTAATAAAATTCCCAGCACTTGGTGATGGAATTTTCGGCCACAATACTTAAGGTGAAGATATTTAAAAATATATTTAAAATATGTGAGGTCAGTGGGGATTGAACCCAAGACCTCACTACATGAAAGCTGGAAAAAAAAATGAGAGGTGTGGGATTCGAACCCACAACCTCTTGGCCAAACAAGAGAGTAAGAGGGGAATTTTAAATTAATAAAATAAATGTGGAGAGTGTGGATTGAACCCCCAACCTCTTGAATGGATGAGAGAGTTAGGAGAAAAATAAAGGAGAAAAATAAATGTGGAGAGTGGGGATTGAACCCACAACCTCTTGAATGGATGAGAGAGTTAGGAGAAATATAAAGGAGAAAAATAAATGTGGAGAGTGGGGATTGAACCCACAACCTCTTGAATGGATGAGAGAGTTAGGAGAAAAATAAAGGAGAAAAATAAATGTGGAGAGTGGGGATTGAACCCACAACCTCTTGAATAGATGAGAGAGTTAGGAGGAAAGTAAAGGAGAAATATAAAATGAGGTTAATGGGGATTGAACCCACAACCTCTTGGATAGGTGAGAAAGTCAATAGATAAATTAAGAGAAAAAGAATGAGCTTGTGGGGGATTGATCCCACAACCTCCATGCCTTGGACGAAAAATAGAGAAGAAAAAGAGAGGAAATATTATGGGGCTGATGGGGATCGAACTAGGGTCCCCCAAATCTGAAAAATACAAAGGATTAAGTGTTGCCTAAGGGATTCGAAATTGGGTTCCCTTGCCCAGTTCCGTATTGACACATAAGTCATACGTAAGTAAATATTTAATGAATGCTGCCTCTAAAGATCAAAATCAATATCTTGGCATATCTACAAGATGCATAAGTCTTGTACCACATAATCTTGGGTAAACATGAATCACTTAGACAAACTATGAATGAAGCCTCATGGCTTGTATGTATAGACACATAAGTCTAACATACGTTCAAAAGTAAGTGAACCTAAGATGTATGAAATGAGATGATAAACCCTAGAAGGGTTAAGTATGAGTTTAAGATACACTAAATGGCCAAGTGCATTGACATATGATGAGATGAACAATGAAATGATGAAATGAACAATGAAATAATGAAACCCTAGAAGGGTTAAGTGAGGGTGTGAAACACACCAAATGGCCAAGTACATTGGCATATGATGAAATGAACATTTACGTAATAAGAGGTGAATAACTATGAAAAGCAAAGGTGCTAATGATGATGAATGTGGTGACAACATGATATGAGGCTAATGTAAATGATGAGAGCAATCTCAAATGAGCCTAAGTAAATGTTACCAATACGTACTCACCTATGAGAGTGTAAGATAATGAAGAGACCAGTCTCTATGAACACTCTAATGAGAGTATTGAGCTTAACAAACTCAATACGAATGATGAGATGAGAAATCATCTAATGAGCTATGATGTCCTCATACTAGAAGCCAACTTCCATGACGTATGAGATGAATGTAATGGAACTTTATACTAACCACCGATAGACTAGCTATGAGCGGTGATGCCTTATTTCGGGAAGGGCGGAGGTTCACGTAACTCTCATGAGATGAGACTTTCCGGCATGCCGGGTATGGGTCTCCTTATATCTCCTAGTCTTCGAACCTATACTTCCAATATAGGGATCTAGCGGGGTTAAATTCCCATGTACGCTAGCATGTTTTTGGGTCACCTTGGCCGGTGATTCCACCTCTTTTCAGTGTGGGGGAGACACTGGATTTCATGATGCTTACATGATCTATGTCGGTTAAAGTTAAAGTTCCCAATGAATGAATGAGGTCAGCCTCAAATGATGCACATAATGAAATGAATGATACCAAAGGTGTTAGGATAGGATAATCAAAAGGTGAGTTATATTAAAGTAATGACATTAGGTCATTCTTGGTCATTGCACAACGAACCTAATGAAAGTCTTAAACTACATCCTAGGTATAACTGGTGTTTACACTGGTCTATGAATGAAATGAAATAGAGTACGTATGAATGAACTAAGTAGACTCTGTGTTTACTAATGAAGACTCCCTAGTTGAGGTCTCATCTGTTGAGCCCTCATTTCTGGAAGGTCTTAATGTTAAGTCCATGATTCCAAGGTCTCATGGCATATGAGTGAATGACAATAAAAGAAGTTATGTGCTACATGCAAAAAGGTGTTGTATGCTATATGATATGTGCTATGTGTAAGTGTTATGTGGTGTGTGCAAATGTGAAAAGTATCATGATGTATATTATTCTCATGGAATAACTTTCCTATTTCAAATCTGGAAAGCCCACTGACTTTCCTAATCCAAATTTGGAAAGCTCATTGACTTTCCTAATCCAAATTTGGAAACTTTTCTGATCTCAATTTGGCAAGTCCACTGACTTGACTACCAAAAATCATGTTGTTAGGAAAGAGCTATTCTTTCTCATGCATGTACCTGGTGTGTGCTTGCATATACCCATACTTAGTACAAGTGTGTACTAACCCTATACAAACTCTACTATTTTAGGTGCAGGCACAGGTGGACGATAGAGCTACAAGATCATCTCTGCAGTTATCTGGACGTCCAGCATTCATCCGGTTTGGTAGGTCCTCATATTTTCGAGGATGCTACTGTTTTATATTCTAACTTAGTTTTAGAGTTGAGCTAGTGGAGTATGTTCCACTAGCGTTGCTTTCCTATTTTATTCAGACTATGTATTGGTGCCATTTTGGCAACTATACACTTAATAAGAATTGAACTATTTCTTTCAGTTGCTTACCTCTTAATGTTAGATGGTTGATGGTGAACAATTACGTATTAATGAGAATCTTTTTATAAGTATGTTAAAAAACAAAAAGTTTCAAAATTTCCGCTAAAATTAACCTAGATGAAGTAAGAATGACGTAAGTAGGCTTGTCTGCGACCTCTGAGAGGTCAACGACGCCGGTCTCGTCTGGGGTCTAGATTCCGGTCGTGACAAAGTTGGTATCAGAGCACTAGGTTAAATTCTGAGAATAATGAGTTCACATCAACCACATTGAGTAGTTTCTAAGTCATGGTAGTGAAGTGCACCACTATCCTAAATTAGAGACTGCATGATGCGTAGGAAAATTTCCCTTCTTCTGATCTTATCGTGCTTTTCTGAATATCTGATTTCTTGGTGTTATGAGCGTATCTAACATCAATCTTTGTTGTTTTCAGAGAATGGACCCTAGGAGGGCTAATGGTCAGAGGAGAGGAGGAGCAGCTGCTAGGGGTAATCAGGATCCACCCCAGGCTCCAGCTGTAGGAGTGGTCATGCCAGTTAACCCAGCTGGGTTGACCGATACTGAGGTGAGGGCATCTTTGGCCCAGATGGCACAGGCCATCACGATGCAGGCTCAGGCTATAACTGCCCAAGTCAACCGGCAGGATGTTCAGAGGGAGAATCCACCAGTTCGCAGCATGGCTGACAGACTGCGAGATTTCACGAGTATGAACCCTCCCATATTCACAGGGGCTAAGACATCGGAGGATCCTCAAGAGTTTGTAGATGAGGTGCATAAGATCCTAGTGGCTATGGGGGACACTGATATTGAGAAGGCTGAGCTGACTTCCTATCAGCTAAAGGATGTTGCACAGACTTGGTGCAAGATGTGGCAAGATAGCCGTGTCTTAGGTGGAGTGCCAGTCACTTGGGAGCTGTTCAGGACAATATTTCTGGAGAGTTTCTTTCCCAGGGAGATGAGGGAAGCCAAGGTTGAAGAGTTTATCAACCTTAAACAAGGATCCATGACAGTTAGGGAGTATTCCCTGAAGTTTGTTAAGCTATCCAGGTATATTACTTTCCTTAGTATTTAATAGCAAGATTGAGGAGAGTACTGAGGCTTGTTGAATTATCCAGGTATGCTACTTCCCTGGTTTCGAACAGCAGGGATGAAATGAGTAGGTTCCTCACAGGAATCAATGGAGACCTGGAGGAGAAATGTCGGTCTGCGATGCCCCATGATAATATGGACCTTTCCAGGTTGATGGTGCATGTACATCAGGTGGAGGACAGCCGTAGAAAGAGGGGTATTCGTGATGTTAGGAGGCCTAGGCCTCAAGATTAGGCAGGTCCCAGCCACGGAGGCCACACAAACAACTTTGGCGTCCGTGAGCAGCCAAGGTTTAAGAAGGGACTCTCCCACCAAAGGGAGTCAAGTTCATCCAGTGGTCTCTATGATAGGGATTCCGAGTCCAGAGATAAGAGAAACAA
>JABWTJ010000486.1:496190-578453 GCA_016801875.1 Solanum sitiens | reverse complement strand
CCTTAATTAGCCTTTCATATATTTGACTGTGTATGGTGTTTATGCCCTAGTATGAGGTTAATATGTTTGAAGTCATCATGTTGGTTGCTGATTTATATGACTTTTATGTTGACTTATGTTGTATGCTTTGATGAGACTAGTTTAGGGAAGAATTCCATAGTCTATTAATGTGAAGCTAATAGTAGGTTTCATGGATGTGTACCATCATGTTAAGATGTGAATCAGATATTCACCCATGGAAGTATTGAAGTACCTACGTATGTGTACATTCTATAGATGACATACTTATTGTTAGTAAAGAGTAGTGTCATTCGGGGACGAATGTTCCTAAGGGGGGGATAATGTAACAACCCTAAAAAATGAATAAGCTAAATGTTTAAGGTGTCAAGAATGCTTGCGATTAGACCAAGGTTCACACGGATTGATACGCGTAGAACCAGACCTCAGAACCCTTACTACGACCAAGCCAACTAACTTGGGGAGTTAGTTGATCTTGGAAAGGTTGTAACCAACTAAGTACGACTCTCGAAAATGAAGATTTAATCGAAGGAATCTTTACCGGACTTAAAAAGAAGAAATTTTAAGTTTTGAGGGTCTAAGGGTAAAATGGTCTTTTACCAGGCTAGGGGTAATATCGTAATTATCCTAAATATATAATTAATTAATTATTTAATAAAGTGGAGGGGCAATTTGGGGAGAGAGAGCCGAAATTGGTCTCTTGAAATGAAGTCTTGCTCCACCCGGGTTCGAACCTAGGTGGGAGCAAGGATTTAATATGACTTTTTTTATTATTGGTGAATTAATTTAATAAATTTATAATTAATGGCTGATGTAAAAAGGAAAATCAGATCTTATTATTATTTATTATTTATTTACTTATTAATTAATGTATTTTTTTAAATTGACTAAGTCTTGCCAACTATCCTAGTTTGAAGATGCACTATCTCACACTATCTCTCTCCCTCAAGCCTAAATCTCTCTCTCTCTCATCAAATTATTTTTCTTGGCTGCAAAAAAAGAAGATAAAAACATTAGAAAGCAATCAAAAGTTCTCTAAACTCAAATAACTTACAAAAAAAAAATATACAAGCAAGCAAGCAACTTAGGATACGAAAACTTTGCATCATCTTCTCGACGGGTTTGTGTTGAAGGTTTTAGGGGAGGAGTTTGGCAGCACTTGGAAGGTGTGGAAAGCTACAACAAGGTATGGGTTTTCTCTCTTGGAATCCTTTCTCCAAGAGGAATTTCTTTCTACAAAAGTCGACATATGAAACTAGGGCTGTCCCCTTGAATGTTGAACTCCTTGTCCCTAGTCTCCTTTCGATTTCAATCTAAATTAGTTTAGAAATCATGTTGTTGGTATGGTTGCTGGTAGCTAAGTGTGAAATATGATGTTCCTTGTGATTTTATGTTTGGAAATAACAAGCATGTTCAATGATGTCAACCGAAAATGATGTGGTGCAATGTGTAAAATATTTGTTGTTGTTCTCCGTTTTGAAGTCTTAAAATGGCTTGTTTGATGATTGGAATTATTGTGCATAAGGTGTGTCAATTGTGATGTTAAATGAAGTGTAAGGTGGCTGATTTGTGGAAAAATCTAAGCTAAAACAACAATGAATCTACACCTAAGAATGTGTTAAACGAATCGTGAAAGTACCTCAAAACGAACGTATGAATGCTGTTAAATAAAGGCCGGAAAATTTAATAAAATTTCCAGCACTTGGTGATGGAATTTTCGGCCATAATACTTAAGGTGGAGATGTTTAAAAATATATTTAAAATATGTGAGGTCAGTGGGGATTGAACCCAAGACCTCACTACATGAAAGCTGGAAAAAAAAATGAGAGGTGTGGGATTCGAACCCACAACCTCTTGGCCAAACAAGAGAGTAAGAGGGGAATTTTAAATTAATAAAATAAATGTGGAGAGTGTGGATTGAACCCCCAACCTCTTGAATGGATGAGAGAGTTAGGAGAAAAATAAAGGAGAAAAATAAATGTGGAGAGTGGGGATTGAACCCACAACCTCTTGAATGGATGAGAGAGTTAGGAGAAATATAAAGGAGAAAAATAAATGTGGAGAGTGGGGATTGAACCCACAACCTCTTGAATGGATGAGAGAGTTAGGAGAAAAATAAAGGAGAAAAATAAATGTGGAGAGTGGGGATCCTCTTGAATAGATGAGAGAGTTAGGAGGAAAGTAAAGGAGAAATATAAAATGAGGTTAATGGGGATTGAACCCACAACCTCTTGGATAGGTGAGAAAGTCAATAGATAAATTAAGAGAAAAAGAATGAGCTTGTGGGGGATTAATCCCACAACCTCCATGACTTGGACGAAAAATAGATAAGAAAAAGAGAGGAAATATTATGGGGCTGATGGGGATCGAACTAGGGTCCCCCAAATCTGAAAAATACAAAGGATTAAGTGTTGCCTAAGGGATTCGAAATTGGGTTCCCTTGCCCAGTTCCGTATTGACACATAAGTCATACATAAGTAAATATTTAATGAATGCTGCCTCTAAAGATCAAAATCAATATCTTGGCATATCTACAAGATGCATAAGTCTTGTACCACATAATCTTGGGTAAACATGAATCACTTAGACAAACTATGAATGAAGCCTCATGGCTTGTATGTATAGACACATATGTCTAACATACGTTCAAAAGTAAGTAAACCTAAGATGTATGAAATGAGATGATGAACCCTAGAAGGGTTAAGTATGAGTTTAAGATACACTAATTGGCCAAGTGCATTGACATATGATGAGATGAACAATGAAATGATGAAATGAACAATGAAATAATGAAACCCTAGAAGGGTTAAGTGAGGGTGTGAAACACACCAAATGGCCAAGTACATTGGCATATGATGAAATGAACATTTACGTAATAAGAGGTGAATAACTATGAAAAGCAAAGGTGCTAATGATGATGAATGTGGTGACAACATGATATGAGGCTAATGTAAATGATGAGAGCAATCTCAAATGAGCCTAAGTAAATGTTACAAATACGTACTCACCAATGAGAGTGTAAGATAATGAAGAGACCAGTCTCTATGAACACTCTAATGAGAGTATTGAGCTTAACAAACTCAATACGAATGATGAGATGAGAAATCATCTAATGAGCTATGATGTCCTCATACTAGAAGCCAACTTCCATGACGTATGAGATGAATGTAATGGAACTTTATACTAAGCACCGATAGACTAGATATGAGCAGTGATGCCTTATTTCGGGAAGGGCGGAGGTTCACGTAACTCTCATGAGATGAGACTTTCCGGCATGCCGGGTATGGGTCTCCTTATATCTCCTAGTCTTCGAACCTATACTGCCAATATAGGGATCTAGCGGGGTTAAATTCCCATGTACGCTAGCATGTTTTTGGGTCACCTTGGCCGGTGATTCCACCTCTTTTCAGTGTGGGGGAGACACTGGATTTCATGATGCTTACATGATCTATGTCGGTTAAAGTTAAAGTTCCCAATGAATGAATGAGGTCAGCCTCAAATGATGCACATAATGAAATGAATGATACCAAAGGTGTTAGGATAGGATAATCAAAAGGTGAGTTATATTAAAGTAATGACATTAGGTCATTCTTGGTCATTGCACAACAAACCTAATGAAAGTCTTAAACTACATCCTAGGTATAACTGGTGTTTACACTGGTCTATGAATGAAATGAAATAGAGTACGTATGAATGAACTAAGCAGACTCTGTGTTTACTAATGAAGACTCCCTAGTTGAGGTCTCATCTGTTGAGCCCTCATTTCTGGAAGGTCTTAATGTTAAGTCCATGATTCCAAGGTCTCATGGCATATGAGTGAATGACAATAAAAGAAGTTATGTGCTACATGCAAAAAGGTGTTGTATGCTATATGATATGTGCTATGTGTAAGTGTTATGTGATGTGTGCAAATGTGAAAAGTATGATGATGTATGTTATTCTCATGGCATAACTTTCCTATTTCAAATCTGGAAAGCCCACTGACTTTCCTAATCCAAATTTGGAAAGCTCATTGACTTTCCTAATCCAAATTTGGAAACTTTTCTGATCTCAATTTGGCAAGTCCACTGACTTGACTACCAAAAATCATGTTGTTAGGAAAGAGCTATTCTTTCTCATGCATGTACCTGGTGTGTGCTTGCATATACCCATACTTAGTACAATTGTGTACTAACCCTATACAAACTCTACTATTTTAGGTGCAGGCACAGGTGGACGATAGAGCTACAAGATCATCTCTGCAGTTATCCGGACGTCCAGCATTCATCCGGTTTGGTAGGTCCTCATATTTTCGAGGATGCTACTGTTTTATATTCTAACTTAGTTTTAGAGTTGAGCTAGTGGAGTATGTTCCACTAGCGTTGCTTTCCTATTTTATTCAGACTATGTATTGGTGCCATTTTGGCAATTATACACTTAATAAGAATTGAACTATTTCTTTCAGTTGCTTACCTCTTAATGTTAGATGGTTGATGGTGAACAATTACGTATTAATGAGAATCTTTTTATAAGTATGTTAAGAAACAAAAAGTTTCAAATTTTCCGCTAAAATTAACCTAGATGAAGTAAGAATGACGTAAGTAGGCTTGTCTGCGACCTCTGAGAGTTCAACGACGCCGATCTCGTCTGGGGTCTAGATTCTGGTCGTGACAAAGTTGGTATCAGAGCACTAGGTTAAATTTCGAGAATAATAAGTTCACATCAACCACATTGAGTAGTTTCTAAGTCATGGTAGTGAAGTGCACCACTATCCTAAATTAGAGACTGCATGATGCGTAGGAAAATTTCCCTTCTTCTGATCTTATCGTGCTTTTTTGAATATCTGATTTCTTGGTGTTATGAGCGTATCTAACATCAATCTTTGTTGTATTCAGAGAATGGACCCTAGGAGGGCTAATGGTCAGAGGAGAGGAGGAGCAGCTGCTAGGGGTAATCAGGATCCACCCCAGGCTCCAGCTGTAGGAGTGGTCATGCCAGTTAACCCAGCTGGGTTGACCGATACTGAGGTGAGGGCATCTTTGGCCCAGATGGCACAGGCCATCACGATGCAGGCTCAGGCTATAACTGCCCAAGTCAACCGGCAGGATGTTCAGAGGGAGAATCCATCGGTTCGCAGCATGGCTGACAGACTGCGAGATTTCACGAGTATGAACCCTCCCATATTCACAGGGGCTAAGACATCGGAGGATCCTCAAGAGTTTGTAGATGAGGTGCATAAGATCCTAGTGGCTATGGGGGACACTGATATTGAGAAGGCTGAGCTGACTTCCTATCAGCTAAAGGATGTTGCACAGACTTGGTGCAAGATGTGGCAAGATAGCCGTGTCTTAGGTGGAGTGCCAGTCACTTGGGAGCTGTTCAGGACAATATTTCTGGAGAGTTTCTTTCCCAGGGAGATGAGGGAAGCCAAGGTTGAAGAGTTTATCAACCTTAAACAAGGATCCATGACAGTTAGGGAGTATTCCCTGTAGTTTGTTAAGCTATCCAGGTATATTACTTTCCTTAGTATTTAATAGCAAGATTGAGGAGAGTACTGAGGCTTGTTGAATTATCCAGGTATGCTACTTCCCTGGTTTCGAACAGCAGGGATGAAATGAGTAGGTTCCTCACAGGAATCAATGGAGACCTGGAGGAGAAATGTCGGTCTGCGATGCTCCATGATTATATGGACCTTTCCAGGTTGATGGTGCATGTACATCAGGTGGAGGACAGCCGTAGAAAGAGGGGTATTCGTGATGTTAGGAGGCCTAGGCCTCAAGATCAGGCAGGTCCCAGCCACGGAGGCCACAGAAACAACTTTGGAATCCGTGAGCAGCCAAGGTTTAAGAAGGGACTCTCCCACCAAAGGGAGTCAAGTTCATCCAGTGGTCTCTATGATAGGGATTCCGAGTCCAGAGATAAGAGAAACAATGAAGTATATACACATAAGGAAAGACAACCTTGCAGGAAGTGTGGCAGACAGCATGGAGGAGAGTGTATGATGGTCTCTAACGCTTGTTACAGCTGTGGAAAACCGGGACACATGGTGAAGGATTATCCGAATAGAAGAAGTGAAGAACAAGGGAAGGAGAGAGTTCAGACTAATGGCCCAAATGAAGAGGCTCCAAGGAAGCAACGATTCTTCGCACTCAAGTCTAGGGGTGCAGGGGAAGGCACTTCTGATGAAGCCTCGGGTGCGTATCCTTAATTAGCCTTTCATATATTTGACATTGTATGGTGTTTATGCCCTAGTATGAGGTTAATATGTTTGAAGTCATCATGTTGGTTGCTGATTTATATGACTTTTATGTTGACTTATGTTGTATGCTTTGATGAGACTAGTTTAGGGAAGAATTCCATAGTCTATTAATGTGAAGCTAATAGTAGGTTTCATGGATGTGTACCATCATGTTAAGATGTGAATCAGATATTCACCCATGGAAGTATTGAAGTACCTACGTATGTGTACATTCTATAGATGACATACTTATTGTTAGTAAAGAGTAGTGTCATTCGGGGACGAATGTTCCTAAGGGGGGGATAATGTAACAACCCTAAAAAATGAATAAGCTAAATGTTTAAGGTGTCAAGAATGCTTGCGATTAGACCAAGGTTCACACGGATTGATACGCGTAGAACCAGACCTCAGAACCCTTACTATGACCAAGCCAACTAACTTGGGGAGTTAGTTGATCTTGGAAAGGTTGTAACCAACCAAGTACGACTCTCGAAAATGAAGATTTAATCGAAGGAATCTTTACCGGACTTAAAAAGAAGAAATTTTAAGTTTTGAGGGTCTAAGGGTAAAATGGTCTTTTACCAGGCTAGGGGTAATATTGTAATTACCCTAAATATATAATTAATTAATTATTTAATAAAGTGGAGGGTCAATTTTGGGAGAGAGAGCCGAAATTGGTCTCTTGAAATGAAGTCTTGCTCCACCCGGGTTCGAACCTAGGTGGGAGCAAGGATTTAATATGACTTTTTTTATTATTGGTGAATTAATTTAATAAATTTATAATTAATGGCTGATGTAAAAAGGAAAATCAGATCTTATTATTATTTATTATTTATTTACTTATTAATTAATGTATTTTTTTAAATTGACTAAGTCTTGCCAACTATCCTAGTTTGAAGATGCACTATCTCACACTATCTCTCTCCCTCAAGCCTAAATCTCTCTCTCTCTCATCAAATTATTTTCTTGGCTGCAAAAAAAGAAGATAAAAACATTAGAAAGCAATCAAAAGTTCTCTAAACTCAAATAACTTACAAAAAAAAAATATACAAGCAAGCAAGCAACTTAGGATACGAAAACTTTGCATCATCTTCTCGACGGGTTTGTGTTGAAGGTTTTAGGGGAGGAGTTTGGCAGCACTTGGAAGGTGTGGAAAGCTACAACAAGGTATGGGTTTTCTCTCTTGGAATCCTTTCTCCAAGAGGAATTTCTTTCTACAAAAGTCGACATATGAAACTAGGGCTGTCCCCTTGAATGTTGAACTCCTTGTCCCTAGTCTCCTTCCGATTTCAATCTAAATTAGTTTAGAAATCATGTTGTTGGTATGGTTGCTGGTAGCTAAGTGTGAAATATGATGTTCCTTGTGATTTTATGTTTGGAAATAACAAGCATGTTCAATGATGTCAACCGAAAATGATGTGGTGCAATGTGTAAAATATTTGTTGTTGTTCTCCGTTTTGAAGTCTTAAAATGGCTTGTTTGATGATTGAAATTATTGTGCATAAGGTGTGTCAATTGTGATGTTAAATGAAGTGTAAGGTGGCTGATTTGTGGAAAAATCTAAGCTAAAACAACAATGAATCTACACCTAAGAATGTGTTAAACGAATCGTGAAAGTACCTCAAAACGAACGTATGAATGCTGTTAAATAAAGGCCAGAAAATTTAATAAAATTTCCAGCACTTGGTGATGGAATTTTCGGCCATAATACTTAAGGTGGAGATGTTTAAAAATATATTTAAAATATGTGAGGTCAGTGGGGATTGAACCCAAGACCTCACTACATGAAAGCTGGAAAAAAAAATGAGAGGTGTGGGATTCGAACCCACAACCTCTTGGCCAAACAAGAGAGTAAGAGGGGAATTTTAAATTAATAAAATAAATGTGTAGAGTGTGGATTGAACCCCCAACCTCTTGAATGGATGAGAGAGTTAGGAGAAAAATAAAGGAGAAAAATAAATGTGGAGAGTGGGGATTGAACCCACAACCTCTTGAATGGATGAGAGAGTTAGGAGAAAAATAAAGGAGAAAAATAAATGTGGAGAGTGGGGATTGAACCCACAACCTCTTGAATGGATGAGAGAGTTAGGAGAAAAATAAAGGAGAAAAATAAATGTGGAGAGTGGGGATCCTCTTGAATAGATGAGAGAGTTAGGAGGAAAGTAAAGGAGAAATATAAAATGAGGTTAATGGGGATTGAACCCACAACCTCTTGGATAGGTGAGAAAGTCAATAGATAAATTAAGAGAAAAAGAATGAGCTTGTGGGGGATTAATCCCACAACCTCCATGACTTGGACGAAAAATAGATAAGAAAAAGAGAGGAAATATTATGGGGCTGATGGGGATCGAACTAGGGTCCCCCAAATCTGAAAAATACAAAGGATTAAGTGTTGCCTAAGGGATTCGAAATTGGGTTCCCTTGCCCAGTTCCGTATTGACACATAAGTCATACGTAAGTAAATATTTAATGAATGCTGCCTCTATAGATCAAAATCAATATCTTGGCATATCTACAAGATGCATAAGTCTTGTACCACATAATCTTGGGTAAACATGAATCACTTAGACAAACTATGAATGAAGCCTCATGGCTTGTATGTATAGACACATAAGTCTAACATACGTTCAAAAGTAAGTGAACCTAAGATGTATGAAATGAGATGATAAACCCTAGAAGGGTTAAGTATGAGTTTAAGATACACTAAATGGCCAAGTGCATTGACATATGATGAGATGAACAATGAAATGATGAAATGAACAATGAAATAATGAAACACTAGAAGGGTTAAGTGAGGGTGTGAAACACACCAAATGGCCAAGTACATTGGCATATGATGAAATGAACATTTACGTAATAAGAGGTGAATAACTATGAAAAGCAAAGGTGCTAATGATGATGAATGTGGTGACAACATGATATGAGGCTAATGTAAATGATGAGAGCAATCTCAAATGAGCCTAAGTAAATGTTACCAATACGTACTCACCTATGAGAGTGTAAGATAATGAAGAGACCAGTCTCTATGAACACTCTAATGAGAGTATTGATCTTAACAAACTCAATACGAATGATGAGATAAGAAATCATCTAATGAGCTATGATGTCCTCATACTAGAAGCCAGCTTTCATGACGTATGAGATGAATGTAATGGAACTTTATACTAAGAACCGATAGACTAGCTATGAGCGGTGATGCCTTCTTTCGGGAAGGGCGGAGGTTCACGTAACTCTCATGAGATGAGACTTTCCGGCATGCCGGGTATGGGTCTCCTTATATCTCCTAGTCTTTGAACCTATACTGCCAATATAGGGATCTAGCGGGGTTAAATTCCCATGTACGCTAGCATGTTTTGGGGTCACCTTGGCCGGTGATTCCACCTCTTTTCGGTGTGGGGGAGACACTGGATTTGATGATGCTCACATGATCTATGTCGGTTAAAGTTAAAGTTCCCAATGAATGAATGAGGTCAGCCTCAAATGATGCACATAATGAAATGAATGATACCAAAGGTGTTAGGATAGGATAATCAAAAGGTGAGTTATATTCAAGTAATGACATTAGGTCCTTCTTGGTCATTGCACAACGAACCTAATGAAAGTCTTAAGCTACATCCTAGGTATAACTGGTGTTTACACTGGTCTATGAATGAAATGAAATAGAGTACGTATGAATGAACTAAGCAGACTCTGTGTTTGCTAATGAAGACTACCTAGTTGAGGTCTCATCTGTTGAGCCCTCATTTCTGGAAGGTCTTAATGTTAAGTCCATGATTCCAAGGTCTCATGGCATATGAGTGAATGACAATAAAAGAAGTTATGTGCTACATGCAAAAAGGTGTTGTATGCTATATGATATGTGCTATGTGTAAGTGTTATGTGCTGTGTACAAATGTGAAAAGTATGATGATGTATGTTATTCTCATGGCATAACTTTCCTATTTCAAATCTGAAAAGCCCACTGACTTTCCTAATCCAAATTTGGAAAGCTCATTGACTTTCCTAATCCAAATTTGGAAACTTTTCTGATCTCAATTTGGCAAGTCCACTGACTTGACTTCCAAAAATCATGTTGTTAGGAAAGAGCTATTCTTTCTCATGCATGTCCCTGGTGTGTGCTTGCATATACCCATACTTAGTACAAGTGTGTACTAACCCTATACAAACTCTACTATTTTAGGTGCAGGCACAAGTGGACGATAGAGCTACAAGATCATCTCTGCAGTTATCCGGACGTCCAGCATTCATCCGGTTTGGTAGGTCCTCATGTTTTCGAGGATGCTACTGTTTTATATTCTAGCTTAGTTTTAGAGTTGAGCTAGTGGAGCATGTTCCACTAGCGTTGCTTTCCTATTTTATTCAGACTATGTATTGGTGCCATTTTGGCAATTATACACTTAATAAGAATTGAACTATTTCTTTCAGTTGCTTACCTCTTAATGTTAGATGGTTGATGGTGAACAATTACGTATTAATGAGAATCTTTTTATAAGTATGTTAAGAAACAAAAAGTTTCAAATTTTCCGCTAAAATTAACCTAGATGAAGTAAGAATGACGTAAGTAGGCTTGTCTGCGACCTCTGAGAGTTCAACGACGCCGGTCTCGTCTGGGGTCTAGATTCCGGTCGTCACAGTCGCAATCCAAGATTGCACCCTATATTCTAGGGTATGGTCTCGGGTTGTGACATTTGAGTTGGAAACGTCTGGTCAAACATCCCCAAGTACCAAAAAGGGTCCTTGAGGAAGGACCCAAACATGGGGTCAAGGCTGCCCAAGACAGCCCAAACCACGGGGTAGTCGATGCCCAGTGGGTCAATCGAAGCCCCGTAGGTTGGGTATCGTAGTTTGAGAATTATAATGGGAGCAGGAGGTACCAAAGACAATCCTCAGTCACAGACCACGGACCAACAGGACGGTCCGTTTGTCAAGGGACGGGCCGTCAATGGCCCTTTCGTCTGTGGACTGTGTCTCCTGCGCAGGTTGCTGCCAAGCTACGGCTGAAATTTTAAATTCACACCACTTCCAAATAGATGTATTGGCAGTTTTAAGGGTCTTTTTGGGTATTTTTAACAAGTATATAAGTGTTAAACACTTAGAAGACTTCATTCTTCCAAAACAAAACCCCAAAATCCCTTAAGAATTCCCAAAGACTCTATTGAAGACCAAATTCAAGGAAAAGCTTGGTGTGACGTTTTGAGTGGAGATTCTTCATCAAAGTGAAGAATTATATTCATTAAGGTATGAATTTTGATCCTTGAAACTCGTTTCATCAAGGAGCCCAACTATCAAGATATTTTCTAAAGTTTTCAAAGTTGAATCGTCCAGTTTCATGCTACCATGGGTTCTTGCATAAATAATTTCTAAACGTTTAATATGGATTAGATTGATGTTATATTGATGATTTTAACCTAATTTACCTATGAAATCATGAATTTGATGAACCCTAGTTTTGACTACTTTATGGGTTACTTGCTATTGGTCTAATATTGATGAATTCTTATGTAGTTTCTTATGGGCTTTCTAATGATATAAGAATTGTATTCAATTGATATCTAATTGATCTTATATTGGTAAACCTAGATTGAATTAATTTATATTCATTGATTTTTATGATTATTGCTTTGAATTGATGTTCATGGCCATGGGTAAGGGCCTTATGTTGTTGAATTGGTTGATTTAGCATTGGATTGAAGTGTTGATTATGGAGTGGTGGTACACTGCCCTATTCTCTCTTATTTAATGTTATTTAGACTTTAATTGTAATGTGATTGATTTGGTCCACTTATGGTGTCGGTGTTATGTGAATTCATGTGGCCTTGTCGGCGTTATTTTAAGTATATTGATGATCATGGCCTTGTCGGCAACTACTTGAAGTTATGCTGCTATTTGTATAGTTGATTAGGTGATGTATGACCTTATATATCTATGTGAAAGTATATGTTTCTTATATTTAAGATGTTAGGTTATTATGATTATGAGTATGTGTTTCTAGTAGAACATGTAATATGAGCTAATATAATGTATATGATGTATTGTTTAGGTAGACTAATGTCCCTTACTTGATACATGTATGAATGTGAATAATGTGATGTCTTGACTTAGGATGCTAAAGGTCTTGTATGAATGAATGTTATGTGGAAACCTTGAACCTAAAGGTAAAGTTATGTAAATTGAAGTAGAACGCCGTAAGGGTATTCTTCATGTGATGAATGATGGACTTAGGTTTGATTGGCTGGAACGGCATCATATATACCTAGGAAAAGTCATAATGAGATTCTTGTCTTCATTGGAAGGTAACCCCTAGAGGACCTCTTTGGTAGGGTAAATGTAATTGGGTTATGAACTAGATATGGAACCCTCTTGTATGAACCTTAATGTGAATTAATCTATGAGAACAAAGGCTAACACCGAGTGAGTACGGTAAGGGAAGTAGTTCTAGTTGAGTATGAGACTAGAATGCAAAGGAACCCTTCATATTCCTTAACCATGTGCCTACATGGGATGTGTCCAAGTTCTACCATTGGCAAGTAGAACAACCTCATCGGAGTAGGATAGAACTCCGGATTCCATGTCTTGCTATCATGGTCTATGTCGGTTATTGCCTATTCTCATCATCTGGGATACTTGCTAGCATTATAGAAGTTCTATGAAGTTTAGGTGGTGGTATGGGACGCTATCCAAACATTGCACAATAGGCTTTGAAGATGTTATGACAGTCCCTTGGTCTTCTCCAAGACCATTACTTGAATGTCCTTTATGTTATGAATATATCTTAATGAACTAATGAACTAATGACTTACGTTAAGAAGTATGTAAGTGAATAAGTACCTAATCTAGAGTGACTTAGGGATTCGTTAGTTAAATTGTGAAGAGGACATAAAGGATGATCTCTTCATGGCTTTCTATGGAGTCTTGAGAATGACTCTAGTTAGGGAAAAAGTTTGGTGTTGTTGACATAATCTAAGCCTTAGGTAGTCTTAAGGACTGTTTAGGTAATCTTGAAGAGGTCAATCTTGGACTTTATCTTCTTGATTTACTTAAGTAGGTCTTTTGATAGCCTTTGGAAGGAGAGTGTCCTATCATCTATGTGTTGGTGTGTTTACTGAGAATGATTATATCCTAGGGAGTCTATTGGGTCTCTTGACTGTGTGTGTAAGGTATTGTATGGGCGGTTGCTTCATAACTCACTCAAGTGAGACTTAGAATTCACCTTTGATAGAAGAATCTTACCTTTATGTTTATTATGTCTTGTATGTGTGTATGTGACTCATTATAGGTAATCTTAAGGGTCGTTTAGGCACATCTAGAGAGGGTGTATGGGCGGTCTCTCTTTGTGTGACTTAAGTGAATCTTAGGATAACTTTTAGTGGGATAACAACATGCAAGAAGTTGGTTAACAAGAAGGTTAGCAATTCACTGTATAGTTAATTGAGCTCACTGGAAAGTATCCTTAAATATTAGTATTTTTGGTTAAGTCTTATCTTATGTGTTTCTAAATTGATTAATGATGTTATTATGATTAAAATATGATTTATAAAATGAAAATATGCATATTTCCAATAAAGGTCCATTTTCATGATTTTTATGCATATGTCATACTTAGTACATGTGGTTGTACTAAGCCATGCTTTTATCTATCTATATGGTTCTTGGTAGGTGAAGAGCTTTGTGGGAAGTGAAGACTTGGACTTAGAATATAGTTTAAGAGAATTTGAAGTATGTCCTCACTTGACTCAAGGGCATATATGTCGTTTTATGTTTCCTTATGAAGTATTGTAATAGACTTAGTAGAACTATATTTCTATATTCGTATTTCTTATGGGCCGTGTCCCAAGTACTCTTGTGTCTAAGATGATGAGATTGAGACTTAGTATTTCCTATTACTTCTATATCAAAGAGTTTTAAATACTTATGTTATATTTTGTGAATAGTTATAATTCCGCACTACTTTTCATTATGTATATGCAATGAATGATTTGAATGGGCTTGTATAAGACCTCCGAGAGGTCGAGTACGCCAGTCTCAATCCAAGATTGTGCCCTAACTTCTAGGGTGTGGTATTGGGGTGTGACACCTTATGCCTAACCCTAACCCTAACCTTCACCCTATCCCTAACCCTAAACCTCAAAAACAACCCAAATACTAACCCCAACCTTAACATTAACCCTAACCCTAACCCTAACCCTACCATATCCCTAAACCCCAAGCCCAGAATACCAAAACGAAAACATAAGAACTAAACCATTTATATTAAACCTCAAATCCTAAACCATAAACCCAAAGACCTAAATAAAAAAACTAACCCTAACCCTAAATCTGACCCTAAATCATAAAACTAAAACCCTAAGCCCAAAATACCAAAATCCAAACATTAAATATTAAACCATAGATTTTAAACCTCAAAAGCTAAGCCCTGAATCACAAAACCTAAAAAAACCTACACACTAACCCTAATCCTGAACCTAACCCTAACCCTAAACCCTAAACCCTAAGTCCAAAATACGGAAAACCCAAACATTAAACACTAAACCATAGATTTTAAACCTCAAATCCTAAACCAAAAACCCTAAAACCTAACAAAAACCTAATTCCTAACCCTAACCCTAACCCTAATCCAAACCCTAACACTAACATTAACCCTAACCCTAACCCTAAACCATTAACCCGAAAACCCAAACTCAAAATACAAAAACCCAAACATTAAACACTAAACAATAGATTTTAAAGAAAAAATCCTATACCCCAAAACCTAAAACCTAAAAAAAACCTAAACCCTAACCTTAACCCTATCCATAACACGAACCTTATCCCGAACCCTATCCTTAACCCTAATTCTAAACCCAAAGCCCAAAATACCATAACCCTAACATTAAATACTAAACCATAGATATAACAACTCAAATCCTTAACCCAAAACCCTAAAACCTAAAAAATAACCTAAACCCTAACCCTAATTGTAACATTAACCCTAACCCTAATTCTACCATAAACAGTAACCCCAATCCAAAATACCAAAACCCAAACACTAAACACTAAACCATTGATATAAACTTCAAATGCTAAACCCTAAACACAAAAACTTAAAAAAACACAAAACTATAACCTTAACCCTAACCCTAAATTTAACCCTAACCCTAACCCTAAACTAGAAACCCGAAATCCTAAGTACAAAATACCAAAACCCAAACCTTAAATACTAAACCATAGATTTTAAACCATAAATGCTAAACCCTGAACCATAAACCCTAAAAACAAAATCTACACACTAACCCTAACCCTAACCCTAAACCCTAAACCTTAAATCCAGAAAAAAATACTAAGTTCGAAATACAAAAACCCAAACATTAAATAGTAAACAATAGATTTTAAACCTCAAATCTTAAACCACAAACCCTAAAACCTAATAAAACCTAAACCCTAACCCTAACCCTAATCCAAACTCTAACTCTAACCTTAACCCTAACCCTAATCCAAACTCTAACTCTAACCTTAACCCTAACCCTAACCCTAACCCTAAACCATTAACTTGAAACCCCAAGCCCAAAATACCAAAAAAAAAGCCAAATTAGTTCTCTCTCTAACTTATCTCTCCAAGCAAAACGCTAACCAAATGACACGCACCTTACGACTAGCTTCGACCGGCAAACATGGAGCGTGAGCCAGCGGTGGTATCTTCCAGGCCGCCGGACCAGCCCCAAATGGTCTCTTGAAGAAGACGAACACAAATAACCCTGAATCATCCTCTAATTCTTTGTATAACTCCGGGAATTCACAATCCAAAGTAGTGATGAACAGTGCACCTTCTCAGAGTGAAGAAAATCGGAACCAAAAAATTATATCCCCAGACTCTATCAGATTAAACCAAGATTATAATGATGAAAGGAATTTTTCTACCCATCAAAAGCTACAACATACTCAAACATCAAAGAATTCTGTCGAGCCGATTGGAAAATACGAATAGGCGATTTTAGGGAAAATTGCAAACTGGTCACAGGAAGGTCAATCGCAAAATCGAGCATCTTCCCAGATGATTCGAGATGCCCCACCTACTTGGGTTTACTCAAAGGGGGAAGATGTCCATCTTACAGCGATTTCTAGTGAAATAGAAGACATAGTCGCCGGCAATAAGAACTCAGGTGTTCAAACTAACAGTCAAAGACATACTGACACCGGCAAGGCTAATGGAACTACTGATAATGAGAATGAAAACCATCTCACTAGCATCGCTAATCAACCAGCTCAAAAACCTGCTCCGATAGAAAATGAAGAAGAGTGTAACATCGAGAAACACTTCAACGGGGAAACAGTAAGAGAAGAGTTTGTGGAGGCAAGTCTAGCTCCCAATGTTTGGCACAACAAGGCAATATCTTTGGGAAAGGATGATATTGATGTGGAGATTTCATCAAACTGTTCATTTGGGTTCAAGCCTAATGATAAAGCTATACACAGAGTAGAACAATCCTCTACAGGCATGAGCTCTAAGGGAGTTGGGGAAATTGCAGGTGATCAAAGACAGGGCCAGCAACAAAGATTCAAGGAGCAAACAGGGGAGGCAAACCAGGTAGGTAAGTATCCTAACTCCAACTATAGTTATACTCAAGTTAACAATAGTGTTAATATTGGCCATGAGCATGAAAATGCCATGGAAATTCAGCTGCTATGCATAGTACACAGGTTCAGGGTGAGGCAGTCAATCAGGTTGTGAACCAACAGGAAAATATTGGCCATGTGCATGATAATGCCATGGAAAATTCAGCTGATAAATCTAATGTTCAGGGTCAAGGGATGCTGCCAATAGGGGAAAGAATCAATGGGACCAAAACCAAAAGAATGAAGTTAGAATTTTTGGGCAGAATCAGCAGAAGAATCTGAAAGAAAGCAGCGATCTGAACCTTTACCATAGAGAGTTTCCTAAGCTCTCTAGCAATTTTGAGAAATGAGAAATGTTCCCAATCCCAAAACCAATGAGTTTTAACAATCCTAAGAGTCTCCCAGCTAAAGAACATGACCCGAAACCAGCTCCCTTTACTGTAGTCCAGACCTTGGCTGCAAGACTTAGGTATATACATGCTGCTCAAAGTCCAAACATTGTGTTGAAAACTACTCCCAGACAAACTACTAAACAGGGTCAACCGACATTAATTTTTGACATGCATGATTATATACACACGCTGACATTTGACTGCAAGTTTACACTAGTTGGGAAATTTAGTACTACTATGCCTAAGGTTGAGCTTATCAGAACGAGTTTTATCCAGCAAACTCAATTAAGTGTGTGTGTGGGGGGGAGGGGGTGTTAACATTGCTCATTATAAAGCTAAACACGTGTTTATTGACATCCAGAATGAGCTAGACTACAACACTGTATGGACACAACAAAGAATGACAATCGAGGGTAAACTGATGAGGATACAAGCGTAGACACCTTTTTTTACCCATGAAGAAGAAACACCAATTGTCCTGTATGGATTTTGCTACCAGCTCTACGTTGGCACTGTTATAAAAAACCATTCCTTACTCCTTTACTTGAATTAGTAGGTAATGTTTTAGATCTAGATACAAATTCAATTAAAAGGTCAAGGGCTGGCATGTCCAAGGTTAAGATGCAAATAGACTTGACTAAGCCTAGACCGAGACATGTTTGGATTAGGCTTCACCCTGAGGATGACACCATAGGGATCTGGCAGCCAGTGGAGTACGAAAATATTCCACATTACTGCGAATATTGTTGACACCAGGGACACGACATTGATGAATGTAAATCTAAAATGAGGGATGAGGAGTACATACAAAGGAAAGAGAAAGAAAATGAGAAGAAAAATACAAACAAAGAATACATAAATCCAAAGGAAAAGGAAGACAGACAGGACAAACCTAAAGAACAGCCTCAACAACATAGTAAAGAAGCTAACAGGTAGAAGTAAACAACACAACAAAAGGAGGAGGAATGGCAAACTCAAAGGAAGAAAAATGTGAGACAACAGGAAAATGCTACTCAAAAGACAATATGGAAGCCTACCTCAACTATAAATCAGACAGCAAAGTAGAATCAACAGGCAGGTATACCTAATAACTCACAACAAAATATTTTTATTAACCTAGAAATGCAGGAAGAACACAGGCCAACAGGAGAAGAAAGAAGCAGCAGGAAGCATATGGAGGCAGCAACAGGAAACAGAGCAAAGTGGGAAACAATTCAGGAAAGCAAGGTATGACACTGCAAAAGGAAGACAGGAACACCACAGGTATCACAACAATAAAAATTAACTCTAATAATGATTATGTGGCTGAGTAATTATCTGGTGAAGCTGTTGGAGGGATGGATGGGGGATGT
This sequence comes from Solanum sitiens, assembly GCA_016801875.1. NCBI lineage: Eukaryota > Viridiplantae > Streptophyta > Magnoliopsida > Solanales > Solanaceae > Solanum > Solanum sitiens. The sequence continues at coordinate 559,884 of JABWTJ010000486.1, read as the reverse complement.
CAGGAGAGCCTTACTAACATGCAGGAAGGGGTGACCAAAGGGGGGAATTTTCCTCATGTTTTGCATGAGGGGGAACACAATGACCTCAATAGAGACCTTAGAGCCCCAGCCAGTCCACAAAGCAAGCAACAACAATCAAAGCAAAAACAGGTTCAACAACAACTATCCAAACAACAAGAGAAGGCTACAAAAAGCAAAGAAACCAACATAAGGAAATAGATCAAACAATCCAGAAAAGTTCAGTTTCTAAGGCAAAGGGAATGGGAACCAATCTGAGTGCAAGTACACAGGAAAACACTCCAAAGAGTAAAAATAAACCCAGTAAACAAAAAAGGGATGCTGCCAAAAGAAGGATGAATAAAGGGCAGGAAAATGTGAAAAATAAGGAACAAGAAAGAGAGGAGCAATCAGCTAAACATTTCACTGAGGGAAATGATCAACATGACAGGGAATGTTCCCCTATGAAAGGCCAGTACATGTCCCCTCCTTCCACAGAACCTCCAGACAAGAGACAGCAGGAATGTCAACTCAACACTGTCCCTCTTATTGATGAATATGAGGTATATAATTCTGAGGATGAGTTGGATGGAGACAATCAATCAATACATGAGCAAGTGGATGATGATGAGACCACTGAGGCACTAATTACAGCTTTTATCCCATAGAATGATCAGACTATTGAGAATGAAATCCAACAGGCTACTCAGACTCAAGGACTATCTCCAAGGGGGCTTCAGCATAGCAAATTTCACTTCAAAAATCAAGATATCACCACTGTCACTGCTGGCAGACCAAACACAAGGTTATTCTCCACAAGAACATCCCAATGATTAGTACAGTTATTTGGAACGTGAGAGGAATCAACACCCAAGGGGTTCTGGAAAGACTTCAAATTCTCAGGAAAATGCACCACCTTTCTGTCATTACAATTCTGGAACCTTTTTCTGACAGTGTTAATGTGCAAAATTTCAAAATTCAATTGGCTATGGAGAATGCTGCTACCAATTGCAATGACAAAATATGGGTTTTCTTGAATGAAGATGTTGACTGTGTCATCAGTGATGAGGATGAACAGAAAATCACCTGTGAGTTTAATCATAATGAAGTTCAGAATAAGTTTACCATCACCTTTGTATATGCCAAATGTAAAGATCACCTCCGAAGACCATTATGGGATAAATTCTTCAACAAGACAGTGGTATTGATAAACCATGGTGCACTGTTGGAGACTTTAATGTTATCACAACAGGAGAGAAAAAATGGGAGGGGTGCCTTATAACATGAAGAAGAGTTTTGAGTTCATCTCTATTATTGAAGCATGTGGTCTTATAGACTTAGGTTTCAGCGGACAGAAATTTACTTGGTATAACAAGAGAGGCATTGCTCAAATAATTTGGAAAAAATTGGACAGGGCTCTTGTTAATGATACTTGGCTCGAAACCATGCCACAAACTACCATCACTCACTTATCTTCTATAGGTTCAGATCACTGCCCCCTTCTTATGGAAATGATTGCAAAAGGACACTGATTTTACCAAGTATTTTAAATTTTTAAATTGCTGGGTAGATAGTCCTAATTTTATGCACATTATGAAGGCATGTTGGGAGAGGGATATGGAAGGTAATGTTATGTGGAAATTTTATCAAAAACTCAAAAGACTTGCTAACACCTTGAGCACTTGGTCGAAACAAGAATTTTAGAGATATATTCTTACAGGTTAAGGAATATGAAGAAAAGGTAAGAAGAGCCGAGGAGAACCTTATCATAAATCAAACTGAAACAAACAGAACTCTCGTTCATGGACGCAATGCCAAGTATATTCAATTCCTGAAGCTTGAGAACTCAATCACGAAACAAAAAACTTAGCTTCAATGGTTCAAAGAAGTTGATACGAACTCCAAATATTTTCATTCTCTGATAAAAGGAAGAAGAAAAAGGCTCTTTATTCACAAAATCATCTATGATGATAGGGAGTGTATACAGGGAAATGATAATATTGCTAAAGTTGAATGTTAACACTTCCAACAAATCTTCGCTGGTGAGGACAAAACTATCAATGAGCATAATTTAGAATGCATTCCAAGGATGATAAATCAGGATCAAAATGATAGGCTCACTAACATTCCAACAATGGAGGAGTTGAAAGAAATGGTATTTTCTATGAGTCCCACTTCTGCTGCTGGACCAGATGGAATGAATGGCTATTTTTTCCAAAAATGTTGGAATATCATCAAACAAGACCTCCTTGGAGTCATTCTTGCATTCTTCAGTGGTCAAATGATACCCAAGTATTTCTCTCATTCCTGTATTGTCTTGCTGCCTAAGGTGAGTAACCCAAACAAATTGACAGAATATAGACCGATAAGTCTGAGCAATTTTACCAGTAAGAGTATTTCTAAACTGGTGAGCAACAGACTTAGTCCTATTCTGCCTAGTTTAATTTCTCTCAACCAATCAGGCTTTGTTAAATGGAGAAATATCTCAGAGAATATTATGTTAGCTCAAGAAATTATCCATCAAATTAGGAAGCCTAACATTGGGAGTAATGTCATTATTAAGTTGGATATGGGAAAAACTTACGATAGAGTTTCTTAGGCTTACATTTGTAGGTATTAAGGAAGATGGGATTTGATGAAAAGTTCATTGATATGGTGTGGCGGATTATGGCTAACAATTGGTACTCTATCATCATAAATGGTAAGAGGTATGGTTTCTTCCACTCCACAAGAGGGCTCAAACAAGGAGATCCTTTATCACCTGCACTATTTATTTTAGGAGCAGAGGTGCTATCAAGAACTCTGAATCATCTCAACAACAATCCTGACTTTCATGGTTTCATTATGGAAAAGAAGGCGCCAATGGTGAATCATCTAAGTTTTGCTGATGATATCATTCTGTTCTCTTCAGGAAGGATCAAAACAGTAAAACTCATCATGCAAACTCGGAAGCATTATGAAGATATATCTGGCCAGCTGGTTAATGGAGACAAAAGCCATTTCATGATTCATTCAAATGCTTTTAACACCACAAGGGATAGAATTAAACGAATTACAGGATTCAGACAGAAGCAGGGGCCTATAACTTATCTAGGATGCCCACTCTTTGTTGGTAGGCCTAGAATCATTTATTTTTCTGACCTTGTTAACAAAGTCATTTGCAGGATCACAGGATGGCAGACTAAGCAGCTCAGTTATGGAGGCAAGGCAATTCTAGTTAAACATGTATTGCAATCTCTCCCCATACATATTCTCTCAGCAACAACTCCACCATATACTGTGCTTAAACAAATTCAAAATGCTCATGGATGACTTTTTCTGGGGAAGGAGGAATGATACGAGAAAGTGTCACTGGGATTCATGGAAAAACATGAGCTTCCCATATGATGGAGAAGGGGTTGGTATGAGGAATATTCAAGATGAGTGCATGGATTTTCAATATAAACATTGGTGGACCTTTAGGACCAAACACACTTTATGGGGGGAATTCATGAAAGCAAGATAATGTTAGAGGTCTAATCCTAATTTCAAAAAAGGGGACAATGGAGACTCAATTACATGGAAACACATGCTGCAAATAAGGGACAAAATGGATCAACACATACAGTGGAAACTCAACTCAGGTTCCTGTTCCTTTTGGTGGGATAATTGGCTAGGTACTGGCCATCTAGCTCAATTCTCCACCAATAGTAACAGGTTCAACAATAGTACAATTGCGGAATTTTGGAGTAATGGCTGGTGGAATTGGAACAAGTTAATACAACAAGCTCCTAGCTGTCAATTAGGAAATATCCTTACTGTAGAGCTTCCTACTCAACTGCATCTTCCAGACCAAGAAATATGGGCACTAAACAGTGATGGAAAATTCACATGCTCTTCAGCATGGAACGAAATCAGGGAGAAAAAACCAAAAACTCTATTCAACTCTTTTTTTTTTTGGCACAAGAGTATTCCTTTCAAAGCTTCCTTCCTTGTTTGGAGAGCCTTGAAAGGAAAGCTCCCAACTAATGAAAAACTTATCAGTTTTGGTAAGGAATCTTCTAATTGTTTCTGTTTTAACAGGCAAGGACTGGATACAATTGAACACATCTTTAACAGAGGGCAGTTTGCGGCTTATGTATGGCAGAGCCTAGCAGCAGTATCGAGAATCACACTAAATCATTGGTCCCTGCAACATCTCCTCATTAAACGGTGGAATGCGAAACAAAAAAATGGGGCACATAAACTTCTCTTACAGGCCACACCGATCTTAATTTGCTGGAACCTATGGAAGAATAGTTGTGCAAGCAGATATGGAGGAAAAACATCCAACATCAGTCGAGTCAAATATGCCATCTATATGGATACTTACATGCTGTTAACAGTAACATTCCCTCAAATTAAATGTCCTTCAACTTGGAAAGGTCTATTTCAACTAGGGGAAGCTTGCAATAATGATACAAAAGTGACGATGGTAGAATGGAGAAAACCTCCAGAATAATGGATAAAAATCAACAAGGATGGCAGTCCAATTGACAATCCTGGCAAGATTGGAGCAGGGGGAATCATAAGGGATCAACATGGCAAAATGGTGATGGCATTTTCTGTTCCACTTGGTGTTGGTACAAACAACCAAACTGAGCTCGGGGCTGCTATTTTCGGGCTGACTTGGGGGCTGGAGATGGGCTACAGGAAAATTCTACTAGAGGTAGACTCACAACTTCTAGTAGAATGGCTGGCACATAAAACAAACTTGCAATGGACAATAACGATACAGGTAGAAACACTACAATTGCTCATAAACCAAACTCAAGAATTCAAGTGTCAACACATATACATGGAAGCCAATTTTGTGGCTGATTTACTATCCAAATTCAGCCACAAAGTCACTACGTCTCAACTGTACTTTGACAGTAAGCTGCTGCCTCCAGAAGCCAAGGCGTACTATCAGCTAGATGCTCAAGGGATGCCAAGTTTCAGAAGGAAGAAAACTAAAAAGCTCACAGAACCGCCCTAGACAGTGAACTCAATCTTTTCAACTTAGCTATCTTTTTGAAAAATTATAGCTTCGTTGAATAGATTGGTATAGGATAGCTTTATTGTTTTTTGAAATGTAAAGGGAGAGTCTCCGTTGTTTATGTTTCCTAGATACTATGTATTGAGAGGATTCCTCTCTTTTAGGTGCTAAGTATTTTGGTTTTGCCTTTTTTGTAAGGGGAAGAGTTGACTTCCTTTTTTGGAAAGTTGACTCTGAACCACCATAGGATCGGAGGTTAGGTTTATGTCCCCCTCCTTGTATTTTGTTTTTATTATTAATGTTAAGGCCTGGGGGTGTTGCTCAGCCCCTACCCCTCCAAGGGTAATTAAAATAAAATAAAATCCCAAAATACCAAAACCAAGCATTGAACACGAAACAATAAATTTTAAACCAAAAATCCTAAACCCCAAAACTAATACCTAAAAAGACACTAAACCCTAACCCTAGCCCTCTCCCTAACACGAATCCTAACCCTAACCCTAAACCCTAAACCCTAAACCCTAAACACAACCCAATATACAAAAACACTAACATTAAACACTAAACCATAGATATTACAACTCAAATCCTTAACCTCAAACCCTAAAACATAAGAAAAAATCTAAACCCTAACCCTAACCCCAACATTAACCTTAACCCTCTCCATACCATAAACCCTAAACCCAAGACAAAAATACCAAAACCCAAACATTAAACACTAAACCATTTATATTAAACCTCAAAATCCTAAACCCTAAACCCAAAACCCTAAAAAAGACCAAACCCTACCCCTACCCCTACCCCTACCCTAAGATTTGGGTTTTTGGGAGCAGTGATATTGATTGTAATATTCTTGATGAAGATGAACAACAAATCACATGTGACATAAAACACAATGAGTTACAGTGTCAGTTCATTACTACTTTTGTCTATGCAAAATGTAAGGACTGTCTGAGGAGACCTCTTTGGGATAAGATGCTACAGCAAGCTAATGTGGATACCAAACCTTGGTGTTCAGTAGGTGATTTCAATGTTATAACTGCAGTGGATGAAAAGCTGGGAGGGGCTCCTTACAATATGAGGAAAAGCATGGACTTCATAGCTATTATTGAAGCATGTGGCCTTGTGGACATTGGTTTCAATGGCCACAAATTCACATGGTCCAACAAGAGAGGTATTAATCACAGAATCTGGAAGAGGCTGGACAGGGCCGTGGTTAATGATTCTTGGCTCGAAAATATGCCTCAAACCACTATAACTCATTTGTCTTCTACTGGGTCTGATCACTGCCCTCTGTTGATGGAAATGATTTCCAAAGAAGCAAATCACATCAAGTACTTCAAGTTCCTCAATTGTTGTGTGGATAACCCTCTTTTCATGGAAACTGTGAAGACTTGTTGGGATAGAGAGGTGGATGGTATTGGTATGTGGAGATTTCATGAGAGAATGAAAAGGTTGTCCAACACTCTTAGTACATGGTCAAAGAAAGAGTTTGGGGATATTTTTCAAAATGTCAAAATGTATGAGGAACAGGTTCACAAGGCTGAGGAGAACTACATTCTTCACCAAAGTGATTCGAACAGAAGTGCCTTACATGAGGTTAATGCTAAATATATCAAGTTCCTCAAGCTGGAGGATACTATTATGAAACAGAAAACTCAGTTACAATGGTTCAAGGAAGGAGACATAAATTCTAAATATTTCCACTCCATTATAAGAGGAAGAAGAAGAAGATTATTTATGCACAAGATTATCAATGAAGATGGGCAATGGATACAAGGTGAGGAAGATATTGCTCAGACAGCCTGTGATCACTTTAAGGAGATTTTTACAGGTGAGGAAAAGCTCATTAATGAAGATACTCTGGAATGCATTCCAAGGATGGTCAGTCATGAACAAAACACTCATCTTATCAGCCTGCCCAATATGGAGGAACTTAGAAGAGTGATCTTCTCTATGAATCCTAACTCAGCAGCTGGTCCAGATGGTATGAATGGATACTTTTTCCAGAAGTGTTGGCCCATTATCAAAAATGATTTAATGGGAGTTGTCAAAGCCTTCTTCAGTGGGCAAATGATTCCTAAGTATTTCTCCCATTCTTGTATTGTACTACTTCCTAAAGTTAGTAACCCAAACAAACTTACAGAGTTTAGGCCTATCATTCTGAGCAACTTTACTAGCAAGATTATCTCTAAACTAGTGAGCACCAGACTCAGCCCTATTCTCCCTTCTTTGATTTCTTCCAATCAATCTGGGTTTGTTAAAGGTAGAAGTATTTCTGAGAACATTATGCTCGCTCAGGAAATCATCCACCAAATTAAGAAACCCAATATTGGGAGTAATGTCATCATTAAACTAGACATGGCAAAGGCTTATGACAGGGTTTCTTGGTCATATATTTGCTTGGTTCTAAGGAAAATGGGGTTTGATGAAGTGTTCATAGATATGGTGTGGAGAATCATGGCCAACAATTGGTATTCAGTTATTGTCAATGGTAAGAGGTATGGATTCTTTCAATCCACAAGAGGTCTCAAACAAGGAGTTCCACTTTCCCATACCCTAATTATTTTAGGTGCAGAAGTATTATCAAGGTCTCTTAACAAGATACATTCTCATCCTGACTATCATGGTTTCTTCATGGAGATGAGAGGACCTCAAGTAAACCACCTGAGCTTTGCTGATGATATAATTCTTTTCACTTCTGGAAGGCATAAAACCTTGAAGCTTCTAATGAAAACTCTAAAGGAGTATGAAGAGACTTCTGGACAACTCATCAATGAAGACAAGACTCATTTTATGCTACACTCGAATGCTTTCAATAGCACAAGAGATAGAATTAAAAGACTCACAGGTTTCAAACATAAGCAAGGCCCTATTACTTACCTAGGCTGCCCTTTATTTTTTGGTAGGCCTAGGAATATATATTTTTCTGATCTTGTTAACAAAGTTGTTTGCAGGATTACAGGATGGAAAACCAAACAACTCAGTTATGGAGGCAAATTATACTTACTAAGCATGTGTTACAGGCAATACCCATACACTTACTGTCTACAGTAACTCCTCCATCCACTGTGCTTAAACAGATCCAAATGCTGATAGAAGACTTCTTCTGGGGATGGAGGAGTGAGAAGAAGAGATATCATTGGGCATCATGGAAGAATCTTAGCTTTCCTTATAATGAAGGGGGAGTAGGCATGAGAAATTTAAAGGATATCTGTATGGCCTTTCAATTCAAACAGTGGTTGATTTTCAGAACCAAACAAACCTTGTGGGGTGATTTTTTGAGAGCAAAATATTGCCAAAGATCCAACCCTGTTACCAAAAAGTGGGATAATGGAGATTCATTGAAATGGAAGAACATGCTGATGAACAGACAGCAAGTGGAAAAACATATCCAATGGAAGCTTCAGGTTGGAAATTGTTCTTTTTTGTGGGATAATTGGCTTGGCAATGGCCGACTAGCACAATTTTCCACCAGTAGCAACAGATTTAATAAAGTAACAGTGGATGAATTCTGGGAAGAAGGTAACTGGAACTGGAATAAGTTGATAGAACAAGCACCAGCTAGTCAATTCTCAAACATCATTGCCACAGAAATTTCCCCTCAACAGCATCTCTCTGATCAAGCAGTCTGGAAGCTCAATAATCATGGCAACTTTAACTGTTCATCAGCTTCGGAGGATATCAGAGAAAAAAGGGTCAAGAATCAGTTTAACTCTTTGTTATGGCATAAAAATATTCCTTTTAAATGTTCTTTTCTTTTATGGAGGACCCTAAGGGGTAAACTCCCTACTAATGACAAATTAACTAATTTTGGCATTGAGCCATCAAAGTGTTTTTGTTGTCTTGATAATGCAGGCATGGACAACATCCAGCACATCTTTCATTTCAGGCCAATTTGCTGCCAAAGTGTGGAGCTGTTTTGCAGCCACAGCAGGGTTCCAGCCTGACTACCACTCACTGCAGCAGCTTCTCCAACAGTGGTGGTCTGCAAAGGCCAATAATGCAGCCCACAAAATGCTGCTACAAACCACCCCTATACTCATATGTTGGAACGTATGGAAGACCAGATGTGCAGGCAAATATGGGGGTAAAACGACAAACATCAGCAGGGTGAAATACACAATTTATAAGGACAGCTACAAAATGTTGAGCAGTGCATTTCCTCAGATCAAATGGCCAGCCAAATGGACTGACTTGATCCAAAAATGTGAAGGATGTGTTCAAGACACCAAGGTAAGTTTGGTAGCTTGGAGTAAACCTCCAGATCGGTGGATCAAGGTAAACACTTATGGCAGTGCACTTACCAATCCGGGGATGCTGGGAGCTAGAGGCATTTTGAGGGATAAAGATGGACATCTGCTGATGGCCTTCGCAACAACTCTTGGTGAAGGAACAAACAATAAAGCAGAGATTGAGGCAGCCATTTTTGGTTTGACTTGGGCATTGGAGCTTGGCTACAGTAAGATTTTATTGGAACTTGATTCACAGCTGGTTGTGAAGTGGATAAACCAAGAAACAACCCCTCAATGGAACTTCATAACTCAGCTAGGCAGGCTGCAAAATCTGATCAACCAAACCCAGAAGTTCAAATGCACACACATTTTTAGAGAAGCAAACTGGGTTGCTGATGCACTGTCCAAACAAAGCCATCAAACAACCAATCCTCAGGTATATTTCAGCCATCAACAATTACCTAGGGAAGCAAGGGCATACTATCAACTGTACTTACTGGAAATGCCAAGTTTTAGGAGGAAGAAGACCAAGAAAATTAAAGAACCTCCGTGATTTTATTTATCTTTTCAACTTAGCTATAAATTAAAATTATAGCTTCTTTGAATAGGTTAGGATAGTTTTATATTTTTGCAAATGTAAAGGGAGAGTCTCCCTTGTTTATGCTTCCTAGATACAATGGATGGAGAGGAGTCCTCTCTTCTAGATACTTTTTATTTTTTATTCATCCTTTGTGTAAGGGGAGGAGTGGACTTCCGATTTTGGAAAGTTGACTCCAAACCATCATTGGTTGGAGGTTAGGTTTATGCCCCCCTCCGTGTAATTTGTTTTGTTATTAATATTAAGGCCTGGGGGTGTCGTTCAGCCCCTACCCCTCCAAGGGTAATTCAACTAAAAAAAAAAAAAGCCCAATATACCAAAACCCAAACATTAAACACTAAACCATAGATATTAAACAAAAAATCCAAAACTCCAAAACCTAAAACCTAAAAAAAAATCTGAACCCTAAACTTAACCCTATCCATAAAAAGAACCCTATCCCTAATCCTATCCTTAACCTTAATTCTAAAACCAAAGCCCAAAATACAATAACCGTAGCATTAAACACTAAACCATAGATATATCAACTCAAATGCTTAACCCCAAACACTAAGACCTAAAAAATAACCTAAAAAATAACCCTATCCCTAATTCTACCATAAACAGTAACCCAACCCAAAACACCAAAACCCAAACACTAAACACTAAACCATTTATATTAAACTTCAAAAGCTAAACCCTTAACACAAAAACCTAAAAAAAAACAAAACCATAACCCTAATCCTAACCCTGACCTTAACCCTAACCCTAACCCTAAATTATAAACCCGAAACCCTAAGCCCAAAATACCAAAACACAAACATCAAATACTAAACCATAGATTTTAAACCTCAAATGCTAAACCCTGAACCACAAAACCTAAAAAAAACCTACACACTAACGCTAATCCTAACCCTAACCCTAACCCTAAACCCTAAACTCTAAGTCCAAAAAAAAAACCTAAGTCCAAAATATGAAAACCCAAACATTAAACACTAAACAATAGATTTTAAACCTCAAATCCTAAACCACAAACCCTAAAACCGAAAAAAACCAAAACCCTAACCCTAACCCTAATCCAAACCCTAACACTAACATTAACCCTTACCTTAACCCTAAACTATTAACTCGAAACCCCAAGCCCAAAATACCAAAACCCAAGCATTGGACACTAAACAATAGATTTTAAACATCAATCCTAAACCCCAAAATCTAAAACCTAAAAAAACACTAAATCCTAACCCTAACTATAAACCCTAAACACTAAATACAATCTCTAAAATACCAAAACACTAACATTAAACACTAAACCATAGATATTACAACTCAAATCCTTAACCCCAAACCGTAAAACCATAAAAAAAAACTAAACCCTAACCCTAACCCTATCCCTACCATAAACTCTAAACCCAAGACCAAAATACTAAAACTCAAACATTAAACACTAAACCATTGATATTAAACCACAAATCCTAAATTCTAAACCCAAAAACCTAAAAAAACACAAAACCCTAACCCTAACCCTAACCCTAACCTTAACCCTAACACTAAGCATAAACCATAAACATGAAACCTAAGCCCAAAATAACTGATCAACAAAGAAACCCTAAAAGCCGCAGCGCCACTGATTTCTCTCCTTCAAGCGAAGGTGCAAATCTTCGTGAAAACCCTAACGGGGAAGACGATCAACCTAGAGGTTGAGTCTTCCGACACCATTGACAATGTCAAAGCCAAGATCCAGGACAAGGAAGGGATTTCCCTAGAGCAGAAGCGTTTGATATTCGCCGGAAAGCAGCTTGAGGATGGTCGTACTCTTGCTGACTACAACATCCAGAAGGAGTCCGTCTCCATCTCGTGCTCCGTCTCCGTGGTGGTGCTAAGAAGATGAAGAAGAAGACATACACCAAGCCAAAGAAGATCAAGTACAAGAAGAAGAAGGTTAAGCTCGCTGTGTTGCAGTTCTATAAGGTGGATGATACAGGAAAGGTTCAGAGGCTTCGTAAGGAGTGCCCTAATGCTGAGTGCGGTGCTGGAACTTTTATGGCTAACCATTTTGACCGTCACTACTGTGGTAAGTATGGGCTCACCTACGTTTACAACAAGGCTGGAGGCGATTGATTTTTATGTTTAGCTAATATCTTATCAGTTTTCTCTTTTTGTCGAACGGTAATTTATAGTTTTTTTTTGCTATATGGATTTTCGTTTATGATATATGTGACAACCCTCGGGATTGTTGATTTATTTCAAAACTAAGAGTTTTTTCTTAAAAAAAAACCAAAATACCAAAACCCAAACTTAAAAACTAAACTGTAGATTTTAAACCTCAAATGCTAAATCCAGAACCATAAAACCTAAAAAAGAACCTACACCCTAACCCTAATCTTAACCCTAACCCTAAACCCTAACCCTAAAACCCAAAGTCCAAAAAAAACCTTAGATGAAAATACGAAAACCCAAATATCAAAAAAATAAACCATAGATTTTAAACCTCTAATCCTAAACAACAAACCCTAAAACCTAAAAAATCATAAACCCTAACCCTAACCCTAACCCTAAACCATTAACCCAAAACCCCAAGCCCAAAATACCAAAACCTAAACATTAAACACTACACCATAGATTTTAAACCAAAAATCCTAAACCTTAAAATCTAAAACCTAAAAAAATCCTAAACCCTAACCCTAACGCTATCTTAACACTAACCCTAAACCCTACACCCTAAGCCCAAAGCCCAAAATACCAAAAACCCTAACATTTAACACTAAACCATAGATATTACAACTCAAATCCTTAACCCCAAACCTTTAAACCTAAAAAACAACCTAAACCCTAACCCTAACCCTAACATTAACCCTAACCCTATCCCTAACATAAACTCTAAACCCAAGACCAAAATACTAAAACTCAAACATTAAACACTAAACCATTGATATTAAACCAAAAATCCTAAATTCTAAACCCAAAAACCTAAAAAAACACAAAACCCTAACCCTAACCTAAACCCTAACCCTAACCATAAACCATAAACATGAAACCCTAAGCCCAAAATACCTTATCAACAAAGAAACCCTAAAAGCCGCAGCGCCACTGATTTCTCTCCTTCAGGCGAAGATGCAAAGCTTCGTGAAAACCCTAACGGGGAAGACGATCACCCTAGAAGTTGAGTCTTCCGACACTATCGACAATGTCAAAGCCAAGATCCAGGACAAGGAAGGGATTCCCCCAGACCAGCAGCATTTGATTTTCGCCAAAAAGCAGCTTGAGAATGGTCGTACTCTTGCCGACTACAACATCCAGAAGGAGTCCACTCTCCATCTCGTGCTCCGTCTCCGTGGTGGTGCTAAGAAGAGGAAGAAGAAGACCTACACCAAGCCAAAGAAGATCAAGTACAAGAAGAAGAAGGTTAAGTTCGCTGTGTTGCAGTTCTATAACGTGGATGATTCTGGAAAGGTTCAGAGGCTTCGTAAGGAGTGCCCTAATGCTGAGTGCGGTGCTGGAACTTTTATGGCTAACCATTTGACCGTCACTACTGTGGTAAGTGTGGGCTCACCTACGTTTACAACAAGGCTGGAGGCGATTGATTTTTATGTTTAGCTAATGTCTTATCAGTTTTCTCTTTTTGTCGAACGGTAATTTAGAGTTTTTTTTGCTATATGGATTTTCGTTTATGATGTATGTGACAACCCTCAGGATTGTTGATTTATTTCAAAACTAAGAGTTTTTGCTTAAAAAAAATCCCAAAATACCAAAACCCAAATTTAAAAACTAAACTGTAGATTTTAAACCTCAAATGCCAAATCCTGAACCATAAAACCGAAAAAAGAACCTACACCCTAACCCTAATCTTAACCCTAACGCTAAACACTAAACCTAAAACCGAAAGTCCAAAAAAAACCTTAGATGAAAATACAAAAACCCAAATATCAAAAAAATAAACCATAGATTTGAAACCTCTAATCATAAAAAACAAACCCTAAAACCTAAAAAATAATAAACCCTAACCCTAACCCTAACCCTAAACCATTAACCCAAAACCCCAAGCCCAACTCCACTAGGGGTCTCAAGCAAGGTGATCCTCTTTCTTCGGCCCTATTTATTTTAGGTGCTGAGATGCTTTCAAGATCTCTCAACAGGTTACATAATCACCCGGATTATAATGGTTTCTTCATGGAAATGAGGGGACCCCAAGTGAACCATTTGAGTTTTGCTGATGACATAATTCTGTTTTCTTCTGGAAGGTACAAAACCTTAAAGCTCTTAATGGCAACTTTAAAGGATTATGAGATCACTTCGGGACAACTCATTAATGGAGATAAAAGCCACTTTATGCTACACTCTAATGCTTTTAATAGCACTAGAGATAGAATTAAGAGGCTGACAGGGTTCAAACAGAAGCAGGGTCCTATTACTTACCTAGGATGCCCTTTATTTGTTGGCAGGCCTAGAAATGTTTATTTTTCTGATCTTGTTAACAAGGTTTTTGGTAGAATTACAGGTTGGCAAACCAAACAACTTAGCTATGGAGGCAAGGCTACTCTCACTAAACATGTTCTTCAAGCTCTTCCTATTCACCTTCTATCTGCAGTAACACCTCCAGTGACAATACTTAAGCAAATCCAAATGCTTGTAGCTGATTTTTTCTGGGGATGGAAGAGTGATAGGAAGAGATACCACAAGGCTTCATGGAAAAATCTAAGTTACCCCTATGATGAAGGGGGGGTGGGAATGAGGAACTTACATGATACTTGCAGGGCCTTTCAATTCAAACAGTGGTGGATCTTTAGAACCAAACACACTCTGTGGGGTGATTTCTTAAAAGCTAAATATTGCCAAAGATCCAACCCTGTTAGCAAAAAAGGGGATACAGGTGATTCTTTGACCTGGAAACGTATGCTGATGAATAGACAGCAGGTGGAACAACATATTCAATGGAAACTACAAGCTGGGAATTGTTCCTTCTAGTGGGACAATTGGCTCGGTAGCGGACCTCTTGCAAACTTCTCTACCACCAGTAATAGATTCAACAACTCCACCGTTGCTGAATTTTGGGAGGAAGGGAGTTGGAATTGGAGCAACCTGTTGGAGGAGGCACCTGCCAGTCAACTCTCCAACATACTAGCTACAGAAATTTCAACTCAACAACATCTTCTAGATCAGCCAGTTTGGAAACTCAACACTCATGGAGCATTCAGCTGTTCATCAGCCTGGGAGGAAATCAGGGAAAACAGAACTAAACCCTAATCCTAACCCCAACCCTAACCCTAACCCTAACCCTAAACCCAAACCCTAAACCCTAAAGCCTAAGCCCACAAAAAAAACCTAAGTCCAAATTACGAAAACCCAAACATTAAACACTAAACCATAGATTTTAAAGCTCAAATCCTAAACCACAAACCCTAAAACCTAAAAAAAAAACTAAACCCTAACCTTAACCCTAATCCAAATTATAACACTAACCTTAACCCTAACCCTAACCCTAAGCCCAATAGCCGAATTTCTCTCTCTAAAAATTTTCTCTCAAAAAAATGGTAACATTTTCTTGTCCAACGACGAGTTTGGCACCGGACGTGCTCACCGGATGACGAGTGAGACACCGGCAGTCGATCCCAAGCCTCTGGAAGCAAGGATAAGTGAGCAGGAGGGTCCAGAAATTCATTTTCCTGCGACAATACTCATCTCTGTCACGGATTCCAACGGCGCCAGTGTGTTACATTCACCGAAAAACAAAGTGGTGACTCACGAAACAATTGTTGAAGCTAATTGAACTCCTACTCAAAATCTCAGCCCATCTAAAAAATCAGAGATGCCTATTTCACCAACTCAAATCGAAATGCAGCATCCATCTAGAACAACGGAGAAATCACCTGCTTAAATCGAAACTGAGAACCCAGCTGGAGCTGTAGCAGATCTAAGTTCCGAAGCTCAGCGAACTACTCTTCAGCAATTAGCAGCTCACAAGCTCCAACCATAAATTCAAAATGTAACTGTAAATGTAACCGAAATCGATGAAGTAAGTGAGCAGAATAGGAGTGGAGTTAGTGACTTTTTCAAAGGTTCAACTAGTAGAGAACAATCTACTCCAAAATTTGTAGCTATGGTATCCAACGAAGTGCAAGAAATCAGCTCAGACGGTCTAGCGGGAGCAGAACATAACGGAGCTCAGGCAACTGACAGTTCTAATCGAACTTGGGTTCCATCCAAACTGAATGACCAAACTCGGGTTTACTATGAGACAGGGGACCGTGCAGGTAAACATCCCATTACTAATATTTTAGCTACTATGTCTGAAGTGCAGGGTGAGTCGATGAACATTGTTAAAGCACAAGAAATGGAGAAGCGTCAATCCCAACGAAGAAATGTATGTGAGCAGGAGCACAAGGATGAATAGGGGATTAACCAAGAAAACTTGACATATCACCAACAATTCCCGAAAATATCTAATAACTTCACCAGATATGTTCCTAACTCGGGAGGAAACAAAAATACTATTCCTAATGGTCGTGCAGGCATGGAGAATGGGAGACAAAGCCACAATCACCAGCAGGAGCAAAATGAGCAAGAAAGTGGACAGGAACCAGCCCCCTATACGATTGTGCAATCTTATGCTGCGAGGTTGCGGTTAATCAAGCCAAAAAAGAAGTTCCAATCGTGTTGAATGATTCTATCCACACTACTAGGCAAGGTTATCCGGCAGTACTCATTGATGAGGATGATTATTATGTAAAACTAGCAGCTAGCTGCAAGTTTACATTGGTTGGAAAATTCACTAACACTGTGCCCAAAATGGAGCTTGTTCGTAAGAGTTTTATCCGACAAACACAATTAGCTGGAGGGGTGAACATATCTCATTTTAATTCGAGACATGTGTATATATATTTGGATAATGAACTGGATTATCAAATGGTTTGACAAAACTTCGAGTGACTATTGAAGGGCAGCTTATGCGAATTCAAAAATGGACTCCGGACTTCACTCCGGATGAGGAAACTTCTCTAGTGCCTATTTGGGTGAGTCTACCGATCATTCCATGGCATTGTTATGACAAAGTCTTGTTGACAACGGTTTTGGAATCAGTGGGCAAAGTACTATATTTGGATTCACCTTCATCACAATGAACATGAGGCATCATCGCTCGAGTGAAGGTCCAGGTTGATGTAACTAAGGAACTACCAGTCCATGTGTGGTTAGGCTTCAAGAACTCCCATCCTAATAAAGGGCGTTGGATCAAAGTGCAGTATGAAGATATCCCCCCATATTGTATGCACTGCAAACATCAAGGCCATACGGATTATCAATGCACTATAAGGACAAGGGAAGAGGACAGTAGCAACAATGGAATTCGGGTAAGAGAAAATAGGTTAGTGGAGAAGGAGAGTAAGGCACAGTCAGGTCTCGAAAGGCAGCAAATTCAGCAGCAGATTGGGACTGAAGTGAACCTCCCTGGAAAGAAACAAGCAGTGCTCAACTCGAAACAAAGGCAACATGACACAATTCAAACTCATACTAGGCAAGGCACACAAGAGGACCCAACCATGCAATGGTAGACACAAAAGAAGAGATAATATAAGACTGGGGAACAAAATAACACCAATATGATATGGAGGGCTACATCACCTCAACGCAAAGAAAATTCTATCAAAACCAATGACAATGCAGGTAAAGATGGTATAATTCATTTAAGTACTAGTAATACTTACAAATATCTTGCAGCGGAAGAACAAGTGGAACAACTACCAGAAAATGTAGAAGTCATGGACAACCGTGAAAATCAACATACTATAAGACAAGACATACCAAAGGAAGCAAACAAAAGGGATCCAAAAGCAGCTATACAACAACAGAACAATAGGGAATCAATAACTAAGACAAGCAAGAACTCAGAGGAGAACCAGGGGGATCACCAACCCAAAACAGAGAAATTCCAAGATAACAATGCAGACACAACTACAATAAGACAAGAGACTCCTAAGGCAGGTATTAAAACTGACTCAAAAACAGCCTTACATCACCATAACAACAATGAGACAACAACTACGACAATCAATAGCCCAGGTATTGACTTATCTCTCCCTACACCCCAGCAGCCCCGTATTAATAATATTGAAGATTGTTTAACTGTTGGGACAACTAATGTAGTTATTGGAGGTAAGGGAGGAGATGGTCGGGAGAAACTTTCTAACGTGCAGGAAGGGGAAACCATAGGGAGGGGGGACAGATTGATTGATAAGGATAATATGCAGCAACAATCAGAGGGTACTAAAAATCAAGATCAAAATGAAAATAAGAGTCAAAACAGGCCGAATAAAAAGAGAAGAGAAGCCATTAAGAGACAAAAACAAAGGGAATCATGGTTATAAGGAGATACGGATTAAGCTCAAATGGAAAACAGTTTACGAGGAGATTAGAAAGAAAATTCGGATCATGATGTTGTAAATTTCAAAGATGAATATGACACTGACAATCAATCCTTGAATGAATTTGATAAAGATGATGATGGGAGGGAAACTGCAGAGTATTTGATTAAGGCTTTTGGCTCCACATTCCAAAACGAGCACCATACTGAGATACAAGAAGGTACGGATCAATATAGCCTCTCTTCCAGAGGCAGGAAGACTGTCAGAAAAAGCCATAATGCAACCAAGGATACTACATCTGCTAGTATGAGCAGGCCTAACACCAGGTCCAAGAGTAAATGTTGTTAATGATCAGTACTATTTGCTGGAACGTGAGGAGTATTAACACCCAAGGTTCGTTGAAACGACTCCAAAATTTCAAGAAAATGTACAATTTATCAATCGTTGTTATTCTGGAACCTTTTGCGGATAATTCTAAATTAGACAAGTTTAAGATGCTTATGATGATGGAACATGCAGTTTGTAATGGTAACGATAAAATTTGGGTTTTCAGGAACAAGGATGTGAATTGTGATATTTTGGAAATCCATGATCAACACATTACTCTTATGACAAAACTTGTGGAGCATCCGGACAAGTTCATCTTTTCTTGTATCTATGCAAAGTGCAAAGAACATCTTAGAAGGCCTCTTTGGGATAGATTGTACTATTTTTCTAATATGATCGAACCATGGTGCACAATTGGAGATTTCAATGTCATCACTTTGGTTGAAGAAAAATATGGAGGAATTCCTTATAATATGAATAAAAGCTTGGAGTTCATTGACATCATTGAAGCTAGTGGCTTGATCGACCTCGGTTACAGTGGTCCTCATTTTATATGGTGTAATCAGAGATCGACTGAAGCTCGTGTGCGGAAGAGACTAGACAGAGCCATGGTGCATGATAGATGGATGGAATGCATGCCAGATACTACAATAGCTCACTTGCCAACTGTTGGATCGGATCATTGCCCATTACTCTTAGAAATAGAGGCTAGAACCGATCATAAAGTTAAATATTTCAAGTTTCTGAATTGTTGGACTGAAAATTCTAACTTTATGAAGGTTGTTAGCAGTCATGGAAGGAGGATGTTGGTGGTGATCCGATGTGGAGATTCCATCAGAAACTTAAAAATTTGGCTCGTAAACTAAGTGATTGGTCTAGGCAAGAGTTTGGAAACATTTTCTCCAAAGTGATTGAATTTGAGGAGCAAGTTAATGAGGCTGAAGAGAGGATATTACATTGTAATATGGAGGAAAACAGAACCAATCTTCATCTGCTGAATGCTCAATATATCAAATATATGAAAATGGAAGCCTCTATTCTCAAACAAAAAATGCAGCTTCATTAGTTCAAAGAAGGTGATACGAACTCAAAATACTTCCATTCTGTTATGAGAGGGCGTAGAAGGAAACTATTCATTCATCAAATTTGCAAGGATGAGGATACGTGGATAAAAGGTGATGAAAATATTGCAAATGAGGCTTGCCAATTTTTCCAAAACCTGTTCTCGGGTAAGGATGATAGAATCCAGGAAGAGGTTTTGAATTGTATCCCCAGAATGGTTACGAATGATCAGAATCAGTTAATTCAGAGACTCCCTGACTTGGAAGAAATTACTCAGGTGGTTTATTCCATGAACCCAAATTCAGCGGCAGGTCCGGATGGATTTGGAGGAAAATTTTATCAATCTTGTTGGGAGGTGATTAAGGAGGATATAGTGAAGGTTGTTCAATATTTTTTCTGTGGAAATATTATGCCTAAGTACTACTCTCACGCCTGTCTTGTTCTGCTGCCAAAAATTGATAATCCGAACAAATTTTCTAATTTCAGGCCTATCAGTTTGAGCAATTTTTCAAATAAGATTATTTCCAAAATTTTGGCTACCCGGTTAGCTCTTATTTTACCTCAGTTTATTTCTGAGAATGAAGCGGGATTTGTTAAAGGTCGGAATATTTCTGAAAACATCATGTTAGCTCAAGAGATCACTCACGGTATTAAGCGTCCCAAAGAAGGTGATAATGTAGTCATTAAGCTGGATATGGCCAAGGCATATGAGAGAGTGTCGTGGTCATACACTTGTTTAGTGCTAAGAAGAATGGGATTCGGAGAAAATTTTATTGATCTAGTCTGGAGAAGTATGAGTAATAACTGGTATTCGATCATTATCAATGGAACTAGACATGGTTTCTTTCATTCTACTAGGGGACTCAAGCAAGGGGATCCGTTATCCTTATCCCTATTTATTTTAGGGGCGGAGGTGTTATCCAGAACGCTTAACATGCTTTACCAAAATCACAGATTCCAAAATTTTCATATGGAGAGAAGGGGTCCTCAAATTAATCATCTGAGCTTTGCTGACGACATTATCATCTTCTCCTCGACTACAAGTGATTCGTTGCAGCTGATCATGAAAACTCTAGCAACATATAAGGCTGTTTCGGGAAAACTCATAAACAAGGATAAAAGCCATTTCATGATCTCGTAAAATACTCCTGTTGACACTATTTCTCTGATACAGACCATCATGGGCTTCTCTCAGAAAAATAGCCCTATCACTTATCTCGGATGCCTATTGTACATTAGTCGTCGGAGAATCATTTTTTATTCGGAGCTAGTGGCTAAGATCACCAAGGGGATTATGGGTTGGCAGTTTAGAACATGGAACTTTGGGGGCAAAGCTAGAATGATCAAGCATGTTCTTCAATCCATCCCGATTCACACTATGTCCACTATCTCACCTCCGAAAGCTACTATCGAATACATTAAAAAGGCATTTGCAGACTTCTTTTGGGGATGGGATAAAGACAAAAGAAAATATCATTGGTCTTGTTGGGATAATCATTGTCTTCCTATTGAAGAAGGCGGTACATGTATTAGAAGAATTGAAGATGTTTGCAAGTCTCTCCAACTGAAACAGTGGTGGAGCTTCAGGACAAAGAACTCTCTTTGGGGTTGGTTTTTGAAAGCAAAATATTGTCAACGAGCCCACCCGGTAGCTAAGAAACTTGATGCAGGTCAATCTCCTTGCTGGAAATTCATGATAAGGAGCAGGGAAATAGCGGAAAAGCAGATTTTTTGGAAGATTAATTCGGGTAATAGCTCCTTTTGGTGGGACGACTGGACCGGAGAGGGACCTCTCGCTAATCAATGCAATCACATCACCAGCCTCAATAATACTCCCATCTCATACTTCATGATTAATAGAGGCTGGAATGAAGCTATTATTCGACAATCACTGCCCCCTGTTTTGGTTCCCATAGTCGTCGGCACTAAGCTTAATCAAGAAGCAAATCTACAGGACACGACTATTTGGAAAATAAGCAATAAAGGACAATTCTCATGCTATTCGGCTTGGGATCCCGTCAGAATTAGAGGTATCAACAGGGTAATAAGCAAAGGCATTTGGCATAGATTCATCCCGTTTAAAATGTCCTTTTTAGTTTGGAGGGCTCTTCGCAACAAACTCCCAACTAATGATAAGATAACTCAATTTGGGATGGATCATGCCCAATGCTCTTGCTGTTACGCCCTCGGTAATGATACTATACATCATATCTTCATTGAGGGTCCTTTTTCTAACAATATTTGGAGGTTTTATTCAGGGAATGCAGGTATACAACACGAGCACACTTCAATTCATATGTTAATACATAGATGGAAGAACTTGGAGCATAAAAATGAGGCGCATCTGTTGTTCAACCAAAGCCTTCCTATATTCATCTTATGGAACCTATGGAAAAATCGATGTTCAGCAAAATATGGCGCGAAGCAATCTAGCACTATCCGGGTAATGTACTTAATCCAAAAAGATTTTAATCTACTCTTAACCATGGCTTATCCGCAGATAGCATGGCCGAACAAGTGGAACAACATAAGTCGTATGGTGATGGAATGTCAACACGAGGTTATGGTCAAGGAAATTGCATGGAAGGCCCCATCTTAGCCCCTATTAAAATTAAACTCGGATGGGAGTGCACTCAACAATCCCGGGAAAATTGGCGGAGGGGGCATCATACGAGACTTTCAAGGGAATATGATTTATGCCTTTGCTATCCCTTTGGGCATTGGAACCAATAACCAAACCGAGACTCAAGTAACTTCATATGGATTAACGTGGTGCATTCAGCATAGATACAACAAAATTCATTTGGAGACAGATTCTCAATTGGTCATTCAGTGGATAGCAAAAATACAAGACACGCCGTGGAGGATGCAACCATACATCCGAGAACTTCAAGGTCTAATCCAGCAACTTGACCAAGTCAAGATTACTCACACTTACATGGAAGCAAACTTTACAGCGGATAGACTTGCAAATCATAGACATAGCATGGACATAATTCAACATTTCTATGTCAAGGATCAACTGCCAATTTTAGCGAAAGGAAGTTACATTATGGAAAAACTTGGTATGTCCTCTTTTAGACGAAAGAGACTTAAGAGGATTAAGGAGCCTTCATAATTTTAGCTTGATTTTGATTAGTATAGTCTTTATACTTTTTTTGGTTAGGAGCCTATTCAATTAGACTATGTCATTTGATATAGTCTCTTTGAATAGGATTCTGTTGCCTGTAATCTGTAAGGGGAGAGTCTCCCTCATTTATGTTTATTAGATATGATGTACAGAGAGGAGTCCCCTCTTTTAGATGCATAGTATTTGGTTTGATCTTTTGATTGTAAGGTGAAGAATCAGCATTCCTTTAGGAATGCGGATTACGGAACCATCGAATAGGATGGAGGTAAGTTTGATGCCCCCCTCCGTGTATATTTTCCGTTATTAATGCTAAGGCCTGGGGTGTTGCTTAGCCCCTTACCCCCCAAGGGTAATTAAAATATATATATATATAAAAAACCTAACCCTAAACCATTAACTCGAAACCCCAAGCCCAAAGTACACAATCGCACCTCATTTCCTGGAATTTCTCTCTCTATATTTCTCTCTCTTCGCAGAAATTCTCTCCAACGGCTAGGGAACAGTCACCTACACGCGCCGCTGCGCAGGCGCGTTCAACGCCGGTGGTAAGCCAAACACCACCGGACCAAAGCCAATCTGAGCGCCTGCACAAAGGCAACAAACCCTATAGTAGCACGCTCCATGATCAACCTCAGAACTCTTCGAAATCGTAGTTCAAAGATGCGATGAACACTGCGCAGAAAGGGGAGTTTGATAGAGAACTTGAAAATATTTCCCAAGGAATTTCTGGGTTGAATCGAGAGGAAAGGATGATGGAAAAGAATTCGTCGCATCATGATCTACTATATATCCAAAATCCAGCTAATTCCACCTTCGTAATCGACCAGAATAGAGAGGCGGAAGTTGGAGAAATAGCGACTGCATCGCCTGAGTCAATTTCTCAAATTCGATCGACTTCCAGTAAAATTCGAAAAGAATTGATCACTGGGGTTTTCTCCCCCAATGATGAGGACCATCTTATCCAAAATTCAGGCGAAATGAACGGTGGAATCGACGGCGGGGAAAACTCCGGTGATGAAAAAACTCAGCTCGTCGAAATTCATGGAACCTTGTCGCAGGAGTGTGAGTCTCAGGCTAAGAAAATCCATCCAACATTTACCTCCAACCAATTCAAAGGGACAAGCAGCAATAACAACAATTCAATAACTCTCATTGATCCAAATACCATTTTACAACAGGAACAACAGAAGAACAAAGGGGAGACCTCTGTTTCTGTTCGAAAGGCTAAGCAAAACACCAATGTTGAGTCTTCCAAGTCAATCGAAGCAACAACAACTGGAAATGAAAACAACACACAACAAGAGGAGAATTCGATGGTGCAGCAGGGCAATAACAGAACCAATAGGAGGATGCAAACAGAAACCTCATCAGACGATGCACACTCTTCGAATTTTTCCTTTGGTGTAGTAGGTAATTCATCCCAGATAACTCCCTCGTTTAATGCAGGTAATGTGCAAATCACATCTCACCAAGATGACAAAAGAGAGAAGAATGGGAATGTACAGCTGCACAGACAAAAAGAACTGCAGCATGGAGATCAAAGGAATACTGGAAGCAATAAGCAGGGATCAGAACAGGTGCAAGAGAATGTTGGGAAGCAGCAAGAGCAATCGAAAAATAACAACAATCACAACAACTCACCAAATCAGGCAGCTGTGGAGTATCACAACAACTTCCCCAAAATATCAAACAACTACTCTAGGTATGAGCCTAACTCTCAACCTGATAGAATTAATAAGCAGGGTTCTAATGTGATTCAGACAACTGCTAGAAATCCTAATTTTCAACAGCAAGTTCAGAATGCTAATAACAATGATAAAAATGACAAAATTTCTAAACCTGCACCATATACTGTAGTGCAATCCTTTGCTGCAAGGTTGAGATACAATCAGTCTAAGAATGATATCCCTATTGTTTTAAATGATCCTATACATACGACTAGACAAGGATTTCCAGCTGTTCTTCTTGAAGAGGAGGACTATTATGTGAAATTGGCTGAGGTCTGTAAATACACTCTTGTGGGGTAGTTTACAATACAATGCCAAAAATGGAATTGGTGAGGAAAAGCTTTATATTACAAACTCAACTCACAGGAAATGTAAAGATAACTCACTTCAATGCTAGACATGTTTATATTGACCTTGATAATGAGTTTGACTATCAAACAGTTTGGACAAAATTTAGAATGAATATTGAAGGGCAAGTGATGAGAATACAAGCATGGACCCCTGATTTTACCCCGGAAGAGGAAACCCCCATTGTTCCTATTTGGGTAGCTATCCCTGGCCTACCATGGCATTGCTATAACAAAGTTCTCTTAATAACTATCTTGGAGTCTATTGGGAAGGTGTTATTTCTAGACTCACCATCTTCTCAAAGAACTAGAGGTAGCACCTTAAGGGTTAAAGTTCAAGTGGACCTTACCAAAACTAGAACCAATTTTGTTTGGCTGGGATTCAAGAACTCAGACCCCAACAAAGGAAGATGGTTAGGGTGGAGTATGAAGGGATCCCAAACTATTGTTTGTACTGTAAACATCAAGGCCACATGGATGAAAAATGTACAATCAAAAGAAGAGATGATCAACTCAAGAAAAGGAAGGAAATGGAGGCTGGAAAAAAGAGTTCAGAGTAGGCTGGAAATAAGAATTCACAGGAGCAGGAAACAATGACTAATGAGGCTGCTGGAAGGACACAAAATCAGCAGAACTGGGTGGTAAACCAAACTCTGCCAAAGAAACAACTTTCAAGCCAGCAACAAGAGAAAGACACCTTCAGCCAGAAGGAACCAGACCTGCAGATAGAGATACAGGAAGAGCAGTGGCAGACTCAAAGAAAAAAACATCACAAAAACCAGGAAACTACTAACTCCAAGTCAGTGTGGAGACCAGTTTCACCACAAACACAAAGAAGCAGGAACATCTAACAGCAGGAACAAGCAACAACAGGTATGACTAATATCCCAACTGAAAATATTTTTTCTAATCTTGGAATGCAGGAACAGCAAGAGCCAGAAAATGGAGAGAAGGAACACAACAATAGAGGAACAACTCAACAGAAACAACTAAAATAAGGGGTTAATAACAGCCCACCTGCAATAAAAAGAAACAACATAAACAATGATCAAAAATAGCAGGCTACTGCAGATCAAATACACAAGAGAACAGGTATTGACTCAATGCTCCCAAGTCCCAATTCCCCCAACATTATTATTGTTGATGATGGTTTTACTGAAGAAGTTGTTGGAGGTATGGAAGTTGGGTGTCAGGAGAAAAACACTAACTTGCAGGATGGGGTTACCAAAGGGGGGTGTCTGCCTCATGTTCTGCATGAGGGGTTGGTTGACCATAGGACAGACTCTAGAGCCTTTGAAAATCCTAGGAACAGGCAGCAACAAGGGGAGGAACAATAACAGCAAAGTCAGAACAGAGACAGCAGAAAATAGGCTTACGAAAATACTAAGGAAAAACAGACTTCTGAAAAAGAGGAAAATAGAAACAAAGGGAAACAAGTGGCTACTGCTACTCCAGCAAATACCCCAAAGAGCAAAAAAAACCAAGTAAACAGAAAAGAGATGTTGCTAAAAGGAGACAAAATAAGTTACAAACCAATGACAGTGAGCAGGGACAGGAAAAGAGACAAGAATCAGGCAACAAATCTGTTAGGATTTAGAATAATCAGGGATTGGATATCCTTCCTCTTCAGGCTCAATCTTCTAAACCACCAGACAAGAGACAATGTAAGATGAATACAGGCCCTGTATTTGATGAGTATGCTGTAGATAACTCGGAGGATGAGATGGATAAGGATAATCAATCCCTAGATGAACCTGATGAGGATGAAGAGACTAATGAGGCTCTTACTAAGGCCTTTAGACCTCATAATGATCAGGACCTAGAGGAGGAAATTCAACAGGTAGCATAAAGTCAAGGTTTATCTCCAAGAGGATTCCAACATGACAAACTCCAATTCAAGAAACAAGATGTTAAGACTGTCACTTCTGGAAGACCTAACACCAGGCTCTTTTCATCCAGATCTTCCCAATGATTAGTACAATCATTTGGAATGTGAGGGGTATCAACACCCAAGGGGTGTTGGAGAGACTCAAGATGCTCAGAAAACTTCATCAGCTATCTGTTATAACTATTTTTCAACCTTTCTCTGATAGTGTGCATGTTAAAACTTTAAGGCTTAATTAAACATGGAACATGCTACTAGTAATTGTAATGGTAAGATTTGGGTTTTATGGAGCAGTGATATTGACTGTAATATTCTTAATGAAGATGAACAGCAAATCACTTGCAACATGAAACACAATGAATTGCAATACCAATTTACTAGTACCTTTGTTTATGCCAAATGCAAAGATCACCTCAGGAGACCTCTTTGGGACAAAATAATCCAACAAGCTTCTTTGAATGACAATTCTTGGTGTACTGTTGGTGATTTCAATGTCATAACTTTTGTGGAGGAAAAGATTGGAGGGGTGCCATATAATATGAGGAAGAGTATGGATTTTATTGCAGTCATTGAAGCTTGTGGTCTCTTGTACATTGGCTTTAGTGGTCATAAATTTACTTGGACCAACAAAGGGGAATTAATCACAGAATCTGGAAGAGGCTTGATAGGGCAATGGTTAATGATTCATGGTTGGAAAAGATGCCTCAAACAACTATAACTCATTTGTCAACCACTGGGTCTGATCACTATCCTCTACTCATGGAAATGGTTTCCACTACAACTGATCACATCAAGTACTTCAGATTTCTCAACTGTTGGGTTGATAACCCTCACTTTATAGAAACTGTCACATCTTGTTTGGAAAAGAAAGTGGAAGGCAATGATATGTGGAGATTTCACCAAAAAATTAAAAGTCTATCAAACACCCTTAGTGTTTGGTCTAAGAAGGAATTTGGTGATATCTTCTATAAGGTTAGGATATACGAGGAACAAGTGCATAAAGCTGAAGAAAACTACATCACTAACCAATCTGACTACACCAGAAGCATCCTTCATGAAATCAATGCTCAATATATTAAATTCCTCAAGTTAGAGGATACTATTTTGAAACAAAAAACCCAACTCCAATGGTTTAAAGAAGGTGACACCAATTCCAAATATTTCCACTCTGTTATAAGAGGAAGAAGAAGGAAACTATTTATTCATAAAATTGTGACTGAAAATGGGGATTGGATTCAAGGTGAAGACAACATTGCTCAGGAGGCTTGTGAGCACTTCAAAACTATTTTCACTGGTGAGGAAAAGCCTATTAATGAGCACACCTTGGATTGTATTCCAAGGATGATTAGTCTGGACCAAAATACCCATCTTACCAATATTCCTAGTATGGATGAGCTTAAAGAAGTGGTATTTTCTATGAATGCTAACTCTGCAGTAGGTCCTGATGGTATGAATGGGTACTTCTTTCAGAAGTGCTGGCACATTATCAAGAATGATCTAATGGGGGTAGTTCAAGCTTTTTTCAGTGGTCAAATGATTTCTAAGTACTTCTCCCATTCTTGTAATGTGCTGCTCCCAAAAGTTAACAATCTAAATAAGCTTACGGAGTTTAGGCCTATAAGTCTAAGTAACTTCACTAGTAAGATCATATCCAAACTAGTGAGTAACAAACTTAGTCCTATCCTCCCTTCCTTAATTTCTCCCAATCAGTCCGGATTTGTGAAAGGGAGAAGTATCTCTGAAAACATCATGCTAGCTCAGGAAATCATCCACCATATCAAGAAACCCAACATTGGAAGCAATGTTATTATTAAACTAGACATGGCAAAAGCTTATGACAGGGTCTCATGGTCATATATTTGCTTAGTTCTAAGGAAAATGGGGTTTGATGAGGTTTTTATTGATATGGTGTGGAGAATCATGGCTAACAATTGGTACTTAATCATTGTGAATGGTAAGAGGTATGGATTCTTTCACTCCACTAGGGGTCTCAAGCAAGGTGATCCTCTTTCTCCTGCCCTATTTATTTTAGGTGCTGAGGTACTATCAAGATCTCTCAACAGATTACATAATCACCCGGATTATCATGTTTTTTTTATGGAAATGAGGGGACCTCGAGTAAACCATTTGAGCTTTGCTGATGATATAATTCATTTCTCTTCTGGAAGATGCAAAACTTTAAAGCTTTTAATGGCTACTCTAAAGGAATATGAGAAAACTTCT
Source organism: Solanum sitiens (assembly GCA_016801875.1). Lineage (NCBI taxonomy): Eukaryota > Viridiplantae > Streptophyta > Magnoliopsida > Solanales > Solanaceae > Solanum > Solanum sitiens. The sequence goes on along the minus strand of JABWTJ010000486.1, from coordinate 531,024 downwards.
GGGCAACTCATTAATGGTGATAAAAGCCACTTTATGCTCCACTCTAATGCTTTCAATAGCACTAAAGATAGAATTAAGAGGCTGATAGGTTTTAAACAAAAGCAGGGTCCTATTACTTATCTAGGATGCCCTTTATTTGTTGGCAGGCCTAAGAATATTTATTTTTCTGATCTTGTTAACAAGGTTGTTTGCAGAATTACTGGTTGGCAAACCAAACAACTTAGTTATGGAGGCAAGGCTATACTCACTAAACATGTTCTTCAGGCCCTTCCTATTCACCTTCTATCTGCAGTAACTCCTCCAGTGATAGTACTTAGGCAAATGCAAATGCTTATAGCTGATTTTTTCTGGGGATGGAAAAGTGACAGGAAGAGGTACCACTGGGCTTCATGGAAAAAACTAAGCTACCCTTATGATGAAGGGGGAGTGGGAATGAGGAACTTACAAGATACTTGCAAGGCCTTCCAATTCAAACAATGGTGGATTTTTAGAACCAAACAAACTCTTTGGGGAGACTTCTTAAGAGCTAAATATTGCCAAAGATCCAATCCTGTAAGCAAAAAATGGGATGCAGGAGACTGTTTGACTTGGAAGCATATGCTGATGAATAGACAACAGGTTGAACAACATATTCATTGGAAGCTCCAAGATGGGAATTGTTCATTCTGGTGGGACAATTGGCTTGCAAATGGACCACTTGCAAACTTCTCAATCAACAGTAATACATTCAACAACTCCACAGTTGCTAAATTTTGGGAGGAAGGGAGTTGGAATTGGATCAAGCTACTAGAGGAGGCACCTGCCAGTCAACTCCCCAACATATTGGATGCTAAAATTATTCCTCAACAGCATCTACCAGACCAGCCTGTTTGGAAACTTACCATTCATGGAAATTTCAGCTGTTTATCAGCATGGGAGGAAATAACGGAAAGAAGAGATAAACAACACTTTAACTCTCTTTTATGGCATAACAACATTCCTTTTAAAACCTCTTTTTTATTATGGAGAACCCTTAGGGGTAAACTCCCAACTAATGAGAAGTTAATTAGTTTTGGCTTTGAGCCATCACAATGTGTTTGTTGTTTTGACAGGTCAGACATGGATTGTATAGAACATATCTTTAACACAGGTAAATTTGCAACCAAAATCTGGAATAATTTTGCAGGTACAACAGGTCTGCAGCCAGACCAGTCCTCTTTGCAGGCATTGATCAAGCAATGGTGGACTGCAAGGCCAAAGAATGTAGCCCACAGAATGCTTCTACAAGCCACCCCTATTTTCATTTGTTGGAATTTATGGAAGAACAGGTGTGCAGCCAAATATGGAGGCAAAACAACCAACATCAACAGGGTCAAATATGCTATTTACAAAGACAACTATAAAATGCTTAACTCTGCCTTCCCTCAAATACACTGGCCTGCCAAGTGGAATGAATTCATTCAAAAATGTGAAAGATGTGTGCATGACATCAACGTGAGCATGGTGTCTTGGCTCAAACCTCCAGATTAGTGGCTCAAAGTGAACACTGATGGCAGTGCACTTACTAACCCTAGCAGGCTGGGGGCAGGGGGTATCCTAAGAGACAAACATGGCAAATTAGTGATGGCTTTCACTACACCTCTTGGAGAAGGAAAAAATAACAAAGCTGAAATGGAGGCTGCAATCTTTGGTCTAACTTGGGCACTGGAATTGGGATATAGAAACATAATATTGGAGCTGGATTCTCAACTTGTAGTAAACTGGATCTTAAAAAAGGCAGCCCCTCAATGGAGCATCACCACACAGCTGGGGAAACTGCAACATCTCATCTATCAAGTTCAGAATTTCAAGTGCTTACACATATTCATAGAGGCAAATTGGGTTGCTGATGCACTGTCCAAACACAGCCACAAGACAGACAGTCCTCAGGTATACTTCAACAGTCAACAAATACCTAACGAAGCAAAGTCATACTACCAACTGGACCTTCAGGAAAAGCCTAGCTTTAGGAGAAAGAAGACCAAAAAGATTAAGGAACCTCCTTGATCCTTTTATACCTTTTCAACTTAACTATCATTATAATTATAGTTACTTTGAAAAGGTTAGTTTATAGTTCTATTTTGTTTATGTAAAGGGAGAGTCTCCCTTGTTTATGCTTCCTAGATACTTTGTAATGAGAGGAGTCCTCTCCTTAGGTTCTTAGTATTTTGGTTTCACCTTTTATGTAAGGGGAAGAGTTGACTTCCTTTTTGGAAAGTTAACTCCAAACCATCTTAGGTTCGGAGGTTAGGTTTATGCCCCCCTCCTTGTACTTTGTTTTGTTATTAATGATAAGGCCTGGGGGTGTTGATCAGCCCCTACCCCTCCAAGGGTAATTAAAAAAAAAAAAAAGCCAAAAGTACCAAAACCCAAGCATTGAACACTAAAAAAAAGATTTTAAACCAAAAATCCTAAACCCCAAAACCTAAAACCTAAAAATACACTAAACTTTAACCCTAGACCTCTCCCTAACACGAACCCTAACCCTAAACCTAAACCCATAACCCAATCCCCAAAATACCAAAACACTAACATTAAACACTAAACCATAGATATTACAACTCAAATCCTTAACCCCAAACCATAAAACCTTAAAAAAACCTAAACCCTAACCCTAACCCTAACATTAACCCTAACCCTATCCTTACCATAAACCCAAAACCCAAGACGAAAATACCAAAATCCAAACATTAAAGACTAAACCACTTATATTAAACCTCAAATCCTAAACCCCAAACCCAAAACCTTAAAAAACCCAAAACCCTAACCCTAATCCTAACCCTAACATTAAAACTAACCCTAACCCTAAACCATAAACCTAAAACCCTAAGCCAAAAATACCAAAACCAAAACTTTAGATACTAAACTATAGATTTTAAACCTCAAATGCTAAATCCTGAAACATAAAACCTAAAAAAATACCTACACCCTAACCCTAAACCCTACACCTAAAACCCAATGTCCCAAAAAAAACCTTAGTCTAAAATACGAAAACCCAAATATTAAACAATAAACCATAGATTTTAAACCTCTAATCCAAAACAACAAACCCTAAAACCTAAAAATCATAAACCCTAACCCTAACCCTAACCCTAAACCATTTTCCCAAAACCCCAAGCCTAAAATACCAAAACCCAAACATTAAACACTAAACCATAGATGTTCAACCTAAAATCCTAAACCCCAAAACCTAAAACCTTAAAAGAACCTAAACCCTAACCCTAACACGAACCCTAACCCTAACCCTATCTTTACCTTGACTCTAAAACCTAAACCCTAAACCCAAAGCCCAAAATACCAAAACGCTAACATTAGACACTAAACATAGATATTACAACTCAAATCCTTAACCCCAAACATTTAAACCCAAGAAAAAAACTAAACCAAAACCCTAACCCTAACCCTTCCATAAACCCTAAACCCCAAGCCCAAAATACCAAACCCCAAACATTAAAAACAAAAGCATTGATATTAAACCTCAAATCCTAAACTCTAAACCTAAAAACCTAAAATAACCCAAATGCCCATCCCTAACCGTAACCCTAACATTGACCTTATCCCTAACTCTAAACCATAAACCTGAATCTCTCAGCCCGAATACCAAAACCCAAATATTAAATACTAAACTATAGATTTCAAATCTCAAATGCTAAACCTTTAACCCTAAAACCTAAAAGACCTACACCTTAACCTTAATCCTAAGCCTAACCCTAACTCTAAACCTTAAATCCTAAACCCTAAGTCCAAAAACCAATTCCCAAATCCAAAATACAAAAACCCAAACATTAAATACTAAACTATAGATTTTAAACCTCAAATGCTAAACCACAAACACTAAAACCTAAAAAACCCTAAACCCTAACCCTAACCCTAATCCTAACCCTAAACAATTAACCCAAAACGCCAAGCCCAAAATACATAAACTCAAACATTAAACACCAAACCATAGATTTTAAACCAAAAATCCTAAAAAAAACTAAACCCTAAGCCTAACCTTATCCCTAACACGAACCCTAACCCTAACCTTATCCTTAACCCTAACCCTAAACCCTAAACCCTAAACCAAAAGCCCAAAATACCAAAACCCTAACATTAACCACTAAACCATAGATATTACAACTCAAATCCTTAATCTCAACCCCTAAGACTTAAAAAACAATCTAAATCCTAACCCTAACCCTAACCCTACCATAAACACTTAACCCCAGCTCCACCAAAACCCCAACATTAAACACTATATTATTGATATTAAACCTCAAATCCTAAACCCTAAATGCATAAACCTAAAAAACCCTAAAATCGTAACCCTACCCTAACCCTAACTTTAACCCTAAACCTAACCTTAAACCATTAACCCAAAGCCCTAATCCAAAAATACCAAAATCCAAACATTAAATACTAACACATAGATTTTAAACCTCAAATGCGAAACGTTGAACAATAAAACCTAAAAAAACTACAGTCTATCCCATATCCTAACTCTAAACCTAACCCTACACCAAAAACCAAAAACCCTAAGTCCAAAACAAAACCTTAGTCAAAATACAAAAACCCAAACATTAAACAATAAATCATATATTTTAAACCTCAAATTTTAAACCACAAACCCTAAAACCTTAAAATAACCTAAACACTAACTCTAACCCTAACCCAAACCCTAACCCTAACTTCAACCCTAACCCTAACCATAAACCATTAACCCAAACCACAAGCCCAAAATGCCAAAATAGATTTTAAACAAAAAATCCCAAACCCACACACCTAAATCCTAAAAGAAAACCCTAAACCCTAACCCTAACCATATCACTAGAACGAACCCTAACCATAACCCTATCATTAACCCTAACCCTAAACCCAAAGCCCAAATACCAAAACCCTAACATTAAATGCTAAACAATAGATATTACAACTCAAATCCTTAACCCAAACCCTAAAACCTAAAAAACAACCTAAACCCTAACCTTAACCCTAACATTAACACTAGCCCTAACCCTGCGCTAAACCTTAAACCCCAAGCCCAAAATACAAAAACTCAAACATTAAATACTAAATCACTAATATTAAACCTCAAATCCTAAACCCTAACCCAAAATCTAAAAAAACCAAAACCATATCCCTAACCCTAACCCTTACCCTAACTTTAATCCAAACCCTAACCCTAAACCCTAAACCCAAAACCCTCAGCCCAAAATACCAAAACCCAAAAATTAAATACTAAACCATTGATTTTAAACCTCAAATCCTAAACCCTAAACAATAAAACCAAAAAAAAAAACTACCGCCTAACCCTCTTCCTAATAACCCAAACATTAAACACTAAACCATTATTTTAAACCTCAAATCCTAAACCCTGAACCATAACCAAAAAAAAACCTACACCCTAACCCTCTTCCTAACCCTAACCTAACCGTAAACCCAAAACCCTAAGTCCAAAAAAAAAAACCAAGCCCAATATGCCAAAATCCAAACATTAAACAATAAAGCACATATTTTAAACCTCTAATCCAAACCCTAACCCAAACCTAAAAAACAACATAAACCCTAACCCTAACCCTAACATCAATCCTAACACAAACTGATACGCTCAAACTTACTTCTCAAATAAGAAGTAAAGCGGTCGTATCAAGTAAATAACCCAACTAAAGAGGTTGGGGTCGATCCCACGAGGAAAATGGTTCAGACTTAACTTTATTCTATTATTACTTCTATTTAGTCAATTATTCTCCGAAAACAAATACAAATAACTAAAGGGGAGTTTTGATTAATAAAAGCAATTAACTAAATTAAAGTAATCAACTAACAGGTTCAAGTATTGAAGTTTAATCAAGTGATGAGAGTAACTAGGGCTTAAGTGTTCCCCACAGGCTCCTAACACGGTAATTCTAACTATAACAATTCTATCCTAATATCTTGCATGAAAAGTGATAAGTTAGGTATCTCTAAATCCTTGGTCCGCCATCTAGAGAATTTCACTTCGCACCTTGGTCCGGCTACGAGTGTTGCTTTACTAAACCTTATCTTTACCTCATATTAAGCATCGTAATAGATATTTGATGAAGTTGTTACTACATACCAACCAACACTAGCCTATTAGATAGTATACACTAAATCTACGTTGATAATTCTTTTCCTATTATCTACCTCCGTGGTCCGGCAAGTAGCATTAAGGCGAGTTCTAACGTTGGCCATCCGTTAAAAAGACTTCTAAACAAAAGAATTATCAATACATGCAAAAAACTATTCAAGAATTGTTATTTTAGCTAGATTTTACCTTGTTATTTACCCATGGTTTCCACAACCCTAGTTATGGAGTTTAGTTACCCATGGTCATAATCACACAATTCATAGTGATAATATAATAATTCATGGACTTACTTTAATGAGAATGAATAAAACCCAGAAATTTACTTGATTAATCCACAAGAACACCAACAATCGATTCCAGAAAAAGTATATCAAATACCAAAATCAATAGTTCAACACTAAATAAAGAGTACTAAAAAATATCTAAGAGTCTAACCCCAAAAACGAGGTTTTTCGGACTATTTATAATAAAATAAAACCTAATAAAAGAAGGAATCTAATTAAGGAAAATCTGTCCAAAACGCGTCTGAGACGACGGACCATTTGACGGACCGTCGTGGCCACGACGGACCGTCGTGGCCTCCTTCGCTCCATACTTGGGCTCTAATCTCTGCGGCTTCATTCATCAACTCTGGTACCCTCGACGAACAGGTATGACGGACCGTTTCAAGTACGACGGACTGTCGAGGGGCTCCGTTCCACAACACTTAGAAACTTCTTGGAATTGGGTACTGGGACTACTCTCTGACAACCACAACGAACAAGCAGGACGGACCGTCGTGACTATGACGGTCCGTCATGAACTTCCGTAGTCCCACACTTAGTCAGACTTACCGATCTTCCTTCAGCAGCTACTCTTTTCACTACGGTGCCAGCTACGGACCGTCACAGTCACGACTGACCGTTGTGGGCTCCGTAGGTGGTTATTTCTGCAATTTTCTGCTCAAAATCTCCGCGTTATCATTTGGACAGATTTCGTGCAAATAAAGAGAAACCTACATCAAAAATCAATACAAAAAGGCTTTGGACACCCACTAAACTTAAGGAAAAAGCATTAAAAGTACCGTGAAACCACGGTACATCAACACCCTCAACGAATATTCGTTGTTTGTCCTCAAGCGACGCACTATGACTCACTACAAAATCTTTGTACAAGAGTATCCATATTTTATCTTTCGCAATCATTTGGCTATCAATCCCGATCATTCTCATTATGTTCATGCATGCTATCACTATTAGGCTTGAATTATGTGGATCAGACCATGACACAGACTCACTACGCACTGACACCTATCCTCTTCAATTTCTCACCAAGGTGCTAATTTTTCTGGTATTGCAACTAGTGTCCTCACTTCAAAATAACATCCTCATTTTTCACACAATGATTTCAGTTTGAGTATGAGAGTTACTTTTGAACACTCGCTCTCATAACAACTTCACAACTCATTTATTCATATTGCCATAAGCTTGCCCTTATTTTCACTGCTTTAAGTTTGCCATAACAACTCTTAGGATCACGATAGGACTTTCTTAGCTTGTAACATAGGCTCAGGGTCAGGTAGGTTATATTTAGGTATACTTTAGTGACTCTTTGCCCTCCTTGACATATCGGCTAAGCGTACCACCTTTTTATCATTTTATTTCGCCCTATTTCTCAATTTTCTTTCACCTTGCTACTTTCCCTTTCTTCTCCTTATGTGTAAGTGACTCTTCTCTTTTTTTATTTTTTATTCTTATTTATTTTATTTTTTAAAAGAAATCACCTTTGTTTTGTTCTTTCTTCCTCTTTATTCTTTCAACCCCACTTTCCGGAGTATTCCTTATAACAACCACCCTAAAGTCATGATTTTGCCATGAGTCAAGGTTCACAATACCAATGGTTGGGTTAGGGCCACGACAAGGTTGCATTCTGCATTAGCCACCCTCAACTTATGCTTTTGGCATAAACTGAGGTGCACATGTCCTAGGAGGGACCAGGGCCAACACATTGTTCCAAGAGAAGATCAGTTGGGGTGAAAAAGAAAGATCTATTTTAGGCTCAAATCATTTGGATCAATAAGGGATTAATTTCATTTGGTTTTCTGTTATTTTTAGGCTCAAGATTGACTTTTTCGAACAAGGGCCTATGATCCTTTCCTAATTGTTTATTTCAGCTTACTTTTAGCAAGACTAACCAGGCAAGTTCTAGCTCAGTATTAATGGTGCATCATTCGAATTTTCCTCACACTCACTTGACATCTCGTTACACTACCAGATTATTAGACACCTAGTTCGAGTCTTAGATTCAAGATCATGCACTAGTGTATCTCTGTGTCATGCTTAGAGCCACATATTTATCAATTACTATGCCTAGTGATGCATTATATTCATTACATCGGGATATCATATCTGTTTTAGCAATCATGCATCAGAGTTATACTATGTACACAAGATATAACACGCCGGTTCAATAATAAAAGTAATCAGTCTCTTGGAAAAAAAGAACACAGGCAAGAAAACCCCAAGAGAGGATCGTGAATTTGGGCTACTCAGACTTCACCCTAACATTCACTTTCCATTTACCCCACCCCCAACCAAAAATATATGCAATTGTCCCCAATGCATAAAAGAAACTAAAATAATAGAGTGGTAGGTAAAGCAAACCTGAGGCGCAAAGAGCCGGCGATCAACAAGCAGGTGGGTCCGCTGTCCCGGAACCCACTCCCTCTGTAGTCTGGACACCCTCAGTAGTGTCATCCACAGCAACAACACCATCAATAGTGCCTATCTCTGTCTCCACAACTCTGGAGCTAGACGCCCCAGCAGCCAACTCTATAATCCTTAACGTACGGGCCTCCTCATCAGCAATCGAGGCTCTCCTCGCAACCTCTATCTCACGGCGCTCCTTCTTTCTCGCCATAGCCTCATCCTCATCTCGACCCCTATGCCTCTTGGCATGCTCTCGTGGGGGAGGTGGTGGAACATCAGAAGTGGCAAATAAAGCAGCCATCACTGTGTCCTCAGCAGGCTCTGCAGAAAGGGCCTCAGACTCAGGCACCCTAGCCTCTAGGATCGTGTCTAGATCCGCTCTCAAACTCTCAACCGTATCCTGAAGGGTCGACACATCCACCAGAGGGGCTGGCCCGGCTAGCACCTGCAACTCAAAAGCGTCCAAGCGCTGATGAACCTCCATGATCTTCCTGTCCGTGTGCTAGGCCATCTTCCACTCCATGCGCTCCTCCCCCTCAGCAATAGACCTCTGCATCCAAGGCTGGATGTGATGCAGAAGTGTGGCCATCTGAGCCTCGAGTTTCTGGACCCTAGCAAGTGGGACCAGAGTGGCGGAAGGAGCCGAGCAAGAGGATCTCGGGGCAGTGCTACTACCCGGGATAGACTCGACCGGGGTAGTGTCAGTGGGTGCAGAAGTAGCCTGGGTAGCTGCCTGGGCATGCTGGACAGTATCCGCCAGGTTCTCACCAAGCGGAGGCACCTCAAGGCGGGGCCCTCTGTGCGGATCCAACTCATTGGCCTCATCCTTGATGAGGCCGATATCCACATTGCCCTGCGGGGTCTTGAGCTGATCTATGTGCCAAATGGGCACACCTACGGACCTGCATAAAGAAAACACCATGCACGGAAATGGGTAAGTAGTGGTGACCTTGAAGGCCCTCTTGTGCATGACCGCCTGTAGAAGCCAAGCAAAGTCGACCTCAAACCCCGCTATCATCGCTGCCATTAGAACTGCGCGATCCCATGTAACTATATTATCTGCAGCAGTGGGGGAAAGGCAGTGGCGGACGATCAACCATAGAAACTTGGCCGTGAAGGTCAAGTTAGCCTTCTTGATGCCTCCCTTAGGCTCCATTACCCAGTCAGCAGCCTCTCCATCAATAGATAAGTGCTGGGCCATCCACCTCTTGGTGGTCTCTCTCAGTGCTGGCTCACGCAAGAACCGTCCATCTTTAACAAGTTGCCACCGGTAGTCGAACTTGGCGGTGAGAGGGGTCCTGGTGGCATTAACATCCTTGCCGTATAGATACCGGCGGATGGCTGGCAAGGAGATGTCTACCCGCTTGCCGCTGACTCTGATGTGATCAAGTGGAGCCTGTTTGGCGGGTGCAGCCCGCCTATCAATCTGGGATCGGAGAGTCACCACATACGAGGCGTAGAACTCTCGGACCAACTGCTCACTGTATCGGCCCAAAGCATGATCCGTCCAATCTAGCCGGTGTCTGGTGAAGAGTGCATGGATATCCGGCATGGTGGGGAGACTCCCTGTAAGGACACGCCTCGCCAGTGTAAGGGTCCGGGTTATGACGCCCTTATCATTCAGCATCTTGGCGTCGGAGTACACCTGATACTGCCCCTCGACACACCACCAGTTGGGCTGGTCGGCAACCGTAGTGGGGACTCCAGTCGGTGAAGCTGGAGTGGAATCAGTACTGTTGGCCTCATCAGACGAGGCATACTGTGAAGCTGTTGCGGGCGCAGAGGCTTCCGCAGACCCGGAGACCTCCTCCTACCAAGATACTCCCAAGGAGACTGACGCTCTTTCGTCCTGTGCAGCTGACCTAGAAGGTGTGCCGGTCAGTGTGCGCTCCTCGTCAGACTGGGAGGCAGTGACTATGCCGGACGCCACCTTCTTGGGCGTGGCTCTGGTGGCGCGTGCAGGCCGTGCAGGAGTGACAGTGCCTGGGGTCACGTACTCGGGGTCACGCTCATCATCAGAGCCAATGACCATTCGGGCAGATAGAGCGATGGACTTTGAACGCCCTCGTGCGTAAACTCGATCTTGCTTTGGTGCCATAACTATTAGTACCTGTAAAGAATAACATTAGTACCAGTAGAAGCAAACAAGACATGCAAAGAAGAAAACAACAAATGTAAAACCAAAACTGGAATGGTATTGTTGTAGTGTCTGTGAAGCATGACGGACGAACTGACGGCCCGTCGGGAGTATGACGGACCGTCATGAATTACTTAACAATATTTTGGAGACTCTCAGGAAGGAAGTCTCAGAGAGTCATGACGGTTAAGCAGGACGGACCGTCGTGGACACGACGGTCCGTCGTAGAGGTCCATCGTGGGACACTTAGAAAAAGTTTGGAGACCCTTCGGAATAGGGTCTCTGGCAACCATGACGGTTGTGCAGGACGGACAATCGAAGGTAGGACGGACCGTCGTAAATATCCGTCATTGGACACTTAGAGAAAATTTTGAGACCCTTAGGAGTGGGGTCTCTGACAACCATGACGGTTGTGCCAGACGGACCGTCGTGGGTACGACGGTCCATCGTAAATGTCCGTCAGTGGACACTTAGAAAAAAATTTGACCCTTCGAGTGTGGTCTCTGACAACCATGACGGTTGTGCAGGACGGACCTTTGAGGGTCCGATGGTCCATTGTAAAGGTTCATCAGTGGACAATTGGAAAAAATAAGTGGGGGTTTGTGGGACGGACCCCATGACAGTCCGTCGTGGGCACGACAGTCCATCGACAGGGTCTCGTTCTGTCCTTAGGTGACAGAACTGAGGATGCCTCAATCGTCCCCTACAATTTCAATTGAAAAAACTTCATATCAACCTACACTTTCTAACCCAAATACCTAGCAAACTAGCAATTCTAAGGCACTAATTTGTCGAGTTTTAACATGCCAATTTGGAGGACTACCTAGGTCAGAACAAGTTCCAGAAACAGATTCCCCCTTTTTGATGTAGTTAACACACCGCCCACAACAATTTTACTATCTAAGGCACGTAGGATGAACAGGGTGAGTTCTTTATCAAGCAATAGGGGTAAAAAATCAAAGACCCAACATTCAAAAACAGGCCTGTAGAATGTGAAAACAATAATGAAATGTAAATGGGTTCGAGATCAGAAGCACATACCTGAGAATTTGAGAAGATGAAGAACCAGGTGAGGCACACAACTATGAAGATCAGCAGAAGAACAGTAGACTCCGACCAGCAGAAAACTTTGGAGAAGCAGGGAGATTGGGAGAGGGAAGATTAGGGGAATTTTGGATGGGATGGTGAATCAGGAGTGTGGGAAGAGAATGAGAGTGGTAGGGAGTTGAAAAGAGAGGAACTGGGAGAAATGATGGAAAGAAACAGTTGAAATGAAGGGGTGGGAAGTTTAAAAGGTTTAAAACTTTTAATATTCGTCGGTCGGGTCGGGTCGGGTTGCTGGGTATTGATGCGATAAGTCCCCGTCGACGGTCCGTCACAGGTGTGACGGTCCGTCATGGGTGCCCTAATTTACAAGAAATAGAAAAACATACCTGGAACGATGGTTTCTTGGGATGGTACGTCGCAGGCGTGACGGTCCGTCGATGGATCCGTCAATGAGTGTTTCAGACCAATTTTCTGCAGATTTTTCTGGTGATGTGCTACCTGCAAATTTAACACCCATTAAGCTATTCTTTATGTATTTGACTGGACACTTAGTGGACACGGACTCTAAACTACGCTCTAGCCAACACTTCTAGCAAGAAAAACAAAAAAAAATGACTATTACTAGAAAGTTATATAAAAAAAAAGGAACAAAAATATAGTTGGCTTAGAGGATACATATTGGGTTGCCTCCCAACCAGCGCTTCATTTAACGTCGCGGAGCGACGGAGGACACTCGATTACTCAGACTTCATCAAGATGGTATGCCTCAATCACTTCATTCGCCGATTCAGCATGCCCCAGATAGATTTTGATTCGTTGTCCGTTCACCTTAAACCACACACCCTCCTTGTTTTCCAACTCAACCGCTCCGTGAAAGAATAGTTGGGTGATCAAGTAAGGGCCAGTCCATTTGGACTTGAGCTTGCCCGGAAACAAGCGCAACCTAGAATTGAATAACACCAAATCCCCAACCATAAAATCGCGTTTCTCAATCTTTTGATCGTGGTACTTCTTCATCTTTTCTTTGTAAAGGGCTGAACTTTCATAAGCTTTTAGGCGAAATTCATCGAGCTCATTCAACCCATTTAACTTTTGTTCTGCAACTTCATTCCAATCCATTTTCAACTTCTTGCCCACATGGCTTTGTGCTCTATTTCAACCGGTAAGTGACAAGCCTTTCCATATATACAAGTTGGTATGGGGACATACCTATGGGAGTCTTGTATGCTGTCCGGTAGGCCCAAAGAGCGTCATCAAGCCTCCTTGACCAATCTGCTCTACTAGCGTTCACCATTTTTGACAAAATCTGCTTGATCTCCCTATTTGACACCTCAACTTGCCCACTAGTTTGAGGATGGTAAGGAGTGGCCACATAATGGCGAACCCCATATTTCTCCAATAATCCCTTAAACAATTTGTTGCTAAAGTGAGATCCCCCCATCACTATTAGTCGCCCTTGGGGTACCAAATCGAGAAAATATATTCTTTTTCAAGAACGCGGTGACACTCTTCCTTTCATTATTTGCGAGTGCGATAGCTTCCACCCATTTAGACACATAATCAACCGCTACTAGAATGTACTTCATCCCATGAGAACTCACAAAAGGGCCCATAAAGTCAATACCCCACACATCAAATAACTAAATTACAAGAATGGGATTTAAAGGAAGCTCTTGCTTTCTTGAAATGCCACCATCTCTTTGGCATCTATCACATGCTTTGGCAAACTCATGAGCATCTTGATGAATAGTTGGCCAATAGTAGCCACATTGTAAAATCTTGTGAGCGGTCCGGATACCACTATGATGTCCACCTACGGGTGAAGAATGCATGCCTCCAAAACACTCAACATCTCAACTTCTAGCACAAAACGCCAAATAAGCCCATCGGCACAACTCCTATACAAGTATGGTTCAGCCCAAAAGAACTTTTTAACATCATGCATGAACTTTTTCCTTTGATGAAAGGACAAGTCCGGTGGGACAATATCGCTAGCCAGATAATTTGCAAAATCTGCGAACCATGGAATCAAGTCTTGAGCGGCAGCCAATACATGCTCATCAGGGAAAGTATCATCAATATCAATCTTATCCCCCAACTCTCTCATTGCTTCATCTTCGAATCGGGACAAGTGATCAGCAACTTGATTCTCGGTCCCTTTTCTATCTCTTACCTCAAAGTCAAATTCTTGCAATAGTAATATCCAACGAATCAACCTCGGTTTCGCATCCTTCTTTGCCATAAAATATCTCAAAGCAGAATGATCAGTATGCACTATAACTCTAGTGCCTAGGAAATAGGAGCGAAATTTCTCAAAAGCAAAGACTACTGCAAGGATCTCTTGCTCAGTCACTGTGTAGTTCTTTTGGGCTTCATTGAGGGCCTTACTAGCATAGTAAATGGGATGAATGATTTTGTCCCTTCTTTGTCCCAAGACCACACCAAGAGCAACCCCACTAGCATCGCACATCACCTCAAATGGACTGCTCCAATCCGGAGAAATAATGATAGGTGCATACACCAACTTTTCTTTTAACTCACCAAATGCCTTAAGACAGGATGCATCAAAATAAAATTTACACTCTTTCTCCAGCAATTTGCACAGTGGATGCGCAATTTTTGAAAAATCCTTGATGAACCTCCGGTAAAAACCTGCATGCTCAAGAAAGCTTCTCACACCTTTTACAGAGATAGGTGGGGGAAGTCTCTCTATTACCTCGACTTTAGCTCGATCAACCTCTATACCCTTATCTGAAATGCGATGACCCAATACAATACCCTCTTTCACCATGAAGTGGCATTTTTCCCAATTTAGTACTAAATTGCAGTCTTCACACCTCTTAAGAAACTCAGATAAATGACTCAAACACCGCTCAAAGGAGTCACCAACCACAGAAAAATCATCCATAAACACCTCAATAGTGTCCTCCACCATATCGGAGAATATCAACATCATACATCTCTGAAATGTGGCGGGTGCATTGCACAACCCAAACAGCATTCTCTTGAAAGCAAAGGTCCCATATGGGCAAGTGAAGGGGTTTTTCTCTTGATCTTCCGGTGCAATAGAAATCTCATTGTACCCCGAATAACCATCAAGAAAATAGTACCACCCTTTTTCAGCAAGTCTATCCAACATCTGATCCATGAAGGGCATAGGAAAATGGTCTTTTCGGTCCATGCATTTAATTTCCGGTAGTCCATACACACCCTCCATCCAGTCACCAGTCTCATTGGAACAAGTTCATTTTTTTCATTGGGGACCACAGTCATTCCCCCTTTCTTAGGTACACACTGAACAGGGCATACCCAACTACTATCAGCGGTCGAATATATTACTCTGGCATCCAACCACTTAATAATTTCCTTCTTCACTACCTCTTGCATAGGTGGATTTAAGCGTCTCTGATACTCAATACTTGGCTTATGATCGGGCATGAGTTGGATTTTATGAGAACAAATACCGAGAGGGATCCCAATAATATCCGCAATAGTCCACCCAATAGATCTTTTGAACCTTTTTAACACTTTCACCAAACTCTCAACTTGTTGTACATTCAGATCTGATGCAATGATTACCGGTAAAGTGTCACCATTTCCTAAGAATTCATACCTCAGATGAGGTGGGAGAGCTTTTAGTTCTAACTTTGGAGCCTCCTCTATAGATGGTTTTGCGGGTGGAGACTCGCGGTTCTTCATGTCTAACTCATTTTTTTTCGGTTTAAACCGAACATCACCTCGATCAAGTACCGCGACCAATGACCCATACTCTTCAATGCAATCGCTATCAAAATTCATGATCACTGCCGCTAGTGCTTCAACACCCAGACGTTCTTCAATTTGTACCTCAGATGACTTTTCAACTTTGTAGGATATGGCAGACACCGATTGGAGCTCACCACTCTGCCTCATGGACCTACAAATGTTGAAGGTCATTTCTTCATTGTTCAATCGAAATTTCATCTGCCGTTTTTCCATATCAACCAAGGCTCTACCCGTAGCAAGAAATGGCCTCCCAAGAATAATAGGCACTTCAAAATCGACCTCACAATCAAGAATAACAAAATTGGCCAAAAATATGAACGACTCCACTTTTACTAGCACATCGTGGAGTATCCCAATAGGCCTTTTTACTGTTTGATCGGCCATCAGTAGCCGCATCGCAGTGGGATTTGGGTCACCCAAACCCAACTTCTTGTAAATCGATAGGGGCATGAGATTTATGCTTTCCCCAAGATCA
This sequence comes from Solanum sitiens, assembly GCA_016801875.1. Classification (NCBI taxonomy): domain Eukaryota; kingdom Viridiplantae; phylum Streptophyta; class Magnoliopsida; order Solanales; family Solanaceae; genus Solanum; species Solanum sitiens. Next base: position 514,810 of record JABWTJ010000486.1, on the reverse strand, counting down.
CATAATGCTTTCGCAAAATTTAATAACCCGATTGTACAAGGAATAGTGAAAGCACCCGGATCTTCTTTCTTTTGCACTAGAGATCTTGTAGCAATAGCACTACAGTGTTGCATTCTATCATCATCCTCAAAAGTGATCAATCTTTTTCGTAACCAGATCTTTCATGAACTTGGCATAATCAGGCATTTGTTCCAGCGCTTCTACCAAAGGGACATTGATGGAAAGCTATGTTAACATCGTTATAAAACGCCAGTATTTACCATCCTCGGTCTTTTTTACTAGTCTTTGTGGGAAGGGTGGTGGTGGTCTAGGCATCAGAGTCACCTTTTTGGGTACTTCAACATCTTTACCCGTGTGGTCTTCTAACTCACCACTAACCTCAACCACCTTATCATCATCTCTTATCACCTTTTCTACATCAGACGGCATAGGTGGGTCAATGGTCTACTTACCACCCCGAGTAGTGATTGCCATACAATGTCCATCATTTTTCAGATTTTGGACAGTGTTGCTAGGGAGAGTGCCCGATTGCCGTGTGTTCACAGTTGCAGATAATTGGGCCATTTGCAACTCAAGCTGCTTAATCGAGATTACATGTGTATCAACTTTCTGCCCAATACCCGCTAAGTCACTCCTTAACTCTTTAGTGTGCTCATCACTAGCATCGAACCTCCTCATTATTTTGTGCAACATATCCTCAACTCGAGCCATACTACCTCAACCATCCCTAGGAACAACTTCATGATTTTGAGGAGGAACATAGGGCCCACTCCTATCATTTCTTTTACCAAAGTTACCCCGGTTGAAGTTGTTGTCGCTGTTGTAATTCCCATCTCGGACATAATGACCCTCACGGTTATAATTACCATAGTTCCGACCTTGGTTTCCTTGACCTTGGCGCCAATTCTCCTAATTGGAGCCTTGGGCGTTCGGTCGGAAACCCCCCATCTGCTCAGTTACCGCATAAGAATCCTCCTCATAGTAATACTCATCATTCGGCGGTGACGGTTTAGACAAGTAGTTCACCGCATTTACCTTTTCTGGACCTCCAGCGACATGTTTTAACTCTAACCCAAGCTCAGTTCTTATCTGAGCCATCTCTTCACGAATCTCGTCTGTGGCTGGGTTGTGTGCGGATTGCACTGCAAAGGTGTTTCTTCCAGTATCTGACTTTCTAGTACTCCATGCCTTATTATTTCGGGAGATTTTCTCCAACTATTCAGTAATCTCAGCATAAGGACACTCCCCATAAGAACCACCCGCTATAGTATCCAACACCACTTTATTATTATCATCCTTTCCCCGATAGAAGTATTCTTTTAGTGACTCATCATCGATGCGGTGATTGGGGACACTTCTCAAGAATGAAGTGAACCTATCCCAAGAACTGATAACTGACTCTCCTAGTAGTGCCACAAAGTTGTTCACTCTGTCTTTGTGGTTTAGTTTCTTAGAGACCGGGTAGTAACATGCTAAGAAAGCATCCCTCAGTTGATTCCAAGTGAAGATTGAGTTATAAGGGAGCTCAGTAAACCAGATAGCAGCCTCTCCCGTCAGTGAAAGAGGAAATACTCTTAGCCCAATTACATCCATGTTCAAATCGGGCCTCCCTACACAACTTTTGCACACTGCCCTTACCTTAGCGATGTGGGCATGTGGATCCTCAGAAGGTAGCCCTGAAAACAAACCTGTGGCAGTGAGCATTTGCATCAGACTACTGGTTACCACAAAAGTGTGGCCGTGTGGTAGAGGAGGCGAGACAAGTGGCCCGTCAGAGTCTGCGATGTTATCATAACCCCTATAGTACTCTTGAGGGCGTGGAGCGGAGTTTTGTCCCCTTTGTTCATCTTCACCACGATTTTCAGGTAATAACCGACCATGAGCATCAACTGGAGCTGGGATGTCCTGGTTGGGATCATCGTCGTTAATACCCAAGTTTTGATTCATATTGCGTAGTGTACACACTAATTCATGGTCGTATGGAAACAAGGGTTCTCTTCAACTCCGCGTAATTGGCATACACGGAATTTAGACCTGTAAGAGACAAAAACAACAGAAAAAGTAAAATTAGGAAAATATTGACTAAACTTTAGTAATAAGTTTTAAGTTAATCTAAAAGCCACTTTCCTCGGCATCGGCGCCAAAATTTGATACGCTCAAACTTACTTCTCAAATAAGAAGTAAAGCGGTCGTATCAAGTAAAGAACCCAACTAAAGAGGTTGGGGTCGATCCCACGAGGAAAATGGTTCAGACTTAACTTTATTGTATTATTAATTCTATTTAGTCAATTATTCTCCGAAAATAAATACAAATAACTATAGGGGTTTTTGATTAATAAAAGCAATTAACTAAATTAAAGTAATCAACTAACAGGTTCAAGTATTGAAGTTTAATCAAGTGATTAGAGTAATTAGGGCTTAAGTGTTCCCCACAGGCTCCTAACTCGGTAATTCTAACTATAACAATTCTATCTTAATATCTTGCATGCAAAGTGATAAGTTAGGTATCTCTAAATCCTTGGTCCGGCATCTAGAGAATTTCACTCCGCACCTTGGTCCGTCTACGTGTGTTGCTTTACTAAACCTTATCTTTACCTCATATTAAGCATCGTAATCGATATTTGACGAAGTTGTTACTACGTACCAACCAACACTAGCTTATCAGATAGTATACACTAAATCTACGTTGATAATTCTTTTCCTATTATCTACCTCCTTGGTCCGGAAAGTAGCATTAAGGCGAGTTCTAACGTTGGCCATCCGTTAAAAATTCTTCTAAATTAAAGAATTATCAATACATGCAAGACACTATTCAAGAATTGTTATTTTAGCTAGATTTTACCTTGTTATTTACCCATGGTTCCCACAACCGTAGTTATGGAGTTTAGTTACCATGGTCATAATCACACAATTCATATTGATAGTATAATAATTCATGCACTTACTTTAATTAGAATGAATAAAACCCAGAAATTTACTTGATCAATCCATAAGAACACCAACAATCGATTCCAGAAAAAGTATATCAAATACCAAAATCAATAATTCAACACTAAAACAAGAGTACTAAAAATATCCAAGAGTCTAACCCCCAAAACGAGGTTTTTTGGACTATTTATAATAAAATAAAACCTAATAAAAGAAGGAATCTAATTAAGGAAAATTTGTCGAAAACGCGTCTGAGACGACGGCCCATGTGACGGACCGTCGTGGCCTCCGTCGCTCCATACTTGGGCTCTAATCTCTGCTGCTTCTTTCATCAACTCTGTTACCCTCGACGAACATGTATGAAGGACCATTTCAAGCACGACGGACCATCGAGGGGCTCCGTTCCACAACACTTAGAAACTTCTTGGAATTGGGTACTGGGACTACTCTCTGACAACCACAACGAACAAGCAGAACAGACCGTCGTGACTATGACGGTCCGTCATGAACTTCTGTAGTCCCACACTTAGTCAGACTTACCCATCTTCCTTCAGCAGCTACTCTTCTCACTACGGTGCCACCTACAGACCGTCACAGTCACGACGGACCATCGTGGGCTCCGTAGGTGGTCATTTCTGCAATTTTCTGCTCAAAACCTCCGCGTTATCATTTGGACAGATTTCCTGCAAATAAAGAGAAACCTACATCAAAAATCAATACAAAAAGACTTTGGACACCCACTAAACTTAAGGAAAAAGCATTAAAAGTACCGTGAAACCACGGTACATCACTAACCCTACCATAATCCTAAACCCCAAGACCAAAATACCAAAACCCAAACATTAAATACTAAACCATAAATTTTAAACATCAAATGATAAACCTTGAACCATAAAACCTTAAAAAAAATTACACCCTAGCCGTAATCCTAACCCTAACCCTAAAACCTTAACCCTGAGTAAAAAAAAACTCTAAGTCCATAATATGAAAACCCAGAAATTATACAGTAAACCATAGATTTTAAACCTCAAATCCTAAACCACAAACCCTAAAACCTAATAAAAACATAAACCATAACCATAACCAAAACCCTAACCCTAACCCTAACCCTAACCCTAACCCTTCCATAAACCCTAAACCCCAAGCCCAAAATACCAAAACCCAAACATTAAACAATAAATCATTGATATTAAACCTCAAATCCTAAATCCTAAACCCAAAAAACATAAAGAAACCCAAATCCCTATCCCTAACCTTAACCATAACCCACCTAAACCATAAACCCAAATCTATCAGCCCAAAATACCAACACCCAAACATTAAATACTAAACTATAGCTTTCAAACCTCAAATGCTAAACCTTTAACCATAAAACCTAAAAGACCTACACCCTAACCCTAACCCTAAACCTTAAATCCTAAACCCTAAGTCCAAAAAAAACTCCTAATTCTAAATTACAAAAACCCAAACATTAAAAACTAAACCATAGATTTTAAACCTCAAATGCTAAACCACAAACCCTAAAACCTAAAAAAAACCTGAACCCTAACCCTAACCCTAATCCAAACCCAAATCCTAACCTTAACCCTAACCCTAACCCTAAACCATTAACCCCAAACCCCAAACCAAAAATACCAAAACACAATCATTACACACCAAAACGTAGATTGTAAACAAAAAATCCTAAAAAAAACTAAACCCTAACCCTAACCTTATCCCTAACACGAACCCTAACCCTAACACTATCCTTAACCCTAACCCTAAACCCTAAACACTAAAGCAAAAGCCCAAAATACAAAAACCATAAAATTAAACACCAAACCGTAGATATTACAACTCAAATCCTTAACCCCAAACCCTAAAACCCAAAAACAACCTAAATCCTAACCCTAACCCTAACATTAACCCTAACCCTAACCCTACCATAAACACTAAATCCCAAGCCAAAAATACCAAAACCCAAACATTAAACACTATACTATTGATATTAAACCTCAAATGCTAAACCCTAAATGCAAAAAACCTAAAAAAATTCAAAACCGTAACCCTAATCCTAACCCTTCCTTAACCCTAACCCTAACCTTAGCTATAAACCACAAACCCTAAGCCCAAAATATCAAAACCCAAACATTAAATACTGAACCATAGATTTTAAACATCAAATGCTAAAACCTGAACAATAAAACCTAAAAAAAAACCTACACACTAACCCTAATCCTAACCCTAACCCTAACCCTAAACCCTAAACCCTAAGTCCACAAAAAAAAACCTAAGTCCAAAATACGAAAACCCAAACTTTAAGCACTAAACCATAGATTTTAAAGCTCAAATCCTAAACCACAAACCCTAAAACCTAAAAAACACCTAAACCCTAACCCTAACCCTATTTCAAACCTTAACACTAACCTTAACCCTAACCCTAATACTAAACCATTAACTCGAAACCCCAAACCCAAAATACCAAAACCCAAGCATTTAACACTAAACAATATATTTTAAACCAAAAATCCTAATCCCCAAAACCTAAAACCTAAGAAAACACTAAACCCTAACCCTAGCCCTCTCCATAACACGAACCCTAACCCTAACCCTAAACCCTAAACCCTAAGTCCAAAATAACTACAGTCTATCCCTTATCTAAACCCTAACCCTAACCCTAAACCCTAAACCAAAAACCCTAAGTCCAAAAAAAAAACCTTAGTCAAAATACGAAAACCCAAACATTAAATAATAAATAACATAATTTAAACCTCAAATTCTAAACCACAAACCCTAAAACCTTAAAAAACCTAAACACTAACTCTAACCCTATCCCAAACCCAAACCCTAACTTCAACCCTAACCCTAACCATAAACCATTAACCCAAAACCACAAGCCCAAAATGGCAAAATAGATTTTAAACCAAAAATACCAAAACCACAAACCTAAAACCTAAAGAAAACCCTAAACCCTAACCCTAACCCTATCCCTAGCACGAACCTTAACCATAACGCTATCCTTAACCCTAACCCTAAACCCAAAGCCCCAAATACCAAAACCCTAACATTAAATTCTAAACAATAGATATTAAAACTCAAATCCTTAACCCAAACCCTAAAACCTAAAATACAACCTAAACCCTAACCTTAACCCTAACCTTAAGCCTAGCCCTAACCCTGCCCTAAACCTTAAACCCCAAGCCCAAAATACCAAACTCAAAAATTAAACACTAAATCACTAATATTAAACCTCAAATCCTAAACCCTAACCCAAAAACCTAAAAAAACCAAAAACCGTATACCTAACCCTAACCCTAACCCTAACCATAACCCTAACCATAACCCTAAACCATAAACTCGAAACCCTCAGCACAAAATACCAAAACCCAAAAATTAAATACTAAACCGTTGATTTTAAACCTCAAATCCTAAACCCTAAACCATAAAACCAAAAAAAAACCTACACCCTAACCCTCTTCCTAACCCTAACCTAACCCTAAACCCTAAAACCTAAGTTCAAAAAAACCCTAACTCCAAAATACGAAAACCCAAACATTAAACACTAAACCATTCTTTTAAACCTCAAATACTAAACCCTGAACCATAAAACCAAAAAAAAAAAAACTACACCCTAAACCTCTTCCTAGCCCTAACCTAACCCTAAACCCAAAACCCTAAGTCCAAAAATAAACAATCCTAATATGCCAAAACCCAAACATTAAACAATAAAGCACAGATTTTAAACCTCTAATCCTAAATAACAAACCCTAAAACCTAAAAAATCATAAACCCTAACCCTAATCCTAACCCTAACCCAAAGCTTAACCCTAACCCTAACCCTAAACCATTAACCCAAAACCTGAAGCCCAAAATATCAAAACCCAAACATTAAACACTAAACCATAGATTTTAAACAAAAAATCCTAAACTCGAAAACCTAAAACCTAATAAAAACCTTAAACCCTAACCCTAACACGAACCCTAACACTAACCCTATCCTTAACCCTAACCGTATACCCTAAACCCTAAACCCAAAGCCCAAAATACAAAAAAACTAACATTAAACACTAAACCACAGATTTTAAACCAAAATTTCTAAACCCCAACACCTAAAACCTAATAAAAACCTTAAACCCTAACCCTAACCCTAACCCTAACCCTAACCCTAACCTTAACCATAACCGCAAACCCTAAAACCTAAAAAATAACCTAAACCCTAACCCTAACCCTAACATTAACCCTAACCCTTCCTTAAAATGTAAACGCCAAGACCAAAATACCAAAACCCAAATATTAAACAATAACTCATTGATATTAAACCTCAAATTCTAAACCCGAAACTCAAAAACCTAAAAAAACACAAAACCTTATCCCTAATCCTAATAGTTGTCTTAAAGCTAACCCTAAACCTAAACCCTAACCCTAAACCTAATATTAACCCTAACCCTAACCCTACCATAACCCTTAACAATAAGCCGAAAATACCAAAACCCAAACATAAACACTCAAACATTGATGTTAAACCTCAAATCCTAAACCCTAAACACAAAAACCTAAAAAAAACTCAAAACCCTAACCCTAACCCTAAACTTAACCCTAATCCTAACCCTAAACCATAAACCCGAAACCCTAAGCCCCAAATACCAAAACCAAACATTAAATACGAAACAATAGATTTTAAACCTCAAATGCTAAACCTTGAACCGTAAAACCTAAAATAAAACTACACCATAACCCTAATCCTAACCCTAGTCCTAACCCTAAACACTAAATCCTAAGTCCAAAAAAACCTATGTCCAAAATACGAAAACCCAAAAATTAAATACTAAACCATATATTATATAGCTCAAATCCTAAAACAAAAACCCTAAAACCTCAAAAAACCCTAAACCCAAACCCAAATCCAAACCAAAACCCTAACCCTAAGCTTAACCCTAAACCATTAACCCCAAACCCCCAGCCCAAAATACCAGAACCCAAACATTAAACACTAAACCATATATTTTAAACAAAAAATCCCAAACCCCAAAACCTAAAACTTAAAAAAACTCTAAACCCTAACCCTATCCTTAACCCTAACTCTAAACCCAAAGCCCAATATACGAAAACCCTAACAATAAACACTAAACAATAGATATTACAACTCAAATCCTTAACCCCAAACCCTAAAACTTAAAAAATGACCTAAACCCTAACCCTAACTCTAACGTTAACACTAGTCCTAACCTTACCGTAAATAGGAAACCCCAAGTCCAAAATACCAAAACCCAAGAACTAAACACTATACCATCGATATTAAATCTCAAATGCTAAACCCTAAACACAAAAACCTAAAAAAATCCAAAAATGTAACTCTAACCCTAACCCTAACCTTAACCCTAACCCTAACCCTTAACCATAAACTCGAAACTCTAAGCCCAAAGTACAAAAACCCAAACATTAAGTACTAAATCATAGATTTTAAACCTCAAATATTAAACCCTGAACCACAAAACCTTAAAAAACCTACACATTAACCGTAAGCCTAACCCTAAACCTAACCCTAAACCCTACACCATAAACCCTAAACCCTAAGTCCAAAAAATAATTCTAAGTCCAAAATACGAAAGCCCAAACATTAAACACTAAAACATATATTTTAAACCTCAAATCCTAAACCACAAACCCTACAACCTAAAAAAAAAAACTAAATCCTAACCCTAACCCAAAGCCAAACCCTAACACTAACCTTAACCCTAACACTAACCCTAAACCATTAACCCGAAACCCCAAGCCCAAAATACCAAAACCCAAACATTAAACTCTAAACAATGGATTTTAATCCAAAAATCCTTAACCCCAAAACCTAAAACCTAAAAAAAACTAAACCCTAACCCTAACCATATCCGTAGCATGAACACTAACCTAACCCTAACCCTAAACCCTAAACCCTAAACCCTAAACCCAAAGCTCAAAATACTAAAACCCTAACATTAAACACTAAACCATAGATATTACAACTCAAATCATTAACCCCAAACCCTAAAACCTAAAAAACAACCTAAACCTGAACTCTAACTCTAATATTAACCCTAACCCTAACACTACCATAAACCCTAAACCCCAAGCCCAAATTACATAAACCCAAACATTAAACTGTCACGACCCGGATTCTGGAATCCGAATCGCAACCGGCATCGTTGACCTCTCAGAGGTCGCAGACAAGCCTCATCTTGCATTCATCACATTCATCTAGTTAAATTTGCAGAAAATTTAAAACTTTTTATATGTATGAAGTATACATAGATTTCATATAATTATTAACTAGATACATCATATACTAAGCTCAACATAAGAGAACAACCATCTAACATAAAGAATCAATTCGAAACTGAAGATGAATATATTATAAATAGTTGCCAAACACGGCCTTATTGCAAAGCTTCCAAATGAAAGTACAAAAGAAACGCTAGGGACAACATCCACTAACTATTTCTAAGACTAAGGCTAGACTAAAACTGTAGCATCCTCGAAATCATGAGGACCTACCAAATGGTTTGGAGAAACGCTGAAGTCCAAACCGTTGAAAGAGTCATCAATCTGTCCTTTAACCTGCATCTATAAAATAGAAAATAGTTGGGGGTTAGTACACCACTTGTACTAAGTATGGGTGTATGCACACATACACATAAAGCTATGCATGATCAATGAAATCTCTTCCTAAGCAACATGCCATTTCTGGAAAGTCTAGTTAGTAGACTTTCCTAATTCGTTAGTTGTGAATTGTGGTATGAATATGATGTATTTTAATTCATTCAAAGCACACAACTCGTTTTCTATATGATTACAAGACATTAGTATCATCAACATAATTTTAGAACAACTCGAGCGAAGATTTGAGATTTTTGATCCTCTAGGCCGAGAGCTCCTCTTTGTACACTTAGATTATTTTTCAGTCTTTTTCTTCTTGTTGTTGTGTAGTTCAATAATCCTTTAGTCCTATGTTTTACTTACTAGTGCAATGATTCATTGTAGTCCCATACCCACAATGAATCAAGTAAGTAATTCAAGAGATTAAGGAAATGACTTAACTACAATTTGGGGCATGAATATATTTATGAGTCAATACTTGTTGACTATACTCATTCTTTAGTTTATTGCATAATGTGCATGGTTCTTGGGGCATATCATTAAAGCTTATGATCTTGCTTACTTTGGTCATTAATTCTTTATAAGCCAATCTTTATTGTCTAAATACATTAGTTAATCATTTGGATAAGCATATTTGAATTCATTATTGTCTTTGATATTTTCCTAATAAAGGAAGTCATTATAAGCCAATTTGTTTGGCTTTGTTCATTTTCATGACATGAAAATTTATTATTAGCTATGCCCTTTACTTATTGTAAACTTCATTGGACATGCTTTGACTATTCTTATAGCAAGTCATTCATTATACTATATATTCATTACATTTCATAAGACATTCTCTATTGATTATGCCATTGATTTCATTACTTTCATGTTTTATATATTATACATTTCATATACACGAGACCATGGAATCGTTGATATAGCATTAAGACATCTCAAGTAAGTGCCCAACATATGGGACCTCAACCCGAGGGCCTTCTTTAGCAAACAGAGAGTCTGCTTCATTCGTTCATTCGTACTTTACATTATTCGTTCCATTCATTCGTACGCTGATGTAAACACCAGCTATACCTAGGATGAAGTTTAAGACTCTCATCGGGATCATGAAGTGCAATGACCAAGAATGACCTAATGTCATTACTTGAATCTGATTTCACCTCTTGATTGTCTTGCACAAACACCTTCGGTATCTTTCATTTCATTATCTTTCATACTTTGAGGAACTCCAACCTTAGCCGACATAGATCATGTGAGCTTCATGAAATCCGGTGTCTTCCCCACACCGAAAAGAGGTGGAGTCACTGGCCAAGGTGAAACCAAAACATGCTAGCGTATATAGGGAATTGAACCCTGCTAGATCCCTATATTGGCAGTATAGGTTCAAAGACTAGGAGATATAAGGAGACCCATACCCGGTATGCCGGACAGTCTCATCTCATGAGAGTTACGTGAACCTCCGCCCTTCCCAAAGGAAGGCATCACCGCTCATAACTAGCCTATCGGTGCTCAGTATAAAGTTCCATTACATTCAACTCATACATCATGGAAGCTGACTTCTAGCATGAGGACATCATAGCTCATTAGATGATTTCTCATCTCATCATTAGTATTAAGTGTGAATTGTCCTTACACTTACATATAGAGTATGATTGAGACTTATTTACTCTTTTGATGACTTGTCATCCTTACTTTACATTGATGAAATGTGAATTGTCCTTACATATCATCCTTACTTTACATTGATGAATGTGAATTGTCCTTACATATCATCCTTACTTTACATTGATGAATGTGAATTGTCCTTACATATCATCCTTACTTTACATTGATGAATGTGAATTGTCCTTACATATCATCCTTAGGTGTTAATGAGACTAGTCTCACACATGCTAACACCTTCATTCGTGAGTATTCTTTTAACAAATTAACTTTGGTGTAAGTAAGACTTGTCTCACTTCCTTTAACACCCCATTCTGGTCACTTACTTAATTTAGACCCCTTTAATTATGTTATAGCTCACGTTACTTACTTACTTTAGTGTAGTAGATTCATATCATCGTTTATGGACGATGAGCACTTCATTCAATGAGTTTCATGAGTTCATACGTCATTCTTTTAGAGCATGTTGGGAGCTGTCCCAATGAGTGCCATGCTCTTGGTTATGGGTTCATTGAATTAGCTTAGAAATGCTTATATTATCATTTGATACTCTAACTACATAAGATTGGCATATGATTAGTATTGGCCTCAACCTTTTAATATTAAACTACATAACCATTTTTGTTGGCATGTGCCAATTTTACGTGTGTTCATATTTAATTTAATATGTATGAACCATTAGCCAATCTTTTAATTACTTAACATAATATTATAGCAATTTACATGCATCACTTTTAGACAATGTATCCCTAGCCATTTTATTGGCATATACAATTGGGCATAGATTTCATAACCATATTTGTTGTCATAAGCCAATTTTCATGTTCAACATGCTTAAGTTTTTATACATTATACATTAGCCAATCTTTTAGCTATTTAATATAATATTATAGCCAATTCCCTACAACTTGTTTGACAATGTAGTGTCAGCCAATTTATTGGCATAAGATTAGTATTGGCATAAGCAATTGGCTATAGGCTTCATAACTTCTTTGTTGGCATAAGCCAAAGTTATATTCATTCATGCTTACATTATTATACCTTTATTCATTAGCCAATTAAATTTTTAATCATAAAATTATAGCCATTTGCATGCATCCCTTTTGGAAAATGTATTGTTAGCCATTTAATTGGCATAAGCCAACAATCACTCAAATTATGATTTCATGGAGATCTTTTTAGCCAACCTTATAACATAACTTTAGGCATAACATTTTTAAGCATCTTGGACAGCATCATATTATAATTTGATGAATATATCATCTTCATAACATCATATTAACAGCAAGCGTGCACAACAAACCGTAACATCTTCATACATAACATTTTCGGACATATCGTAAACATAGTATCATTCTTTTAATTCACGTAATAACACTTAGCATCAAACAAGTCCAATTAATAGGTTCATTCAATTATTATTTAATCAAAAACCATACACATTAAGATCAGCCTGCACCACATACCAACAGCATAATTTCTAACCTATTCAACATTGAAGTCGTAACAAGGATACTAGGGAAAGGAGTTCGACGAGAACGGGAACAACCCTAGTTTCAAGATCTTTGAATCGTTCGAAGGAAAATACTCTAGGAGAAAGAATTCCAGGAGATAAACCCATACCTTATGTAGAACTTAATCTACGAAGACCACCTTGAACGAAACCTTGAAGAAACCTTGAAATCGTCCTAGAGAAATCGATAAATTTTGTGTTTTTCTTTCGTTCGTTGTTCGCTGTTTTTGTGTCGCCTCTTCTATGAGTTTGAACGTGATTTTTATGTTTAAGAACTGATCTTGAATTATAAGACTTAGGTTTAATAAGTTAATTTAATAAACTAATTAACAATTTACCAAAACGCCCCTTCTAAGTTGACTAAATATAGGAGAACATAACACCTAGTCAAATCTGGAAATTGGTATTGACTATGGTTTTGGTCAACATTTTGACTTTATATTAATTAATTAAATCCTTAATTTAATTAATTTAGGTACCTAGGGTAAGTACTAAAGTACCCCTAAGTCATTGGAACCAAAATTAACCCTTTTGGACCGTCCTAGGTTAAGTACTAGGATGTTTCTTGAGTTGTACTAGGTTAGTGTAAGAATTTCATTTTGATCATTTAAACTAATTAATTAAATTGCTAATTTAATTAATTAGGTGACCTAAGGTAATTACTAAAGTACCCTTAAGTCGTTAGGACCATAACCAATCCTTTGAACCATCCTAGGTTAGGTACTAAGTTGTCTTTTTCTTGTTTTAACCGAAATCTGGAAATTGCTTTGTGATTTCGGTTTTATGCCGTTAAATTAATTAATTAAGTTGATAAATTAATTAATTAAGTATCCTAGGGTAATTAATAAAGTACCCTTAAGTCGTTAGGATCTTAACTAACTCTTTGGACCATCCTAGGTTAGGTACTAGGTTGTCCCTTTCTTGTCTTAACCGAAATCTGAAAATTTCCTTTTTAGTTTCGGTTTTAGCCCTTTTAAATTTATTAATTAATTTGCCAAATTAATTAATTAGGTAACCTAGGGGAATTGATAAAGTACCCCTAAGTTGTTAGGACCATAACTAACCTTTTGGACCATCCTAGGTTAGGTACTAGGTTGTCTCTTTAACTAGTACTAGGTTAGTGTCAACCCGATTTTGGTCCTAGGTTGTCGGCTGCACTAATTAGTTTATTTTGTTTGGTCCTAGGTTAGTTAGCTATTTATGGCAGTAGGTTAGAGTCTATAATTAGTTAGGAAGTTAGGACCCACATGGAAGGGTCCCTTGTGCACGTTTTCCCCCCTAACTACCCTAACCGAATTCGGTTAGGGTGGTCCCCTCCTTTGGCTACTTCTTCACATGTCTTGCACATGTGCTTGCACATGAGTTGGTTGTACTTTCCTAACTAACTATTATTTATGGTTAATTTGGGAATGTTTACTTATTGTCCCAAGGACCCTCACCATGTCCTTGGGCACTGCTTAATTTACATGATCATTTTAAATGGTCATGTGCTATGGTGCTAGGCTTGACACTTGGATGCCTAGTACTTCATATGTTTTGTTGAGATGTCATTCAATTTAGCTTAGGGTCTTCATTGCAGGTACATTTATTGAACATCAATCTTGGATTGGGGTATGACAACCCAAAAAGTATATTTCTTATTCGTATATAGAAAATTGGCTAATATCCCTTAGCCAATTTTTCTATACTATGCCCAATATTTCTCAATATTGGGCATTTGGGTGCCTATGTACCCCTAATAGGCTATCCTAAGGGCATACTGGGCTCTTCATTAGACATATGATTTTCCGGAACGTTACATAAACACTAAATCATTTATATTAAACATCAAATCCTAATCCCTAAACACAAAAAACTAAAAAACCCCAAAACCTTATCCCAAACCCTAACCCTAACTTTAATCCAAATCCTAACCCTAAACCTAAAAAACAACCTAAACCCTAACCCTAACCCTAACATTAATCCTAACACTAACCCTATTATAATCCAAAACCCCAAGCCCAAAATACCCAAACCCAAACATTAAATACTAAACCATAGATTTTAACCTCAAAGAATAAACCTTGAACCATAAAACCTAAAAAAAAACCTACACCCTAACCTTAACCCTAACCCTAACCCTTACCCTAACCCTAAACCCATAACCCTCACTAAAAAAAAACTCTAAGTCTATAATATGAAAAACCAGAAATTATACAGTAAACCATAGATTTTAAACCTCAAATCCTAAACCACAAACCCTAAAACCTAATAAAAACATAAACCCTAACCCTAAAAAAACCCTAACCCTAACTTTAACCCTAACCCTAACCCTAAACCATTAACTCAAAACCCCCAGCCCAAAATACCAAAACCCAAACATTAAACAGTAAACCATAGATTTTAAACAAAAATCCTAAAACCTAATACCTTAAACCTAAAAAAAACCTAAACCCTAACCCTAACCCTATTATTAACACGAACCCTATCCCTAAACCTATCGTTAACCCTTAGTCTAAACCCAAAGTCCAAAATACCAAAACCCTAACATTAAACACTAAACCATAGCTATTACAACTCAAATCCTTAACCCCAAACCCTAAAACGTAAAAAACAACCTAAACCCTAACCCTAACACTAACATTAACCCTAATCCTAACCCTACATTAAATAATAAACCCCAAGCCCAAAATACTAAATCCCAAACACTAAACAGTAAAACATTGATATTAAACCTCAAATGATAAACCCTAACTGCAAAAAACTAAAAACCCCATAACTTTTACCCTAACACAAACCCTAACCCTAACCCTAAACCATAAACCCAAAACCTAAGCCCAAAATACCAAAACCCAAACATTAAATACTAAACCATAGATTTTAAACCTAAAATGTTAAACCCTTGACCATAAAACCTAAAAACACCTACACACTAACCCTAATCCTAACTCTAACCCTAACCCTAAACCGTAAACCCTAAGTCCAAAACAAAAACCTAAGTCAAAAATACGAAAACCCAAACATTAAACACTAAACCATAGATTTTATCAATTCCTAAACCACAAACCCTAAAACCTAATAAAAACCGAAACCCTAACCCTAACCCTAATACAAACCCTTACACTAAACTTAACCCTGATCCTAACCCTAAATCATTAATTCAAAACCCCAAGCCCAAAATAGCAAAACCCAAATATTGAACACTAAACAATAGATTTTAAACCAAAAATCCTAAACCCAAAACCTGAAAACTAAAAAAACCCTAAACCCTAAACCTAACCATATCCCTGAAATGAACCCTAACCCTAACCCTATCCTTAACCCTAACCTTAAACACTAAACCCTAAACCCAAAGGCCAAAAAACCAAAACCCTAAGATTAAACAGTAAATCATAAATATTACAACTCAAATCCTTAACCCCAAATCCTAAAACCTAAAAAACAACATAAATCCTAACCCTAACCCTAACATTAACTTTAACACTAACCCTACCATAAACCCTAAACTCCAAGCCCAAAATACAAAAACCTAAACATTAAACACTAAAATATTGATATTAAACCTCAAATACAAAACCCTAAACCCAAAAACCTAAAAGAAAAAAAAAATAACCCTAAACGAAACCCCAAACCCCAAACCATAAACTTGAAAACCTAAGCCCAAAATACCAAAACCCAAACATTAATACTAAACTATAGATTTTAAACCTCTAATGCTAAACCTTGAACCATAACACATACAAAAAACCTACACCATAATCCTAATCCTAACCCTAACCCTAACCTTAACCTTAAACACTAAACCCAAAACCCAAAGTCCAAAAAAAAAAAACATAGTCAAAAATACGAAAACCCAAACATTAAACAATAAACCTAGATTTTAAACATCAAATCCTATACCACAAACCCTAAAACCTATATAAACCTAAACCCTAACCCTCACCTTAATGTTAACCCTAACCCTACACAATTAACCCAAAACCCAAGCCCAAAATACCAAAACCCTAACATTAAACATTAAGCCATAGATTTTAAACCAACAATCCTAAACCCCTAAACCTAAAACCTATTAAAAAAAAAACTAACCCTAACACGAACTCTAACCCTAACCCTATCCTTAACCCTAACCCTAAACCATAAACCATAAACCCAAAGCGTAAAATTCCAAAACCCTAACATTAAACACTAAACCATAGATACTATAACTCAAATTCTTAAGGCCAAACCAAAAGAACCTAAAAAACATCCTAAACCCTAACTTTAATCCTAACATTAGCCCTTCCATAAACCCCAAACCCCAAGCCCAAAATACCAAAACCCAAACACTAAACACTAAATCATTGATATTAAACTCAAATGCTAATCCCTTAACGCAAAAACCTAAAAGGCCCAAAACCGTAACCCTAACACTAACTCTATCATTAACCCTAACCCTAATCCTAATCATAAACCCAAAACCCTAAGCCCAAAATAAAAAAACCCAAACATTAAATACTAAATAATAGATTTTAAACCTCAAATGCTAAAAAATGAACCATGAAACCTAAAAAAAAACTACACACTAACCCTAATCCTAACCCTAACCCTAATCCCAACCCTAAACCATTAACCCCAAACCCCAAGCCCAAAATAAAAAAACCTAAAAGTTAAACACTAAACAATAGATTTTAAGCCAAAAATCCTAAACCCCAAAACCTAAAACCTAAAAAAACACTAAACCATAACCCTAACCTTATCATTAACACGAACACTATCCCTAAACCTATCCTTAACACTTAGTCTAAATTCAAAGCCCATAATACCAAAACCCAAACATTAAATACTAAACCATAGATTTTAGACGTCAAATGCTAAACCTTGACAATAAAACCTAAAACAAAACCTACACCCTAACCCTAATCCTAACCCTTACCTAACCCTAACCCTAAACCCTAAAACTGTAACGACCTGCTTAGTCGTTTTGAGCAGCAGATTTTATTTCTGGAAAACTGTCTGAGATGACGTATCCAACGACGGACCGTCATGGGCACGACGGACCGTCGAGGGTGTCTCGTTCCAAACACTTGGAATTCTTATATTTGAGTGCTGAAATCGACTCTCTGAACTCTGTGACGGACCTGCAGGACGGACCGTCACAGACATGACGGACCGTTGTGAGGTTCCGTTTCAAAACACTTCAACTCTTGAGAATTGGGTACTGAGAGCAATTCTCTGAAGTCTGTGACGGACCTGCAGGACGGACCGTCACAGACATGACGGACCGTTGTGAGGTTCCGTTTCAAAACACTTCAACTCTTGAGAATTGGGTACTGAGAGCAATTCTCTGTCCGTCGTGACGGAAGTGCAGGACGGACCGTCGTAGGCACGACGGACCGTCACAGGTTGCGTAATTCCAGTCTGGGTCAAATTTCTGGGTAAGTTTTAAAGGGGAGTTTTGGACTATTCTTGCTATAATTATAAATTTTAGTGGGTCAATGTTAAAAACTCAAATCCTTGGGGGTGTAAAGGAGATGACCTTGAGTTACTTAGTGGGTGGTTTCCTCATCTTTTATACCTAATTATAATGCAAATTAGGGAAAAGAGATAAGGTGAGAGTTGGAAGAAGAGAAAAAAATAGAGAGAACAAGGGGAAGAGAGGAACGATCTATAGAGAGAGACAACCAAGAGGAAACAAGAAGCTTGAGAGATTGCTTGCTTGATCAAGAATCCTTGGTGAAGGTAGGTTATGGTTTGATACTATTCGTAGTAAACTCTTAATAGTGAATGATATGTATTGGTAGTATTGTAAACCCTTCTATATGCTTAATCTTATGCTTGCATGAATGTGATTATGTGATTGTGATAAAATAAGCTTAATGAAGCTTTGAATCCAAAATCTTGAAGAAACCCTAATTCACCTTGTTATTGATGATGCCTTGGTATAAAAGAA